>JASFXZ010000010.1:9363876-9815367 GCA_032209605.1 Mactromeris polynyma | reverse complement strand
ACGGATTACTTCCCCTTATTTCAAAATGGTTGATATTCGGCAGACATTTTGACATCAGGGGACATAAATCATGTCTAAATTTGCATCCATTTTGTAATAAAGGGACATTACTCTCATTCATAATAGTGGTTATTTTTAAGCAGGATGCATAACTCTACCTTGCTTGCCGACCAATTAGAAACAAGAGTAGCCTCCCTTCTTTCAAAATGGTGGAAATTTACAGCACGATTACCTCCCCATGCTTTCAAAATGGTTGATATTCCGCGAAAATGGCAGCCATTTTGACATCAAGGGACATAAATCATGTCTGAAATTGCAACCATTTTTGTAATAAAGGGACATTATTCTCATTCATAATAGCGGCCATTTTAAGCAGGGGCATAACTCTACCTTGCTTGGCGACCATTAGAAACAAGAGTAGCCTCCTTCTTTCAAAATGGTGGAAATTTACAGCACGGATTACCTCCCCTGCTTTCAAAATGGTTGATATTCCGCGAAAAGGGCAGCCATTTTGACATCAGGGAACATAAATCATGTCTAAATTTGCATCCATTTAATTATAAAGGGACATTACTCCTTCATTCATAATAGCGGCCATTTTTAAGCAGGGGTGCATAACTCTACCTTGCTTGACGACCATTCGAAACAAGAGTAGCCTCCCTTCTTTCAAAATGGCGAATTTACAGCACGGATTACTTCCCGCTGATTTCAAAATGGTTGATATTCGGCAGCCATTTTGACATCAGGGGACATAAATCATGTCTAAAATTGCATCCATTTTGTAATAAAGGGACATTACTCTCATTCATAATAGCGGCCATTTTTAAGCAGGGTGCATAACTCTACCTTGCTTGACGACCATTAGAAACAAGAGTAGCCTCCCTTCTTTCAAAATGGCGGAAATTTACAGCACGGATTACCTCCCCTGCTTTCAAAATGGTTGATATTCCGCGAAAAGGGCAGCCATTTTGTTCGGGGGACATAAATCATGTCTAAAAATTGCATCCATTTTGTAATAAAGGGACATTACTCTCATTCATAATAGCGTCCATTTTTAAGCAGGGTGCATAACTCTACCTTGCTTGCCGACCATTCGAAACAAGAGTAGCCTCCCTTCTTTCAAAATGGTGGAAATTTACAGCACGGATTACCTCCCCTGCTTTAAAATGGTTGATATTCCTCGAAAAGGGCAGCCATTTTGACATCAGGGGACATAAATCATGTCTAAAATTGCATCCATTTTGTAATAAAGGGACATTACTCTCATTCATAATAGTGGTTATTTTTGAGCAGGATGCATAACTCTACTTGCTTGCCCATCTAGAAACAAGAGCTTAGCCTCCCTACTTCTTCAAAAATGGTGGAAATTTATGCAAGGCACTTTACCTCCCCTGCTTTCAAATATGGTTGATATTCCGCTGAAAGGGCAGCCATTTTGACATCAGGGGACATAAATCATGTCTAAAATTGCATCCATTTTGTAATAAAGGGACATTACTCTCATTCATGATAGCGTCCATTTTTAAGGAGGGTGCATAACTCTACCTTGCTTGACGACCATTCGAAACAAGAGTAGCCTCCCTTCTTTCAAAATGGCGGAAATTTACAGGACGGATTACTTCCCCTGATTTCAAAATGGTTGATGTTCGGCAGCCATTTTGACATCAGGGGACATAAATCATGTCTAAAATTGCATCCATTTTGTAATAAAGGGACATTACTCTCATTCATAATAGCGGCCATTTTTAAGCAGGGTGCATAACTCTACCTTGCTTGACGACCATTCGAAACAAGAGTAGCCTCCCTTCTTTCAAAATGGCGGAAATTTACAGCACGGATTACTTCCCCTGATTTCAAAATGGTTGATATTCGGCAGCCATTTTGACATCAGGGGACATAAATCATGTCTAAATTTGCATCCATTTTGTAATAAAGGGACATTACTCTCATTCATAATAGTGGTTATTTTTAAGCAGGATGCATAACTCTACCTTGCTTGCCGACCATTAGAAACAAGAGTAGCCTCCCTTCTTTCAAAATGGTGGAAATTTACAGCACGGATTACCTCCCCTGCTTTCAAAATGGTTGATATTCCGCGAAAATGGCAGCCATTTTGACATCAGGGGACATAAATCATGTCTAAAATTGCATCCATTTTGTAATAAAGGGACATTACTCTCATTCATAATAGCGGCCATTTTTAAACAGGGTGCATAACTCGACCTTGCTTGACGACCATTCGAAACAAGAGTAGCCTCCCTTCTTTCAAAATGGCGGAAATTTAAAGCACGGATTACTTCCCCTGATTTCAAAATGGTTGATATTCGGCAGCCATTTTGACATCAGGGGACATAAATCATGTCTAAAATTGCATCCATTTTGTAATAAAGGGACATTACTCTCATTCATAATAGTGGTTATTTTTAAGCAGGATGCATAACTCTACCTTGCTTGGCGACCATTAGAAACAAGAGTAGCCTCCCTTCTTTCAAAATGGTGGAAATTTACAGCCCGGATTACCTCCCCTGATTTCAAAATGGTTGATATTCCGCGAAAATGGCAGCCATTTTGACATCAGGGGACATAAATCATGTCTAAAATTGCAACCATTTTGTAATAAAGGGACATTACTCTCATTCATAATAGCGGCCATTTTAAGCAGGGGGCATAACTGTACCTTTTAGGCGACCATTCGAAACAAGAATAGCCTCCCTTCTTTCAAAATGGTGGAAATTTACAGCACGGATTACTTCCCCTTATTTCAAAATGGTTGATATTCGGCAGACATTTTGACATCAGGGGACATAAATCATGTCTAAATTTGCATCCATTTTGTAATAAAGGGACATTACTCTCATTCATAATAGTGGTTATTTTTAAGCAGGATGCATAACTCTACCTTGCTTGCCGACCATTAGAAACAAGAGTAGCCTCCCTTCTTTCAAAATGGTGGAAATTTACAGCACGATTGCCTCCCCTGCTTTCAAAATGGTTGATATTCCGCGAAAATGGCAGCCATTTTGACATCAAGGCACATAAATCATGTCTGAAATTGCAACCATTTTGTAATAAAGGGACATTATTCTCATTCATAATAGCGGCCATTTTAAGCAGGGGGCATAACTCTACCTTGCTTGGCGACCATTAGAAACAAGAGTAGCCTCCCTTCTTTCAAAATGGTGGAAATTTACAGCACGGATTACCTCCCCTGCTTTCAAAATGGTTGATATTCCGCGAAAATGGCAGCCATTTTGACATCAGGGGACATAAATCATGTCTAAAATTGCATCCATTTTGTAATAAAGGGACATTACTCTCATTCATGATAGCGGCCATTTTTAAGCAGGGTGCATTACTCTACCTTGCTTGACGACCATTCGAAACAAGAGTAGCCTCCCTTCTTTCAAAATGGCGGAAATTAAAGGACGGATTACTTCCCCTGATTTCAAAATGGTTGATATTCGGCAGCCATTTTGACATCAGGGGACATAAATCATGTCTAAAATTGCATCCATTTTGTAATAAAGGGACATTACTCTCATTCATAATAGTGGTTATTTTTAAGCAGGATGCATAACTCTACCTTGCTTGGCGACCATTAGAAACAAGAGTAGCCTCCCTTCTTTCAAAATGGTGGAAATTTACAGCACGGATTACCTCCCCTGATTTCAAAATGGTTGATATTCCGCGAAAATGGCAGCCATTTTGACATCAGGGGACATAAATCATGTCTAAAATTGCAACCATTTTGTAATAAAGGGACATTACTCTCGTTCATAATAGCGGCCATTTTAAGCAGGGGGCATAACTGTACCTTTTAGGCGACCATTCGAAACAAGAGTAGCCTCCCTTCTTTCAAAATGGTGGAAATTTACAGCACAGATTACTTCCCCTTATTTCCAAATGGTTGATATTCGGCAGTCATTTTGACATCAGGGGACATAAATCATGTCTAAATTTGCATCCATTTTGTAATAAAGGGACATTACTCTCATTCATAATAGTGGTTATTTTTAAGCAGGATGCATTACTCTACCTTGCTTGCCGACCATTAGAAACAAGAGTAGCCTCCCTTCTTTCAAAATGGTGGAAATTTACAGCACGATTACCTCCCCTGCTTTCAAAATGGTTGATATTCCGCGAAAATGGCAGCCATTTTGACATCAAGGGACATAAATCATGTCTGAAATTGCAACCATTTTGTAATAAAGGGACATTATTCTCATTCATAATAGCGGCCATTTTAAGCAGGGGGCATAACTCTACCTTGCTTGGTGACCATTAGAAACAAGAGTAGCCTCCCTTCTTTCAAAATGGTGGAAATTTACAGCACGGATTACCTCCCCTGCTTTCAAAATGGTTGATATTCCGCGAAAATGGCAGCCATTTTGACATCAGGGGACATAAATCATGTCTAAAATTGCATCCATTTTGTAATAAAGGGACATTACTCTCATTCATGATAGCGGCCATTTTTAAGCAGGGTGCATGACTCTACCTTGCTTGACGACCATTCGAAACAAGAGTAGCCTCCCTTCTTTCAAAATGGCGGAAATTTACAGCACAGATTACTTCCCCTTATTTCAAAATGGTTGATATTCGGCAGTCATTTTGACATCAGGGGACATAAATCATGTCTAAATTTGCATCCATTTTGTAATAAAGGGACATTACTCTCATTCATAATAGTGGTTATTTTTAAGCAGGATGCATTACTCTACCTTGCTTGCCGACCATTAGAAACAAGAGTAGCCTCCCTTCTTTCAAAATGGTGGAAATTTACAGCACGATTACCTCCCCTGCTTTCAAAATGGTTGATATTCCGCGAAAATGGCAGCCATTTTGACATCAAGGGACATAAATCATGTCTGAAATTGCAACCATTTTGTAATAAAGGGACATTATTCTCATTCATAATAGCGGCCATTTTAAGCAGGGGGCATAACTCTACCTTGCTTGGTGACCATTAGAAACAAGAGTAGCCTCCCTTCTTTCAAAATGGTGGAAATTTACAGCACGGATTACCTCCCCTGCTTTCAAAATGGTTGATATTCCGCGAAAATGGCAGCCATTTTGACATCAGGGGACATAAATCATGTCTAAAATTGCATCCATTTTGTAATAAAGGGACATTACTCTCATTCATGATAGCGGCCATTTTTAAGCAGGGTGCATGACTCTACCTTGCTTGACGACCATTCGAAACAAGAGTAGCCTCCCTTCTTTCAAAATGGCGGAAATTTACAGGACGGATTACTTCCCCTGATTTCAAAATGGTTGATATTCGGCAGCCATTTTGACATCAGGGGACATAAATCATGTCTAAAATTGCATCCATTTTGTAATAAAGGGACATTACTCTCATTCATAATAGTGGTTATTTTTAAGCAGGATGCATAACTCTACCTTGCTTGGCGACCATTAGAAACAAGAGTAGCCTCCCTTCTTTCAAAATGGTGGAAATTTACAGCACGGATTACCTCCCCTGATTTCAAAATGGTTGATATTCCGCGAAAATGGCAGCCATTTTGACATCAGGGGACATAAATCATGTCTAAAATTGCAACCATTTTGTAATAAAGGGACATTACTCTCGTTCATAATAGCGGCCATTTTAAGCAGGGGGCATAACTGTACCTTTTAGGCGACCATTCGAAACAAGTGTAGCCTCCCTTCTACACTGCTTAAAATGTGGCAGAACTTCAAAGGCGAGTTAGCCCCTTTGACAACTGGGGACACATTAAGTCTAGCCCTACTTGGCCACCAATTCTTGACAATCCATCTATTATCCAATGGCTGCTTCATTTAATCAATGGCAGGCCTTAGTAGTCTTTTGTAACTTGCAACTGACTTTCATACTTAACTGCTCTCATCAACTGTGGGTCAATACTTTCAATCATAGAATAAGCCATGTGATCGGTAAAAACTCTTCATCTTATGATGAAGAAAACCAATTAATGGTTTGTATTTGATCTATCAAAAATGTGAACTAAAACCCAAAGATGGTGGAGCAGTTAAGAGAATAGATCAGTCATGGATGTCAGTGGGTGGTTATAGTAAGTAGATAGCAATAAGTAAGACCAACAAGATGCAACAAATTATATCTGGTCACTTCTACGGACCATGGTCGTCCTTTATGGACAAAACAAACATAATATACAAGATTTCACAATGGAAAGTACATAAATTGTCTATTTTCTAACACAAAAGTCTTCTGGTCCATGTTGAAACATAACATTCATGTCTAATATGTCACTTTTTGTTATTTAATAACGTTCAAAAATAAACCATTCATTCTGGACAACCATTCATTCTGAACAACCATTCATTGACGGACAAATGCACCAATTTGATGAAGTTGTTTGATGAGATTCATTCCATACCTGAAATATAAAAAAATATGTTCTTAAAACTTTTTTATCAAAATTAGTCCACTTTCATGTCTCAATTTTGTCACAATTAACACAGCTATATCGAAAATATCCTCAAATAACAAAGTGGGTAGGGTTAGGACCTTGTTTATTTGACAATCTTCTGTCCAAATACTAGGTATAATCGGAAATAAATATCAGGTCCTAATGTATCTTCTTATGCATGTCAAATTGAAATGGGCTATTTGAAACCAAGTATTACTTGAAGTTTTGAACCCGATGAATTTGAATGAATGAGGTCCGACTGTAAATTACTATAGCTGTATTTAATTGCTAAGTGTATAAGTATCATGAGAAAAGCAAAATGAGCCAAGTCATTGTTGATGCTAAGGCATGATGGGAAAATATGTCTGCTTATTAAAATGCAAGAAACAACCTAGTACAATTATCATTCAAGACAAAATCCAACATTTTTCATCAAAACAACTATAGTTTGGTGATACACCATAGTGGGTGCAACATTTTTAGTTACTGTTAACAGTGTTATTTATATCATATATTACATTAAAGTTTCATATAAGTCATCTTAATAATATACAATATAGTAACTACAAGAATGAGGTTTGTGTCTAAATCTAGATCCATATATTATTAGTTACAATTTCATAGAATTACACTTAGCAAAAGTTATAAGTACTCCGATTTCATATTTAGGATATTGTAATTAAATATGAATATATCCAATAGAAATTTCACACACAGAAAGACCAATATTATTATCTGTAATGTTTCTACTAATTATCAGCACAAAATACAGCCGATTGATTGAAATCAAGCCAATTACATAACACCGCACAGAAATAAAAAATCGCAGATTAATTGAATTGGTCATTAATGATTGTGACCGCCTTTTGCCTGGACATAATGAATTTACAAATAGATATTATTCTGGGAAATATTTTACACTTCTGACAATATCGCCTGGGGCCTGTTCTGCGTTGAGGTAACTCATCATGGACAAAAAAAATTAAGATTTTGACTGGCAAACATTACCCAGTCAAATGCTCACACAATAATGACCGATTGAGTTAATATGTGACTTTTCTTTTCTGTGTGGTGGTAATAATTGGCTTGATTTCAATTAATTTGCTATATTTTGCGCTTAAAATTAGAAGGAACATTACAGACAGATTGAACTTTCTGTGTCTTATATTTCTATTTGATATATTCATATTTAATTGCAATATCCTAAACATGTTATCGGAGTACTTATAACTTTTGCTAATTGTTGATTTCAGAGAATCGCTTACTATTTAAGCTTAATAATGCTTAAAGAATAAACAAGATAAAGCGCATTATCGACTTTTTACCTGAAATCCCATACAACAATTATTGTTCAATAGACAAGTATATATGAATATCCATTTTGCATATTATATAATGTCTATATTTGACAATTGCTGGAGTATACGACAATGATTTATAGAAAATGTATTATTAGTGCAGCTGGGATTGTAGTAAAGAAATGTTAAAGTACATGTGAAATTTCTAATGAACTTAAATAGCTTTCAATCCCTAAATGTTATCAACATCTGATCAGTTTATCAGTTTTTTATGGTGGCATATTTCTGCCACCAGTAAACTACTTAATCAACTAGATAATTATCTGGTTATCGCCTTGAAGTAACTATAGATAACTACTTAATTAACTAAATAATTATGTGGTTAACTAGATAAGTACTTAATTAACTAAATAATTATGTGGTTAACTAGATAAGTATCGTGATAAATTTTCATACCAGATAAATATCTTAACACAAAAAATTGTCTGATAGTGGCCACAACTGCCACCACTTACCCCGTTTAACCCAGTACAGGCAATATATTTTAGCAAAGTCTAGTTAATTAAGTTAGCTACATAATTTTTAAGTAACTATTATGAAGTTAACGCAATAAGTATCTAGTTGACTACATAATTATCTAGTTAATTAAGTAGTTAACTGATGGCAGAAATATGCCACCATAGTTTTTCAATACAAAAATAATTTTACTCCAAAACTTGATCTGGTGTATTACATATTTCAAATGATAATGTATAGAGTATTAATTACATAGTGACTCTCATGCATCATCAAGTATTCATGTATTGATTAATTTCTTTCATTAATAATTATTTAATTATGGATGACTTTCATTTATTTGTTGTTTTATTGCAGTTTTGACTTAAAGTCAGTAATCCATGATATTTCAATAGTTTATGATGCACTTCGAGATTTTTGAACATTATGCAATTTGCTTGAATATAACCTGTCTGTGTGCCATATAACCCTAGGTGTTCAATGCCAAGGGTTATATGAATCACAGACAGGTTATATTCCCCCAAATACCCTGTCAACAACCTGTATAATGAATTTATAATACTGCAAATCCAAATTTTCAGTAGAAGTGTACAACGAGCAAGGTTTTAAGTTTTAGCTTTGAATTTCAAATCTGCATAGATCTAGTCTAGATCTAATAATTACACATATTTATTATTTTGTTTTATAAAATATTTAGTCTGATTTAGTCATGAATAGAAGGTCAATAATTAAAATGTTTTCCTTTCCAAATATTACAGAAATACTTTCTTTAGATCAAATTTCTTTTATTTCACTCGTGCGTATATTGCCTGTATTATTTTCCCATAATGTCCCTCAATATGTATTGTTATAAGCACTCGCTGGAGACAAAATTAATTTTCAAGCACCTAATCACATTGATGTTATCGAAATGAACTATTAAGCTCAAATTAAATTAGGAGTTTAACCTTACATTTAGATTTTAAGTTAAGTTAGTATTTGGTGTTGCCAATAGCCAAGTGCCTTATTTATTCAGTTGGATTCATTACAATATTTTGAGGGGTGAAAGTAAAAAAGTCTGTCTGCTGCTACATCTATATGCAATATAGAATGTTATAGACTGAGTATTGCTTTCATCCCTCAATTTATCTATCAGCAGTCACCACAATAAATCCTGACTAACAGAGCTAACCTATCACATGTTTTGACATTATCTCCATGTTATTGTATCATACCATACTGAAACTTAAGCACATCTCTGAAGGACAGGCAGCAAATGAAAAAAATGTTACCACAGACATTATTGGTCAATTGTGTTATGATTTCATAGAAAGTACTCTAAATAACATTTTAATCTTTACAAACTATATAAGACATCAGTATCAATGCTGGTGGTTTAGCTCTTTCATCAGTATTTGTTGTTTATAATTATGTAGAATTCTGTGACCGTTTTATTTAACTCACCATGAAATGTATCCCAGGATCTCCGCACCAGACAAGTTTCTCAACAATGACCAGCAGATACACCAACAATTAATGAATGTAGACCTGAAATTAAAAGAGTAAATTTGTTACACAATCTTCAGTAAATAGTAAACAAACATATTGGCGTGCAGACGTGTAAAAAGTCTCTAACAGAATTTGTCCAATTACATCATGTAATTCTTTATCTCACATTTATAACATAACATACAAAGTAGAGTGGTAATAATTTCGATAACTCACTTGTGAAATAACAACTCTTGTGCGTGACATCACAACAAAACAATCAAGACAAAGGTGCACTCAAACGATGTTGACATTGTTAAATATTCGTTCTGTCCCAAGTATGACATTTTATTTCATTGGATTGTCTTCGAATACAATATGTGATATAATTATTTTAACTCATATCATGTGGGCTGGTATATAGGAACAGGAAAAGGCAGATAACAATGTGGTCATTTAGGGCCACTAAATCAGATTCGACTATATTTCACATGATTTAAACATGAATGAATTCATTTACAGTTTATTATACAAAATGTCATTATTCCCATAACTTTACAGACAATCTATATTTTCACACTTTGCAGGCAATCTATATTTTCACACTTTGCAGGCAATTTTCCCCTTAAACATTTACTTCAAATTACTTGAATGTTTGTGACGTCATTTATGACATACAGTAGTTTAGAAACTATTCTATAAAAAGTTTTAAGAAAATTCAATAAAAGAACAAGCAAATTTAATGGATTGGTATACCTCATCAACCAATTTAGGCATACCCAGCTTTCATTGCCTTTTAGCTGGCTTATTGAAGTGGATTGTCTCCATTGAAAATCAATATCAAGTTTCCAGCTCTACCAGTTTTGATCAATAGATTATACAGCTTTATCTTATTTCTAGAATATTTTAACAGCTTTGACAGTATTCTACAATTTCCTCTCTTTTATTTAGTGTAAAAATATTTATTCAAACTAAAAATGTCCTTACTTCCAGTTTCACCTTTTATCACATTGACCATCTAGGAAAAATCCCTAAAATTGTCATTTTCCAAAAGTTTAGGGGCCGATTAATCATATACACCAAAAAGTGAAAGCATGTTAACAGTTAACAGGGGTTCCACTAGGTGCTGAATCTCAAGGGTCATTTAGATAATTTCTTACTGTATTTTACCATTTTATAGCTGAATTACCTATAATTTAGAGAACATTGACCCATCAGCCAGAATCTCGAGGGTCAAAATGTGGCTTTTAAAGAAATTACAGGGGTCAAAGGGTCAATTCAAGGGTCAAACGGAACCCCTGAGTTAAGCTTGCAACATATATTCTTGATTAAATGAACAATATCAAGATGCTTTTATAATTTTAACTAATTAATTGCTTCTTTAAATTTATTTACATATAAAATCTCAATTTACTAAGTTCATTAAAAAAGTCAATCTTCTTGTCTGGTGTCACCGTGTGTTGTTGTTGTTGTTGTTACTACCACAGTGTTAGCTTGCATGTCAGTTTGTACTGATTAATTTTAAATATTTATATGAACCATTTTATATGATTTAGAACTGTTCTTGTCACGATGGACCTACCAAATTCCTATTGAATACTAGAGGTGAAATGTGTTCAAACCGTGATAAATCAAATCTGTTTAAGGTATCTTTCGTGTACAAACAAAAGTTTCAATGCAGATCTAACTTTCTACTTAATATGACATGCAAATGTTATGTTTCTTTGATTTCTTTTTTCCTCATTACCATTTTAAAGTTTTTTATGGTCACTAAACTTTCAAAAAGAGGAAGATACTGTGTTCACAAATATACTAGAGTTCAAAATGTGTACTTTCGATGGCATTTTAAGCTTTAATTTGGATTATCTTTCCTGATAGCCTTTTTTAACAATTTTTGTTGAGGATAGTCAGTTTGTTTTAAATTTCGAAAACACAAAATATCCAATTAAGCACACAGAGCATGGAATCTGATTTACCAGGTAAGTGATAAATCTGGATGCAGTGAATGCTGTAGAACAGCCTCAAGATGAAATATGATAATGGGTGACAGTATGCAGCTTGGGGGTTTAACCTGTAAAGATGTGAACTTTAATACAGTAAAACTTGACAATGATTATACTGTTCAACTATATACCTAAAATCGGTCCCTGTATTTGTATTATTTGTAATAATTTTAAAATATTTAATATTTATTTTATACATGTAATTTATTAAATATTGTTTTTTTATACAAAAATGAGTGGTAGTTTTACTGAAAACAATTGAGCAGACAATCAATTTCGATTACTCTTTAATTAATCGAAATTGGATGATAATAAGAGCTTACCAAGATGAGCATAAACAATTATTTACCATATCTTATCCGGTCATATTTGAAAATCAATGCATTTATATTTTGTTCCCAAGTCTTATAGTACAGTACAGAACAGACATTTTGTTTTGACTTATACTATGTGCTTCATATATATAAAACATTTTGTACATATAAAAACATTATTCATAGAATGACAAGGATAAGTGCAAAAACAAACTTTTTTAACAAATCAACAATTTGAACATATAAGTTGTACTATTTTAGATTGTAAGCATTGTAGAATCATTTAAAAGTTCGAATGTTATTATCCACTACGACAGTTTACTAGCTGTTCTTATAGACTAGTTTTCTGATCTTATAAATTTACTTTTAAACCATGTGTGATAATATCAGTATATTCATTTTCACATATTATCAACATTACATACATAATTACAAAAAATATATTATTTATCTTACATTGAACTTTTTATTGTTGCCGTAAATGTTAGAAAATGAACATATTATCTATTCCGAGTTAAATGCAAATGTTTTAATATGGCTACATTTTGAACATGGTGTTAAAGGCTACCAACTGTTACCAATGTTTAAAATATTGTTAAAAAAGTATTGAAACTATGGACTAATAATTCATATTTCATGATTGAATAAGTTAATGAAATTGTGTTAGTGAATTAATATAGAATTATTTCTTCTTTATGTCATGTTTTGAAGCAGACAAAATTTAGCCGGAGTCAATTTCAACATTTTGCCTAAACGCAGCTGGGATTGTTAGGTGCTAACAATAATTGTCAGGAGACGTTAACTTCAAGAATATATTAAATCAGTAATAGCATGGAGCCAATATCAATTATTTGTTATCGACCATTTTTGACAGGTATCATTTTCACGAATATGTGAGACAATCTCATTTAGAGGAAATGGCTTTAACAAAGTCACTTATCAAGGGAGATTATTCTTGATATTTATCCAAGAAAGCCGCACATGGGTAAGGAGCCGAGAAGAAACAATTATGTTCTTATAATTTGACTCTCAAGCGTGAACTTGACCAAATATTGCTGGAACAAGCAGATTAATAACCTAGCGGATAGAAAATTGTATAAATATTGTCATTATAATCCTTATAACAATTAACTGGAGAACATTATATCACAGACATAAGGATCAATCTAAATGTTTTATAACTTCAAAAATAGTCCATAGTGCTGATGGGTTAAGTATTTGTGCAGTTTCATATGTATATAGATGATTTGTATGTTTTAATCAGGTTTTTGACAATTAATCAACAACTTTTTGGTATATTGTGATCAGTTTCCATGGAATTAATTAACAACCAGTACTAACTTCCCCTAAGGCAAGCAGCTGACAACTTCCCCACATGAATCAGAGGTGGAGGACACATGACAGTAGCCAAATGTCCGAGAAAAACATGACCTGCCCAGTCTGCTGGAATGGAACCGGGGCTTCCCAGGTAACAGCCTATAGTGCTCTAACCAACGAGTTACCGTCAGTTATAAAACATGTCATTGTCCTGAGCAAATCTCTATGCTTATTGCAAGAACTTTTCACCTGGTTAGGCAATCAGGAAATGGTCTGCATACAGTGTTAGAAGCACTGACTTTGACCCAAGTAATCAAAATGTAGTCTCCATCTATGTACCAAGTTTTGTCACAATATTTCATGTGAAGCAAGTATTGAGATCTATATCACTGTACAGTATGCTCATTGAGGTTTTTGCCAAGGAACACTCACCATTGTCATTTTGGGGCAGCATGTCCGCCAATTAACTGGTATAATGGCCAGCATTTTCATTTTAATATGGTGGCCTAGCATGTTCAATCGCAGTGTTCAGCCAACACAGAGATTTGCAATGAACAGGAGTGGACACATTTGTACAACTGCCAGTGATTTTTTTAAAATAATTTTACTGCCTGTGCCTTTTTAATTGGTAAAAGAGCCGCGATAAATACCAAATTTGCTAAAATCAGGTTATGGTTGTTTTGCTTATAAAAATAACTTTTCAGCTGTGGCTGGTGTTTGTTATACATATAAGGTGATGTAAGAGCAAAGACTCTTTTATAAAACGTTAAATACACAAAGACAGAAATTCAGTCAGAGGGGGGACAAATGAACAAAGAATTGGGAAAAAATGAAGATTTTTGGGGAAAATGGACACTTTTTGATAGGGGGAAATAGCCTATATATCCGGCAGTAAATTTAGAAAATCACAGAGACAAGGAGCTTGAGGTGTTTTAACTATCATAATTCATATTTTTGCCTTATATTCTTAGTACAGTAGACATTGTAGTAAGAGACCACCCAAGGGACAGCCAAAAAGTGGTCGCTTAATAAAGTGGTCTCTTAATAGATTGAGTACACTGCACAGTTATTTATTTATGTCATGACTATATTTTCACTCGGACCATTTTTGCTCAGAATTTTGTTTATGATTTTACCATAAGCTGATATTTATCACTTCCTTAGGTCAGTAACAGTCTTTTAACAATATGCAGCTAGTATATGCCCAGATCATTGCATCCTTTTTATTTTGTGACATTTGCCTGGTGTGATAAATGGACAGATTGTCAATTCAAGGCAAGAACAGCAACAACCGCACAGTAGTGTATCAAATCCTGTTATCCATACTTGGAATTGCTTAAAATCATGTTATTATATGCCCGGACTTTACCAGACTTATTATTTTATTGGATCGAACTTATATCGAGTGGCATGACCAACTACTATGTTTAACAAAGTTCTGATACTTTCATTTCGGGTGATGTGCACAAAATTTAATTAAAAATAATTTTCTCTAAAATATATATTGAGCGACATAAAATGTCATGTTGGTTAAAAAAAAGTTTTTTAAGGAGACCATAACTTTCATATGATCTTCAAAGTTTATAATGTATGACAACTACATACTGTTAATAGATTTTGTGATATATTATTCTAAACACTAGTTTCATGGGAAGTTTTACATCACAAAACAATTCCAGCTTCCACTCATTTGAAAAAATGGTCTTAGACATTCTATTATTATCATCAATTAATTGATTTTATTCCTGTTTGTTCAATACAAGGGCCATAACTCTGGATCTAGTAGAATGATTTGGCCCATAATTGAAACTGGCCAAGAACTGATGGCCATATAGACATTATTCCATGTTTGATTACGATTGCTCAAGAAATGTGGATTCTAGAGTGTAAACAATTAAATAGCAGATGACAGATGGACTGACAGCTAAAGATCCAAATAGCTCATCATTGAGCACTTTGTGCTGTAAAACAGCAAGAAAACTGCCATGTTGCAATTTGCTTAAGGTTCTGATCCTTTCTGGCAACTTCAAGTATTATTGTACAACAGTTAAAGTAAGTGTAGAAAATATGATAAAAAGTAATTTACCTGCTATCTTAGGTCTCTGATTCCCAACTATACCATTTGTCCATCATTCCACACCAAACATCCCACATTGTGGTTGTAGTACATGGAGAAAATAAACCAAAACATGTTTTAAGCAATACATATAAACCAAGAGACTGTGCCAGTGTCTGCTTCATTCCGTAAACTAAAGAAGGAATAACATAAATAAAAATAATATATGGGTGTAATATTTATGACATTCTTATCTAAATGATTAATATATTAGTTATATACAAAATTTCTGATATCTACACTATTGATAACTTAACATATTGATATCTACACTACAAGCTTCATAACCAAACCCAAAACACTGACAGCCACATGGAACCATCTTGGTAAGAGAACTTATAGACAAAGAGTTTTCAGAAGGGATGTATTGGTCATTGTCAAAAGATACATCGAGTGGACCATTGGGTTACAACCATGTTTATACATTATCACAGGAGGAAACTGAATCAGCATAAACAAGTGAATCATGTGCACATGTTGAATAGACGAACACATCAAAAAAGAAAGATGTTCCTACAGCAAGGATATGTGAAATCTGTATTTTATATACAAAAACACAATGGAGAAGGGATAAAGGGAGAGCACTCTGGAAGGGATAATGGGACAGAACTTGTGTCAATAAACAAAAACATGTCGTTCACAAATAACACAGAGGCCAACAGAAAAATCTCCTCTCAAGAAAGATACACACATACAGGGAAGGGGGTACTGACCTTTGTATGATAGATTCACACAAGAAAGATAATCAGTAAATTTGTAATCTGATCATTCATCAGAATTATATAAGTATGTTCATGATATCAATAAGCAGCAAAAATGCAATATTAATACAAACTCCTAAATGAGGCTAGAGGACTAACGACTTCTCTGCCTAACCTTGTATACTGGAAATGACCATATGACCCTTAATCACAACCTTAAAGTAAACCTAAATCCCTAAAACATTAAGACCCTGAACCTTAAATAATTTAAGAAAAGTAAATGAAAAGTTGAAGAGTCGTGGATAGTTGATAGTTAATCTGAGGTTAATATCAAGGTGTAAAATTGAAATTGTCTAACTGCCTATTTATAAACAAGCAGATAGAGGAGTTTCGCTTCCACCCCTCAATATTCCTAAGGGAAACAGAGTTTGCATTGAACATGTCCTTATTTAAATTGAATAGTTGAAAGGATAAATTATGGCCGCTATGAGCTTCAGACCATAACCGCTCCTTTATGCAAGAATAAGATATATGCAGATAAAGTATTTGGAATAATTTTAATGAAATTTTGATGCCAAAAAAGTTCCGAAAAGTACCTTAACCTAAACCTCAATATGAAAGTTTAGTATTAAATATTTTCAAAATTATCCACTGAACCTACCATGCACTTAAATTGAAATTTTAATGCGAAATAAGTTCCACATGTTTCCTTAAATAATGATAATAATATCTTTATTTACAGAAGGTGACATGTAAAGAGGTATACAAAAACAATTGTACAATTCTTAAATAAAACATGGCCTTCTAACAGAAAACAACATAAATTGAAACACAATAATTATATTAAACACATTCATTCATTCAAAAAATGAACCCTAATATGCAATTTTGAGTAAAATTAGGTTCCAAAAAGTTCCCTAAACCTATCTTAACCCTAATAGCTGACATTTTTAATACAACAATAAGTTAATGAAATAGTTATAAGATTATTGAAATCCTAAGTGAGGTTATTTGCTGCTTGAAATTTTGAAGCATTAAGTGCCGAGTTCTGAAAGGTCCATAAACCTCATTACCATGTTCAATATGTCTTCTTTTAACCAACTTAGCATGAAATTTGGAATAGGGTCTGGCCGAAAGTTGTTGCCATATGATGCAAGTCCAGAATACCCTTAAATGACACCTAAACAAAACAATTACACAAGAAAAATAATCATAAACAAAACAATTACACAAGAAAAATAATCAATGTTACATAAAACCTAACTCAAAGTTTTGTAGCTACTTTTAAGCAAATTCAAAAATTCTCAAATAAATTTAAATTAAAAATATTTAAATAAATCGATTAAACAGTCAAGAGGAAACTGAAACCATGAACATACTTTCTACATATCTGCCAAATGCTACATAAACAGTTTGTTTTCTGATAAATAAGCTTGTAATTACTTATTCTCCCTGTGTGTAACATTTCCCCATTTTTCCATCATTTCGCACAATTTGCATAGATATTAAAACGATATTCCTGCATAAAATTATCGTAAATCATGTAATTCAGCTGGGCAATAAAGCAGAAAAGTCTAGATATTAAAAGATCATCCTTTTAAGACTCTGGCTTTATATGTATGGTGAGATAGGCTTGGAGACAGATCAGTGAATTACATCTCCACAAAGAACAAGAACTGAGCATACATCAATGATCAAAGATCAATGTTAAATGTAGACAAGAAAGGGGACAATGACCAACACAAACCAATACATTGACCATAGGTTACCAAACTGACACAGAATTCAGTTGAAAAGCATTCAGAATCATTAAAATGGCAACAAAGTATGCACAAAGAAATCAAGAATATACCACAGAACTAAACCATAAACAAATCAATAGTTCTTAAACTCAATACAAATAGTACACAATTCGTACACTACATTTATCTACAGATATACTAGCTCTAAATGTTGAGGGGTGAAAGCGAAACCAGTCTTTCTGTATTGTAAGATACAAGATTGATTTCGCTTTCATCCCCTCAAATTATTGCTCAGGAGGCAAGGGGCGCAAATCCCTTTTCAGATTCTTCTCAATGTGTTTTAGAAAGCATACTGGTACTATAATAATATCATAAAATATCATTGTGCCAAAATTGAAGAACTGCCTTGGCCTTGCATATTGGTTATACCAGGTAAAATAAACTAACAGTTTCAATTGTAGTACTATTCATGGTAATTTTAATATTATATTTTTCAATTGCATTTTTATCATTATTTCTAAATAAAATGAAATAACTTCAAACTCACGAGTTCCAGGAAAATTACATTTCACAGCCAGCTTCATTCTGATTGGATGAAAGCAATTGAACATCAAAACTACTCATTCACACAAAACCTGAAAATATATAGACACCAAATTCTAAATAATTCCAACAAAAGAAGTAACAATGCAAGGAAGACTGTTGCATTTAGGTAATATAGAACATGTTATTACAGTATTCAATAATACAGCAGTTAGTTGACCATACAATTTCTGGGTTGCCTACCAGTACTAACCACTGTCGTTCTTCTGCAAGGAACCACAACTTCCCAGCATGTATTAGAGGTATAGTATTAATGACCTCAAACACAGGACCAACATACTAAATCAAATGAGAACAGACAAGGACATGAAGTATTAGTACTGTTAGACTCGGTTGAACACATTCTAGAGGGATCACAGCTGTCTTCCTCATTCTGAAAATATTAACAGTGTAATTTTAAGGTACATAAACAAATAACAAATGTTCGAGAGTTATAAGAACTAACAAACATAAAAATAGAGCTGCAAACATATCTTGTCAATGAAGCTGAATGATGATGAAGACATGAACATGGATGACATGATTGGTGAATGTGGTCAACAGAGAGTTATGCCAGTGGCAACATGATAAATGGTCAGGGAAGGAGGATGCAATAATGTGTTGTTACTTTAACAGATTCCTGTTTTCAAAGGACAAACTGACATAGAAATCAATGTGACCTACAAAATAGCAATAATTCCTAACAGTAATTCATTTATGCTGATGTGCATTAACCACTAGCAGATCCAGGGGGCACATCCGACATCCCCCTAAAATTCCCCAACCTTACAAATAACTATGAGTATAAATACGAAAATATACAGAGATCTTTAAATAAGCAATTTTCAAATAAGCAATTTTGATTTATTGAAGCAATATGATGATGTTTATAAACAAAGAAACAGTCATTGTCATTTTATAAGGCTTGAACAAAACCAAAAATGACCAAAGATTTATGCTCCCCAAATCCGAATCCCAGATCTGCCCTTGCATACAGGACATGGAAGTAAAATTAATGTTAGCTGATTGATATTGACACAGGGGTCATAATTCTAGATCAATACTAGCTTACAGGATTCATTTTAGGTGAAAATGAAAAATATACCCTTATCCTGAGACTTGAATGCTCAGTCCTGTGCTCTACCAACTTACCCTACCAAACAGGAATATAATGATTATAATGTATCATTTTTCATCATTATACAATTGCATATAAATGCATGTTATGCAAAATTAATAGGGTTGTTCATTTTTAAAACAGTTATGACCAATGTTAGAACCTGCTGTTTTATGTTCTTAATGTCATCTGACAGTACCAATCAATAATTGCTGTGCATACTGTATGGACAAGGTCCCATTGTTGCAGTTAAAGCATTAAATGTGACATTTAAGTTGTGATAACCACTAAGCATGTTTCTGGACTCAAACATTTGACCTCATAAATGAATGCCAAGTACAAGATACTACACAACAGTATATTTTAACCACTCAAACAGTTACTCAAGATATTGTTATGAATAACGAATAGAGAAATTCCAGTAAATGAGATTACTTGAGTATGACATCCATAACACTTGCACTGATATGTTGCACGCACATCAAATCTTCACTTATATTCTGTTCCCATTATGTAATATTAAAGGCACAAAGGTAAAAATATTCCACATATGAATTACCATATACCTTTTACTGGAACGTTTTACCTAAAATTAAGACAAATGATTAAATTGCCATAATGTACTTAAGGGCTTATCAAAACCAATACTTAGCCATTGCCATTGATACAATGTCCATATTTGTATGACCCAGAAAACATAATACTTGGTCAAGTATGTTGTATGCCCGATATCAACTTTTAATTTTAATATTCCTATAGAAATAAATAAGATTCTGAAAAACCAAACTGTTAACACAATACACATTTTGACAGTGAAGGAAAAAAGCTTTCACCACATAATTCTTTAGTGCTCTATATGATAGCACTAACCAGAACCCTCTATTCTCCATTATTGGAGCCAAATATCAGCCCCTGATTCCCCCACCAAAATAGTATATTTTCCCAATTCAAATTTATTTTTTCCCTCTGAGCCAAAGCAATACTTGCAAAGAACTTTCCCAATTCAAATTTAATTTTTCCCTCTGAGCCAAAGCAGTACTTGCAAAGAACTTTCCCAATTCAAATTTAATTTATCCCTCTGAGCCAAAGCAATACTTGCAAAGAACTTTCCCAATTCAAATTTAATTTTTCCCTCTGAGCCAAAGCAATACTTACAAAGAACTATTTTATCTACAAAAATACAATGTTCTAAAAATCAGACATAATATCTGATACATTTTTGTGTTTTGTTTATCAATGCGCCCAACTGTATGAGGATTATTGTATGTCTAAACCAATTTGACCTTGACCATGCTAACAATATTATATACACTATGTCCATGTCAATTTCTGGCATGTTATACTCAAGAATTTGGCCTTGTTGTATGCACAATATCAATTATTATCTTACTGTACCAATTTAAATAGTAGGATATTTTATCCATTCTATCACACAATATTTACATGACCATTCTAAGGAATAGAGCAATTTTCAAAATTTCATCTTCATATGAAGATGAGTTTACCCAGCCTGGTATGCTGTATGTGCAATATCAAATATAGAAACTCCATATCCTCCATACAAGTTGTAAGACCTATTCCATCAACCAACATGACTGACATTATACACTGATGGGTTTCATTAAGTTTGACTCACTTTGGGTTTTCTCTAAAGCAGTGAACATTATGAAGGAATAGTTCATGGATATTCAATTTGTGATTATACAAGACAGACTAGAAAGAATGCACTGTGTTTGAACTTTCAAGTTTTGTTTTGTGAATTAATGTTACATTCTTTGTACTTCTCTTTCTCCAATTGTAATGTTATTACAAGTTGTGACAGTGACATCAGTTTGATAATATGAGGTCAATCTGTTGTAAGAACAAGAGTGCCAAACTGTCACAAAATACGCCCGTCATAAGTCAGAGCTCAGAGTTAAAACAAGACGAATTTTAGGAAATTTCTAAAATCAAAGGGTGGTAACTCCTGGGTGACCTGAGCGATATGACTGGTTATCGAACTTGGCCGAGATATTATGCCCACAAACATTTTCACCTAGTGAGGTGAAGATCAGATGAAAACTGTTTGACTTAGAGAGCGGACAAGGCTAATTTGGCCAATTTTGGATAATTCAAGGGCCATAATATCGAAGTACCTTGGACGGCGTGGCTGGTTATCGAACTTGGCCGAGAAATTATGCCCACAAACATTTTCACAAAGTTTGGTAAAGATCGGATGAAAACTGTTTGACTTAGAGAGCGGTCAAGGCTAATTTTGCCAATTTTGGATCATTCAAGGGCCATAATTCAGAAGTGCCTGGGGCAATGTGGCTGGTTATCGAACTTGGCCGAGATATTATGCCCACAAACATTTTCACCTAGTGAGGTGAAGATCAGATGAAAACTGTTTGACTTAGAGAGCGGACAAGGCTAATTTGGCCAATTTTGGATAATTCAAGGGCCATAATATCGAAGTACCTTGGACGGCGTGGCTGGTTATCGAACTTGGCCGAGAAATTATGCCCACAAACATTTTCACAAAGTTTGGTAAAGATCCGATGAAAACTGTTTGACTTAGAGAGCGGTCAAGGCTAATTTTGCCAATTTTGGATCATTCAAGGGCCATAATTCAGAAGTGCCTGGGGCAATGTGGCTGGTTATCGAACTTGGCCGAGATATTATGCCCACAAACATTTTCACCAAGTTAGGTGAAGATCGGATGAAAACTCTTTGACTTAGAGAGCGGACAAGGCTAATTTGGCCAATTTTGGATAATTCAAGGGCCATAATTTCGAAGTACCTTGGGCGGTGTGGCTGGTTATCGAACATGGCCAAGATATTATGTCCACAAACATTTTCACAAAGTTTGGTAAAGATCTGATGAAAACTGTTTGACTTAGAGAGCGGTCAAGGCTAATTTTGCCAATTTTGGATAATTCAAGGGCCATAGTTCAGAAGTGCCTGGGGCAATGTGGCCGGTTATCGAACTTGGCCGAGATATTATGCACATAAACATTTTCACTAAGTTAGGTGAAGATCGGATGAAAACTCTTTGACTTAGAGAGCGGTCAAGGCTAATTTTGCTAATTTTGGATCATTCAAGGGCCATAATTCAAAAGTGCCTGGGGCAATGTGGCTGGTTATCGAACTTGGCCGAGATATTATGCCCACAAACATTTTCACCAAGTTAGGTGAAGATCAGATGAAAACTCTTTGACTTAGAGAGCGGACAAGGCTAATTTGGCCAATTTTGGATAATTCAAGGGCCATAATTTCGAAGTACCTTGGGCGGTGTGGCTGGTTATCGAACATGGCCGAGATATTATGTCCACAAACATTTTCACAAAGTTTGGTAAAGATCGGATGAAAACTCTTTGACTTAGAGAGCGGACACGGTTAATTTGACGAATTTGGGATAATTCAAGGGCCATAATTCAGAAGTGCCTGAGGGATGTGGCTGGTTATCAAACTTGGCCGAGATATTATGCCCACAAACATTTTCACAAAGTTTGGTAAAGATCGGATGAAAACTCTTCGACTTAGAGAGCGGAAACTATGTGGACGCCGCCAACATGTCAGTTAAATGTAAAGTTATAAAAAGCAAACCATATCTAAGATTGAAATTGTTCAAGCAATAGTTTCCCACCCCCTAACCATACATACCCATGTAAGTCATAATTATCCTGTTTCTATTAAACACAACATATTTCAAACATACATGTAATCTGATGAGTAATCAATTTTCACAAATATAGCTATGTTTTTAAAACATGTAAACCCCAGTCTTGCACTGATAGAGCAAAGAAACACTGTTCATTATGTAATCATAAAGCTTTTGTGTTATATGGATTTACCAGCAAAGAGCTTTAACAACTCTTCCAGGTACATTGAGTATGTACCCATTTCCTGATAACCTTGCATGTAATTATAAAGTTTAACTCTATAATTGTTCCAATATTGTATGACTACATTAGCCAATGAGAGCTTTATCAGTGTGTCAGTGTCAATATTTTCAAAAGCTTTTCACCTGTACTGTTTGTCTGATCGTCAGTGATCACATGGCTTGAAGTTTAATGGTGTACATTTTTGTGTTGTTCTGATTAAAGAATTTGGGGAGCAAGTTTTTTACTTGATGACTTCCCCATACATAGAATCAAAACTCAGTTTGCACTTACATAAATGATTTATAAAGCAATCATCTCCCATAAAACAGCACTATTTCACATCTTGAAAAAAAGCTCTGCTACCAAGTGATATTAAGTTATGCAATGAAAACACTATTTTCAAACTTAACACAAAAATATGGTTAAAAGAAAGCTGGAAAGTAATTACAGATTACATTTACACCCCAAACAATTTCCAGCATAAAATAATTTTGAATAAAAAAATAAGCTTATAGTCTGGAAAGCTTTTATACAATGGTAAAATTCTATGTTCATGTTCCTTACATATATATTTTTAACACAGTTTTTTGAGTTGTAGTAACTTAGCTTCATGTTTTCATCTTTCAAGAAAAAAAACTCATTTTTGTATGTTTTTACAAAAATCTGTTTATAACTTTTCTATCTTTTTAAACCTTTTATTTCTAAACCCTTCATATTCTTATACTCTTTGCCTATCAGGCACTCCTCTATTGAGTCTCATGTAAAGATTTGCCTCTCCCCCAGCCGAAGTTATACATTCAGTTGATAACAAATCAGCTAATTTTGTGACTGTAAAGAACAATGCAAGGAGCTTGTGTTGTTTCTTCTTTCATATCAAAGATTATTTTGAGGAACACACATTTACCATACATTGACTGAATGTGGAAGCATTTCAGAGTGATAGGTTTGTTATTAAAAATGATATCAACAAAAACTCAGCTCTCGTAACAAATGATTATTATTTAGACTAATTTTGAACCCAACGATAGCTACAAACCGAGATCAATGAGATCAAAAATGGTTGTAGTTTATATTAATTTGTAATGTAGCCAATCTATAGAGGTTGTCCTGAAAAGGACAGTTGGTCGACAATGAAGTTGTGTCCTTAAAAGGACAGTTTTGTGACAATTGAGTAGTGTCCTTAAAAGGACAGTTTTGTGACAATTGAGTGGTGTCCTTAAAAGGACAGTTTTTTTGTCAATCGAGAAGTTGTCCTTAAAAGGACAGTTTTTGTCCTGAGAAGGACAGTTTTGTGACATTCTATAGAGAGGTGTAAATTTATTTTACACAAAGGCCAAAATTTGAAAGTCCCCAGTCAAGAACAAGACGCTGCCTATTCGAATAGAAAGAACAAATACTATAAAGGACTCACCTATCCAAACAGAGAAATTAGGTTCGAATAGATGTTCAGCCACATTACAGCATTGCCTCCCATCCTGACAGGCAGCTCAAAATAAATTGATCTCATTGTCAATGTACATTGTGTATTCAATCTGATTTCAGCTCCCATTTAATAAACAACAGTCTAAGTAAACACCACTTGGACAGTTTTTTTGTCAATCAAGAAGTTGTCCTAAAAAGGACAGTTTTTTTGTCAATCGAGAAGTTGTCCTTAAAAGGACAATTTTTGTCCTGAGAAGGACAGTTTTGTGACATTCTATAGAGAGGTGTAAATTTATTTTACACAAAGGCCAAAATTTGAAAGTCCCCAGTCAAGAACAAGACGCTGCCTATTCAAATAGAAAGAGCAAATACTATAAAGGACTCACCTATCCAAACAGAGAAATTAGGTTCGAATAGATGTTCAGCCACATTACAGCATTGCCTTCCATCCTGACAGGCAGCTCAAAATAAATTGATCTCATTGTCAATGTACATTGTGTATTCAATCTGATTTCAGCTCCCATTTAATAAACAACAGTCTAAGTAAACACCATTTGGACAGTTTTTTTGTCAATCGAGAAGTTGTCCTAAAAAGGACAGTTTTTTTGTCAATCGAGAAGTTGTCCTTAAAAGGACAATTTTTGTCCTGAGAAGGACAGTTTTGTGACATTCTATAGAGAGGTGTAAATTTATTTTACACAAAGGCCAAAATTTGAAAGTCCCCAGTCAAGAACAAGACGCTGCCTATTCAAATAGAAAGAGCAAATACTATAAAGGACTCACCTATCCAAACAGAGAAATTAGGTTCGAATAGATGTTCAGCCACATTACAGCATTGCCTCACATCCTGACAGGCAGCTCAAAATAAATTGATCTCATTGTCAATGTACATTGTGTATTCAATCTGATTTCAGCTCCCATTTAATAAACAACAGTCTAAGTAAACACCTTTTGGACAGTTTTTTTGTCAATCGAGAAGTTGTCCTAAAAAGGACAGTTTTTTGTCAATCGAGAAGTTGTCCTAAAAGGACAGTTTTTTTGTCAATCAAGAAGTTGTCCTAAAAAGGACAGTCTTTTTGTCAATCGAGAAGTTGTCCTAAAAAGGACAGTTTTTTTGTCAATCGAGAAGTTGTCCTAAAAAGGACAGTTTTTTTGTCACTGAGAGGTTGTCCGAAAAAGGACAGTTTTTGTCCTGAGAAGGACAGTTTTGTGACATTCTATAGAGAGGTGTAAATTTATTTTACACAAAGGCCAAAATTTGAAAGTCCCCAGTCAAGAACAAGACGCTGCCTATTCAAATAGAAAGAGCAAATACTATAAAGGACTCACCTATCCAAACAGAGAAATTAGGTTCGAATAGATGTTCAGCCACATTACAGCATTGCCTCACATCCTGACAGGCAGCTCAAAATAAATTGATCTCATTGTCAATGTACATTGTGTATTCAATCTGATTTCAGCTCCCATTTAATAAACAACAGTCTAAGTAAACACCATTTGTACAATTGCAGAGTTGTTTGTCATTATCATCTATAATGTGGCAATCACAATGAAACCTGACACAATCCACCAAATGCATAGTAAATAATCAGGAGTATGACAAATCTCTGATACACCTTAAATATCTTGGTGATCTAATCCTACATCAACTTTTGTTTTAACATTTATACTCCTGAAAAAATTCCTCTCATTTACAAGATTTTAACTATTTATGCAACAACAAGACAACCAAGAATCACCCTTAAACAATCCAAAACCAGCTGACATATTAACACCAGAATGCCTTTAAATCGCTTTCTATTAATAAGGTACTTTATAGTCTGATAGTACCATATGTATTACTTTTCTTTGTAAAAGATGAGATCTCAAATCAACATTACCAATCTTTACAAAGCATTGTGTATATATAATTAATTACTAATTTTCTAGAAGTCATATACTTCATGACAATTTATCCAATAATAAAATATGAGGAAAATTACAGGATCTTAAAATGCACTGGTATTTAAAGAAATAAAGTAAAATTAGCCATTAACATTTCCCAGACTATTGCAATACATCAAATAATTTGGTCTTCAACAAGTGTTATAACTGAGAATGTCAAGTATTAAAACACCTATTAAATATCTTTGTAAAAAGATCTCAAAGTAAAAATGTTTCATAAATTATATAAGCAATTATATATTTTTAATCATTATAAGTTTGTTGATTGAATTGTACATGTAAAGTCAATGAATATCACTGTGCATTTTTACCAAGATGTAACTATGTACTGCTTTAGACATTAGAGATTTATTCATCAAACAGTGGTTGCTTTAATTATGTAAGAGTTGAGTTGTTCATCTAAGTATACCCTTATGTTCTTGTATTGATAAGTGACAAACGGCTCATAAGCCACCGATCTAAGAAAACATAAATCAGAAATATGTTGACAACCTGCTCATAAATGTATTAAACCTGAGATTGTATTCAGTATGACAGTATTCCATTTTCTCAGAATTGTATCATGATTGTATGAAGGGATTTTGCCATGTGATAACCAATGTCTGATTTTGCATTAATTAGTTCTGTTCTGTTCTGTAAAAGCTTATACTTTCTAACTAATGGACAAGTGCTTGCTCTATTAGAACAATTAGTATGCAAAAGAATTATACTTTGTGATTTACCCTGTTGACTATCTAACCATCCCAAGAAAGATTCATTATTCATTTGTATCATTTTTATAATGGATTGAATTCCTTCACTAATGGAGTGCTTATATTTATTTACATTTTCTGAATGTATTCTTAAACAATAATGCCAAGCAAGAAAAGTAACCCTATGCCTTACAATGTTTTAAAATTTGACACTCAATAATAGGCTACTGCCTTTTACAGTTACATGATATGTGAATATAAGCATTTCAACCTTTATACAGACATGAACAGCATTTAATGAGATGCACTTACGGGGAACATATGGTTTTCTAAACTGGACGCCAATGCGGCATATTAGCAGGTGGGCATTAAACCAGAGGATAAGAAAAAGACAGCATTCATCACCAGGTACGGTCTATTTGAACATGTACTGATGGGGTTTGGTCTAACAAATGCACCAGCCACTTACTCGCGTGGTCAACCTGGTTCTCCGAGGACTGACCTGGAAGACCGTCTTGGCATTTCTGGATGATATCCTGGTGATGGGCAAGACCTTTAGAGAACACCTGGAAAACTTAGAAGAGGCATTTAAGGGCTTCAGGGAACATGGATTGAAGCTGAAACCCCAGAAATGCTGATTTTTCCAGACTGAGGTAAAATTCTTGGAAAGAATGGTCAATGGGGAATAGTTGTCCGTGACTGAGAAAAATATACAATCAGTTACCAACTGGGCAGTCCCGAACTGTTCCAAGGAGGTTGAAAAGGTCCTATGTTTTGTAAATGATCACAGGGCCTTCATTAAAGATTTCGCTAAACTAGCGCAACCTCTGTACGCCATCACAGGGAAAAAGAAGTTTATATGGGAGGAGGAACAACAAACAGCATTTGAAAAGTTGCGGAGGTCCGTGGTGGAACCTCAGGTGTTAGCAATCCCAAATCCCTCAGACCCTTTCATACTGGATGTTGATGCCTCTAACTGGGCCATTGGAGGCATCCTTAGTCAAGTCCACAATGGCAGGGAGAGAGTGGTCGCTTATGGCAGCTTTGCCCTCACTCCGGAACAAAAAAGATATTGTCTACTTGTAAAGAGCTGCTGAGCATTTAAAGGTTTACAAGGCAATTCAGATATTACTTATTGGGGAAAGTGTTTACGGTGTAAGGACCGATCACTAAAGTCTGACCTGGTTGTTGAGGTTCAGGGACCGCCAAGGACAGCTTGCCCTGTGGATGGAAGAACTAGCACAATACCACATGGTTGTTAAGAACCGACTAGGATACAAGCATGGGAGCACTGACGCCTTATCAAGACTACTGGACAGATTAACCCATTGTTCCTCGTACTTGACAGGGATACAGCCAAAGGGTTTCCCATGTGGAGGATGCAATTATTGCTGTCGGGCTCATGCACAGTGGAGAAGTTTCATTGAGGAGGCAGACAATGCAGTGATCTATGCTAATAGTGGAAGTTTGCAGTTAATGACAGTGCCAAGCGATAACACGACAGTGGGAGCAGTTTGTTCCCAAGAGTCCAGTGAAGGCTACAACCAAGGGGATATAATGGCTGCACAAGATTCACTTACTATACAGCTTGAGCAAAACGTCCAAAACAAGGAAGGGTTTTGTCACACCCATAGACAAGAGGTGTCGATGGATATATCCATAAACAAATTGTCGGTGATGGTCAATGGCAGTGTGAGACTACCGGAAGTAACATCCCCCGGAAACCCATGAGGCTGGGGTTTTACAGCCCAAGAGCTCAACCAGTCCCAAGCGAAGGATGTCAACTTGCAAGTTTTTCACCCATTTCTGCACAACCAATGCGAACCGGAGGAAGGGGCCCTGTTCTTGTCAAGTCCAGAGGCAAAATACTACTGGATAAACAAAGAGATGTTCAAACTAATGGATGGGGTAATCTTCAAGAGAAAACTGTCACCGCAAACATACTTACTACATCTCTGCCCAATTTATATAAAATGTCAGATTAGGTTTCCGATAAATAGTCTTCTAAATAGTTGTTATCACTGTGTTTTATATTTCCCGATTTCTTAATACCATTATACAAAATTATTATAAATCATACAATCCAAAAATTATAGTTTCCAATATATACATATGGGGAACATGACAGAATTTAATAATGTATGAGTCTTGTAAGAGGACAACTAGACAATGCTTCACACCAAGCTCTAGACCTTGTGGTTTGGGACAAGAAGATTTTCAAAGTTTACTTTTAAAATCTATTTTTAGCTCCTGTGACCTACTTATGCAACAGACCGGAACCATTCATATAACTTCGAAGGAGGACCACCTAAGGATCATTCCTGTGAAGTTTGGTCAAAATCCATAGAGTGGTTTAGGAGGAGATGATGTTTATAGTTTCCACTATATACATATAGGGAACAATCCCCGCCCCCTGGCAGCCATGTTTTTTGACGGAACTTAATAATTTATGCAATCTTGTAAGAGGACCACTAGACAATGCTACACACCAAATATCAAAGCTCTAGACCTTAGGGTTTTGGACAAGAACAATTTCAAATTTTACACTTTTTTTGCTCCTGTGACCTAATTATGCAGCGGACCGAAATGACTTATGCAACTTTGAAAGAGGCCTAACCAAGGATCATTCCTGTAAAATTTGGACAAAATCCATTTAGTGGTACATGTATAGGTAGAGTTGTTGTTTCAAGAAAATGTTGATGCACGACGCACGATTCACAATGCATGACAACGGACATCCAAGGATCCAAAAAGCTCACCATAAATAGTACAATTTGATAAGTGCATACAACAAGCAAGTATAACATAGACTAATTAAGACACAAAAAATCTGATAAACACAACAATTTTAGCAAATTGTCATACAATTTTGAATATAAGATGATGTCCCAGTTTCCCGAAATAATACATTATGTGATAATTTGTGTGCAAACAAATCACTACATCTATAACAAGCAAGCAAACCCTCAATCCAACTTTCAGCAGCCCATGCCTACAGTCCTTACAGCACTTTGATTATATATCAGCATTTCAGGACCACTGCCCTTATCTTTGAAATGAGTTCATATGCAGATATCATAATACCTGTAGTAATGAACCATGCATGAATAAAAAAAGAAGACCTCTGTTACAATGACCCAAAACAAGTTTTAATATCGAACTTCAATACCTTTTCTAATCATGTGCATACAACATACATCAACCAAGCTCCCCACAGTGGTTATCTCTCTTATCAGTTAAATAACAACCAGTATCTTGACCAGGACATTCTTCCTGATACGGAAAGACTCTTCTATTTATGGACTCATATCAAACAACACACTGAATGACCATTCCCTGCCTTCAAATTAATCTGTGTTAAGGGACCACTTTGTAGTACAAAGATTAATATTATCATAATCCAAAATGATTCTTTCTTATCAAGTAAAATTCATTCATATGTGCATGCAACATATAGACAGATCTGTAGTAAGACAAGACATTTAACAGTCTGTACCGAATATACTTGCTGTCGCACAGTTATGTATGTCATTACGATCATCACAATCTCATTTTGGAAACATTTTTCTCAATACTTTATACATCCACACCAGCTATGACAACAAAAGTCAAGCAATACCACCAGGGCCTTCAGAGAGGGATGAATGACCCAACAGGATGGATAATAGGACTATGAACCAGAATGTTTTACAGACAACGAGTAAGACAACTACTGCATCATGGTCACTTGTCGGTGGGAAGACATGTAAGAGTATTAAATATTGTGAGTATATACATAATAAACTGTACCTAAACTGTACCAGGTATAAATGAACTGGCAATATAACAGCATTATCTTCGGTTTATACATTATTTCAAATTATTAATCACCTATATCACCTATCAGGGGTGTAGCTGGGCCATTTTTCAGACTTTCTATGGAGGGGTCCACTTTTGGTCATAATTGTTTTTTCAATTTTTAACTTTAATATCGCTGGCAATGCCCCTGCTTATCTCAACTAATATTCTTTTGTAGCTAATACTGTCATGTAGAGCACAGGACAGTATTTCAAACAAGCCATAAAAACTAGCTCAGGTGAGTCAAAATAATTTAAGTATCTAACTCTGCTAACTGAAAAATATGGAAAATTCTAACCATATTCACACAATTGAAATAATCTGAATGACATGCTGACTTGTAACCTTTACTGCAACAGACTTTGGTCAATGCACTCTGTCAGACAGTCCGCCTACAGAAATGGTCTTTACTCAATATACGGAATCACAAAACTACATGCATAAGCCTATACTTGCTGATTAGGAAACCAATCTCAATATAAATATTTCATTATATAGCATATCTTATATAATTCCATTGAAAAATAACTCTTCTATTCATGTATGTTTCTACAGTTTGATGGAAGAAAGCAAGACAGAAAAATACCTATTCTCACCAAATATAATTCTCTAACAAAATTTCTGACATTTCTAAAATTCATCCAATCAGACTGAGGCTGTTTTGTCAAAGCATAGTGCAAATGTCTATTACTTGAAACACTTTCAAATGCACTGGTATATACACCAAAGTTGAAATGAATTAAAGCACCTTGATATTGCTTTCTGTAAGTTACACTGTCTTCCATGCATTACCTACCACAGAAACTAGTCAATGCAACAACAAAACCACATCTATAAACTGACCAATTAATGGGACTAAATCACCTTCCCCGGACCATTCAACATGTTACTCAACCAACATCTCTCTTACACCACAAACACCAACCAAGGATACTAAAACTATCACTGAAAGTGAGTAATACCCCAGCAGACTGGAAGTGAGTAATACCCCAGCAGTACCACTTTGTCAGAAAAAAGAGCTGTATATCAAGCTTATATACAGTCCTTGATGATTATGTGACACACTACAACTCATCATGGAGATTGTCCATGTGAAGTTTCATGAAAATCCTCCAAAAGCTGTAGATGTAGTTCGCTCCACAAGTTTTTGTTAACAGACCAACCGACCAACCAACAGAGTGACTCCTGTATACAAACTTTGTTTGCCAGGGGTATAATGAATGAAATGATGATAAATGAAAACTTCAAATGATGATAAAATAAATAAATGAATAAACAAAATTGTAGTAGAGAATACAACTTACATTTTTATTGCTATTACTACTCCAGTCAATCACTCTTTCCACTTCTAGATGATGATGACGATTTTGATGTTTTTTGTTAACTAATGATATTAACAGGTACAAACAATTATGCAGACAAATTTTAGAAAAATGAAGTGAATAGAGTCACTTATCTGTGTGATTCTGTTCTATTCTGTAATGTCTTTTCCATGTTCTGATGACTTCTACCATAATTACAGCTCCAATGGTGCAAGATTACTTCCATGGTACTGGATTCAATCACTGTCATCTATAAGGCAAGAAATTAACATCAATTTAACAGATTCTAGAATAAAAACAAACATACAAGTAGATGATATAAAACAGTCAACTCTAGTTATATTATTAGTTATACAGGTTGTTGACAGGTTATAATCCCCCATAAACCCTGTCAACAACCTGTATAACGAATTTATAATACTGCAAATCCATGTTTTCATACAAATTTAGTTAAACAAGCAATGTTGCGATGCCTAGCTCTCTAGATCTAATATTTAGATACTGTATGTGTATTTTTGCTGTTTTTGATTCAAAAAATTGTTTAGAGTGTTTTAGTTATGTATAATATAAGTAATTAAAACGTTTTCCTTTTAAAAGCTGGAATTACTTGCTGCAGATCAAATTTCTTTTATTTCACTCGCACATATATTGCCTGTATTGTATACCCCATAAGGTACCTCAATACACATGGTTAAGCGTGCGCTTGATTCTGAAATTCACATTTCAAGCGTCTGATCACATGGACTTTATCAAGCTGAATTTAGCTCAAACCTTAAACAATCTATCGTTTTGAATATAAATACAAGAATGCATTTAATCTTTTCAATATTTATTGACTCCTGTATGAAGATCAATTGTCAATTTCTAGTAACTTGCGGACATCAAGCGATAAAAGTTTTCAAGCCGAGCCGTCAGCAAAAATGGCCACGAGACGCATGAAGGGGAAATTAGTTTGCACGTCATATACCCTGTCAGCGTTGTGTATATAGAATACTATATGCGAGCCTTTAATTATTGAAAACACTGGATTTTTATTTGCAGTATTATAATGTATTGAATAGGTCATTATATTGAATTTGACCAATGAAGCAATGTGCATATTTGATCCCACTGCCTGGATTTGTGTTGTTATAAACAAATATTCTATTGTAATGAGAGTTAACTGTATATTATCAATGCCAGTGTAGTAGGGCTGCAATGATGCAGAGCCTGTTGTCTCTCAGTTTCGGTTCGGTTACATAAATATATGGAATACATAAAATTCTCAATAACTGGTAATTTACTGACTTGTGAAGAAGGAACCTGAAATACACACATGTTTTATAGTTCTTAAATTGATAACGCCAATCAAAAAAATTTGAATGTTCATTTTTCTTTCTGCTAGATTAAATTGTGCTGTTCAATCCCACTGAGGGGCATGCTAGTTTTTCCTGAGTTTTACCATAACAGTGAAGTAAATCAAGGGGTAAAAGTGCGCCCAATGTGGGGCTCGGATCCATGACCCCCTAACACTAGTATGGCGCTCTACCCACTGAGTTATGGGCGGCCGTCTAAGCACACACCACTACACTCGACCTCCCCCTTCCAGCATTTCACGCTCAACCACTGTGAGCCGTCAAAAACCACTGCCACCACTGAAGTCAAGCAAGGGGAAAAAGTGTGCCCAATATGGGGCTCGAACCCACGACCCCCTAACACTAGTAAGGCACTCTACCGACTCAGCTAACCGGGCGGCCGTCTAAGCCCACACCACTACACTCCTCCACCTTCCGGCAGTTGAGGCTCAAGCACCGTGGGCTGTCAAACACCACTGCCACTATAGAAGTAAATCAAGGGGAAAAAGTGCGCCCAATGTGGGGCTCGAACCCACGACCCCGTAACACTAGTACGGTGCTCTACCGACTGAGCTAACTGTGCGGTCGTCTCACCCCACACTACTACAACTGCACCAAATACAAATAAAATGATATTCATATTCTATGTCAAGTGCTACAACATCAGGCAATATCTTTCCTGACGAATTTGCACAAGAACATAATTATGTTTATACCTAATCAGCATATGCAAACCACCAAATTTCTTGACTCGGTCGCAGAAAATAGACACTATCTGGGACCATTAACGTCCAGAATATAACACAGCGAATGAGCACATAAAACACATATATCCTAAATAAAACATAATTACTTGGGAAGAATGTCCAATTTCGTCCATTTAATCCAGTCGTAAACATCGTAAAACACATTCAAAAATTTCCATCCGCCATGCAATAGGGCACATGTTTTCACAACACAACAGTCAGCTACAAAAATCCGTGATTTTAAGGTCACTTATTATGATGACCCTAGAATCTAAAGTTACGAAAAGTGTTCGGGTTTTTTCGCTAGTATTCGACAAAGATAATTATTACACATACTGTCTACACACCGAGCTTCTCGTGCATTTCCGTTTGAAAACACGCCCGAGGGATTAATTCTTTAAACTGAAAGATGAAAAGGTCTCCGTTATACTGTGTGTACAATTACGCCAGACATATAATATTTGTCACGTTGTGTTGTAATGTTGTTCATCATTAAATCTTTCACCGATGATACCTACCCTTGATGTTTACGAGAATATTAGGGGTGGTTTCAGCCGTGTACTACGCGGTTACTACGCCCATATTTTAAAATATCCAACACCCATCACGGTTATCTTTTTGTTATATATAGTTTCCCTTTCAACTCGACCACCTCCGATAAACAAGACATAAAACAACATACATTTCAAACTACTGTTTAATTCGTGATTTATGGGTAGCATTTGGGCAACCGACTACATTGTGAGTGACCGAGTAACGTTGTCAAAATTTCATAATTAACGTTAAAGAAAAAACTGGTATTAATGTGTCGGCTGTCCAAAGCTGAATGACTTTCAAAGCTAACGCTTACATGAAAATCTCGTGCCACAAGCACCTGCTTGCGACACATATCTGAGATATTCTAAGGGAAATCAATTATCTCCTAATTCATTACATTCAAACGGAGAAAAATACATGAAACATAGGACTTTGCATCTGCATCATTTATACATTTATAAAGGAAATAAATTATGTAAATGCAGAGCGATAGACTTAGTACAAAATACACCAATTACCAATTCAGATTAACAAAGAGCTACTTATCGAGGTCCCTTTAAATGCATGCTACTCAACGGATACTAATGATATGAAACTAAGTACTTAAGGTATTGATTATATATATATATTACTTCATACTAAGAAATGCCGAAACCTTTAACCGTCCGTCTGTCCATACGGCGTGAGAAATATGTTATGTTATACACGGCTTATTATGCGGTAAAAAACGATACATATGCCACTTTCAATGTACATTTCTCGCCTGCTTTTTAAAATGTAGAATTGCAATATCGTCACACTGGAACCAAGTTATGAACTGTGTGTCCGTCTGTCTGCCCGTGTCACACGAAAACTCCGTCTGGATCAGTTAAATTTCACTTGCTATATATCATGACATGTTTTGGTCAGAAAAATATCGGAAATTGCATCTAGTTCAATTAACTCTTACGAAGCTATTGCTGTCATTTAATCAGGCTGATAACGTGGTCCAAGTGAAGTCGAACAACGCTACTGCTAATCAAACTGAAGATATTACAATCGGATCATTTCGGCTATTATTAATATACATATACTTCGGAAGAAACGTGGCGGGAAAGTAGTTCCGATATGGCTGCCAAAATGAATGTATGTAGTCTCTGTGGAAAGTATGGCAGAGATAATTTAAATATTATAGTACAAGGCACACGCAACATCAAAGATAATGCCTAAACCTACTACGAGGATCTTTAATAGTAAACTCTCTGTGGAACATGTTGGTACAGCTTACCTGACGGTGGTACAGTTTGTCATGTTGGTACAGCTTACCTGACGGTGGTACAGTTTGTCATGTTGGTACAACTTACCTGACGGTGGTACAGTTTGTCATGTTGGTACAACTTACCTGACGGTGGTACAGTTTGTCATGTTGGTACAACTTACCTGACGGTGGTACAGTTTGTCATGTTGGTACAATAACCTGCTGTTGGTACAGCTTACGTGTTGTTAGTACTACTTACCTGATGTTGATACAGGTTATGTCATGTTGGTACAGTTAACCTGACGGTGGTACAGTTTGTCATGTTGGTACAGCTAACCTGCTATTGGTACAGCTTACGTGATGTTGGTACAGTTTACATGCTGTTGGTACACCTTACCTGATGTTGGTACACCTTACCTGACGTTGGTACACCTTACCTGGTGTTGGTACAGCTTGCCTGATGTTGGTACAGCTTGCCTGATGTTGGTACAACTTACGTGCTGTTGGTACAGCTTGAATGATGTTGGTACAACTTTCCTGCTGTTGGTACCTTAAATGTCATGTTGTTACAGTGTACCTGATGTTGGTACAACTTACGTGCTGTTGGTACAGTTTACCTGATGTTGGTACAGCTAACCTGATGTTGATACAGTTCATGTCACATAAGTTCAACTAACGTGATGTTGGAACAGCTTAGGCGATGTTTTTGTTTTTTTGAGACATTGAACTCTACAATTATATGCACTCCGTTTCATTTATTGTCAGCAGTTACGGTAGTTTTAGTTGAAAATTTAATATATACTGAGCCAAACAAGTAACGATACATGACCGGTTTCTTCCATCTACTGTTACTGCTGCTGTAACACATGGTCGTACAAACAACAGAATCAGTGCTCAAACAGTCCGAAACAGACTCGCCGAGCGTGGTATAAGAGCCAGACATCCGTATCATGGGCCTATATTTACCCAACGTCATCGCGTCTTGAGACGTCAGTGGGCCACTGGACATTTGAATTGGACAAGAAATCAATGGAATACGGTAATGTTCACTGATGAGTCGCGTTTTTGTTTGAGGCGAGGAGATGGACGTGCTAGAGTATACCGTAGGGTCGGTGAACGTTATGCTGACGTCTGTGTGCACGAGGTGGACCGTTACGATGGTGGAAGAATCATGGTTTGGGGCGGAATATCCTACCAGAATCGCACTCCATTGGTTATTGTGCGTGGGAATCTAACGGGACAACGTTATCGAGACGAAATTTTAACACCAGTTGTCGTACCATTTCTTAACGCTAACGTGAACGTCACGTTGTTCCAGCAAGACAATGCTAGGTGCCATACAGCACATGTATGCCGCAATTTTCTTACCCAACAAAACATTAATGTTCTAGATTGGCCTGCTTGTTCTCCAGATTTGTCCCCAATAGAACATCTTTGGGATGCCCTGGACCGTCGGATTAGACGTCGCAATCCCCAAACATTAGCGCAGCCAGTTGGAGTTTTTTTTTATTCAAGAATGGAATGCCATTCCACAGCGAGATATTCAACACTTTTCAATTATATGCGTAGACGATGCACTGCTGTAATGAATGCACAGGGAGGTCACACCCGGTATTAACAAATTCCAGAACTTAACATTTTCATCAGTCCATTTTCTTATTGATTTTCAAAAAGTTTAAATGAAATTGAAGCATAATATTCAATTTAAATTATGTATCAAAGACCATATTTTCAAAATGCTTAAAAACATATTTATATCACTGACCCACGATAAAATTGTATCCAATTGATTTCATGTATCGTAACTTGTTTGGCTCAGTATATTTATAGTGTAACATTTTACCCCGAGGACTGTATCACTTTGCCCCAAAACTAGGGGCAAAGTGTTACATGTAATCGACATTTTTAATGTATTCTAAATTGTGAATAAATAGTTTATTTGTTTTATTAAATACATTTTAAGATTAAAATTTCGTTGTTTTTTATAGAAACCTTAGTTACATTGTTGTAAACGATTTTACGTTATCTATAATTCAAAAACTTCGAAAAATGTAACGCTTCGCCCCGGTCTCCCCTACGCTTGCTCTAATAAGTGAATTGTTAGATACTAGTATATTTAATAAAATAGAAAATGATAAAATGTGTTTTTACCTTATTTTGTCGGGTATGTGATAAAAAGAATATTAAATTCGTGTTGTTTAGTATTAAATTCTTTGAACTCGTTGAATAACAAGAATAACTCGTTTAATAAATTCAATACTCATGCAACACTCATTCAATATCCTCAGTATAATATCGCGATTTGAAGGTATTTTCCTTCTATAATTATATAGGAAGTTGGTTGGACCACAGTGACGCGAAAGTTGGGTATGCGTCTTTGCGAGCACGATGACAACTAACGATATATATGTTTGTTTGTACCGCATGGGAAAAGGGAATTACCATAGTTATACTAATCCGGAGTACGTCTAGGTCGCGTTAGCAATACACATGTCCGATTTGTATGCATACACTTCTCCCTATTAAACCTTGATAAATGGATATATCAAACGGGAACTTAAACCTCGTACCAATATATAATTTATACATGTATATTTTTTGTCCCAGCTTAAACGTTGTTTCAAAACTATATTAGCCATACCGGATACAAAATCTATGTGGCTGATTGTCATAATTTTTGCTTCTTCAAATTGCCAACTTCTGGAAAGTAATGATGGCTAAATGCAGTAACAGACAGATTGTGAATGTTCTTATAATGTTATTATAATCACGAACGTATAAGCCCTAGGGTTAGGGTTATCACTGATGCACAAGATATACCTTATGCTTGTATAGTCTGCACAAAATAACTAATGGAAAAAAATGCTGGTAACATGATATAGAAATACAGTAGTTAATATGATAATGTCTCAAAATCTACACAGGACAAGCAAATCCACAATCCAGCTATCTGCAGCCCAATGGCCTTCAGCGCTAACAGAGCTTTGCTTAAACATGGCCCCACATATGAGCGGTACGGTCACCCGGCATAAAATCAGTCCACCATATTGTTTAACTAGTATACGATTATTCGGATAAATCAAACCTGACAAACCGCACCTGGAGGTAGTTCGGTCAGTTTGATTAACCAGTTTAAGATTTGTTATAAACAAATACTGAAACTTGTTTTAGTTTGAACCCAGTTGGTTAAAACAAATGAAAGGTTTGACAAACCAGTTTTGGATTCAAACCGGTTTGGTACAAACAAATTTGCCCTTAGTCTACTATCCAGCGTAATAGAAACTAGTGGTTGGGACAGGTAATCAAGACTATAAGCTAAAGCAAACTCTCCACAGTGTTTATCTCCATTTTAAGTACTTTGTAAAGGGAGAATACTGCGTAGGAGACAGCATTTGCCGTAACAGGATCTAGTAAAACGTCAAATAAATACTTTCATCCACGTTTCTATCTACATGTTGCACATCAAATCCAATGTTGTCACTTTCACGTGTATCATGTACATGTAGTGTACTTAGTATCATATCTTACACTAGTCATCTGCTTTCTGCTTATAGTTGTCTCCAATCTATTGTGGTCACTATCAACCGATACCACCAGGTGAATACTTTGTCCAGGCTAGACATGTATACCAACTTAGTATAAAATAAATGTGTTATTTCGAGTTGATTATCAATTACCCTGAAATATATCACACAATAGGTCCAGTGCGATTTATTTCCCCTTGATTACTAAATCGAAACTCCACGCTGTTATAATCTTCATATCAGTTAGATATAACTCAAACATCTCGGAACCAATCTTGAGGTTACAGAACTTTACAGAGACTGGGGTTGAGGCCGTGTGTTAGATTTTCACTGTCAGACATTCGTGAATTCGTAGATATGGATTTATCTTATAAGGCACAAGCTCCATAACGAAATCGACCAACTCCTTAATATTGACCTTGGTAAGTGCTGCCCTACTGGTATCTCAGGTAATGTATTCCTGCTAGGACTTTGGTTAGTGTTGCCCTACTGGTATCTCAGGTAATGTATTCCTGCTAGGAATTTGGTTAGTGTTGCCCTACTGGTATCTCAGGTAATGTATTCCTGCTAGGACTTTGGTTAGTGCTGACCTACTGGTATCTCAGGTAATGTATTCATACTAGGACTTTGGTTAGTGTTGCCCTACTGGTATCACAGATAATGTATTCCTTCTAGGACCTTGGTTAGTGCTGCCCTACTGGTATCTCAGGTAATGTGTTCCTACTAGGACCTTGGTTAGTGCTGACCTACTGGTATCTCAGGTAATGTGTTCCTTCTAGGACCTTGGTTAGTGCTGCCCTACTGGTATCACATATAATGTATTCCCGCTAGGACCTTGGTTAGTGTTGCCCTACTGGTATCTCAGGTAATGTATTCCTGCTAGGACTTTGGTTAGTGCTGCCCTACTTGTATCACATATAATGTATTCCTGCTAGGACTTTGGTGAGTGTTGCCCTACTGGTATCTCAGGTAATGTATTCATACTAGGACTTTGGTTAGTGTTGCCCTACTGGTATCACAGATAATGTATTCCTGCTAGGACTTTGATTAGTGTTGCCCTACTGGTATCTCAGGTAATGAATTCCTGCTAGGACTTTGGTTAGTGTTGCCCTACTGGTATCTCAGGCATGGTATTCCTACTAGGACCTTGGTAAGTGCTGACATACTGGCATCACAGATAATGTATTCCTACTTGGACCTTGGTAAGTGCTGACATACTGGTATCACAGATAATGTATTCCTACTAGGACCTTGGTAAGTGCTGACATACTGGTATCACAGATAATGTATTCCTACTAGGACCTTGGTAAGTGCTGACCTACTGGTATCTCATGTAATGTGTTCCTACTAGGACCTTGGTTAGTGCTGACCTACTGGTATCACAGATAATGTATTCCTACTAGGACCTTGGTTAGTGCTGCCCTACTGGTATTACATATAATGTATTCCTACTAGGACCTTGGTTAGTGCTGCCCTACTGGTATCACAGATAATGTATTCCTACTAGGACCTTGGTTAGTGCTGACCTACTGGTATTACAGATAATGTATTCCTACTAGGACTTTGGTTAGTGCTGACATACTGGTATCACAGATAATGTGTTCCTACTAGAACCTTGGTTAGTGCTGACATACTGGTATCACAGATAATGTGTTCCTACTAGAACCTTGGTTAGTGCTGACATACTGGTATCACAGATAATGTGTTCCTACTAGAACCTTGGTTAGTGCTGACATACTGGTATCACAGATAATGTGTTCCTTCTAGGACCTTGGTTAGTGCTGCCCTACTGGTATCACATATAATGTATTCCCGCTAGGACCTTGGTTAGTGCTGCCCTACTGGTATCACATATAATGTATTCCTACTAGGACTTTGGTTAGTGTTGCCCTACTGGTATCTCAGGTAATGTATTCCTGCTAGGACTTTGGTTAGTGCTGCCCTACTTGTATCACAGGTAATGTATTCCCGCTAGGACCTTGGTTAGTGCTGCCCTACTGGTATATCAGGTAATGTATGCCTACTAGGACTTTGGTTAGTGTTGCCCTACTGGTATCTCAGATAATGTGTTCCTTCTAGGACCTTGGTTAGTGCTGCCCTACTGGTATCACATATAATGTATTCCCGCTAGGACCTTGGTTAGTGCTGCCCTACTGGTATATCAGGTAATGTATGCCTACTAGGACCTTGGTTAGTGTTGCCCTACTGGTATCTCAGGTAATGTGTTCCTACTAGGACCTTGGTTAGTGCTGACCTACTGGTATCTCAGGTAATGTGTTCCTACTAGGACCTTGGTTAGTGCTGACCTACTGGTATCTCAGGTAATGTGTTCCTACTAGGACCTTGGTTAGTGCTGCCCTACTGGTATCTCAGGTAATGTATTCCTGCTAGGACTTTGGTTAGTGCTGACCTACTGGTATCTCAGGTAATGTATTCCTGACTTGTAGTATCTCAGGTAATGTATTCCTGCTAGGACTTTGGTTAGTGCTGCCCTACTGGTATCTCAGGTAATGTATTCCTGCTAGGACTTTGGTTAGTGTTGCCCTACTTGTATCCCGATATATGTGTTAGCTAATTTCTACTAGGACATAGGTTAGTGCAGTCGTTATTGTGTACTAGCCAATGTTTTCCTACTAGGACTATAGTTAGGCATCACAGCTAGCTTGTTTTGGGTAGTGCTGACTATATGGTATCACGGACAAATTCGTTTACACCAGGATAGTGGGTCGTGCTGACCTCTTGGTATCAAAGTTAATGTTTTCCTACTAGGACCTTTGTTAGTGCTGACCTGGAGTTCATATAAATACATATTTATGAATGTGTTTCTAACAGTATGTTCCGTGTTTGTCATGAGATTAATATATTGAACTAGGAAAATCTTGATGATAAAAATTTAATGCCCACAATAGTATTACAGACTTATAAAGAATTTCAATGGAATTGCATTGACTAAAACTATTGTAGACACACTTTTCGTGCACATGTCAAAGTTAATAGTGTATCAGAAACAGCATTACCTTCAAACAAATTAACTTGTAGATAACGATATATATTATTATTTTGGGAGTGTCCTCAAAAGTTCAAAAAAAGTGTTGCTTAGTTTTGGTACATAAGCAGTTACAACAATTTTTTCACCAAACTGGATAGCTAAATATGAAAAGAACTCCCAATCCGTGGTTATCTCCCTTATCACTTCAATATAAGCGTTTGCACCATACTCTTTATTTGCCGACCAAGTTACTCTCAACATTTTAAATCAATGTGTCCAAATCCACAATTTAATACAAATTTAGCCGTTTATTTTAGGAAAAAATAATCGACGCTCTTCCTAAACTTGCGCACAAATTTGATATAAGCATCGTTGCAAAGGTAAGCATTATTAACTAATAAAGTATTCATATCACATTCAATTATTCCTTTTATATGGCATATAGCAATATACAATTAGGAATAATTATTCAGTTCAATATCTCAACCACGATAACATTGAATAAATACATGTACGATATCATACAAATGTTCACATATTGTGTTTTCATGATCACCCTCATGACAGCTTTCAAACCTCCGCTGTAGAACAATAATCTAATACTTGTGATTCACACACTGAGTTCCTAAATTCCTTGTATCAGATCAAATAGCCATGAGATAAGCGTCATCAAGATCTGTAACTCTGTCCGGCAGCAATAATTGCTAAGTTAATATATACATATTGTCCAAGCTCCTCGGCATAAGAGACTGTGTTCATCCATCGGTAACTGAAGTGCCGTTCGCCTGTTGTCCAATGCCTTAATCTAAGAGTTTAAGCATTAAAGACTAAAAAAACAAAATACCCGCGTCTCCAATAAAAATACATATTGCTGTTTAATTGGCAAATCTTCTTCAAGGTATTTTATTATTCAATTTATGCACATTGGAACATCTTGCAGCGTATGTGTTCTGTTTCTTCTCACATCTCTTTCGTCTTTTTTCTCTCTTATTTAAACATTTGTTTAAGTTCTTTTCTTGTCTCTTTTTACATTTCCGTAATCTGTTAGGTTTACGTGAACATTGTTTTGAGATCCGGTTTTGCTTCGGCTTGCACCGTTTTGTTTTAACACATCTCTTTCTTATTTCATCACGTAGTCTATCACACTTTTTCTTCTTATCTTCGTCCTTTCTTCTCCTCTTCTCTTGTTTTTCGCCAATACTATAACGTCTGTTTCTGAATACTAAATGTAAGCATCAATATTAAACAACACTTTACTAGATATTACACGAGTGGTAATAAATTACGGAATTTATAAAACGCATTTCTGACAACGATATCTAATAGACTTCGGCATTTAAAAAAAATCAAACATTACTAATTAGTTATCGAACCTAATTCAAGGAATCCGGTGTTACAATTTATCCTACCATTATATCAGAGGCCATGAATTTTCGTCCCGACTAACGTCCACCAGGCTAGCTCAGTTGGTAGAGCGCTAGCGTCTCATAGTGTTCAATTCCCGGGTTGAGCAGGTTATGTCCTTCCATTACATTGGCTACGGTCATGTCCTCCAGACATGGAGAAATTGTCAGTTGCTTGCGAAAGAGCAAGTAAGTACTGGTTATGAATACATTCCAGAAAAACTGGTTAGTTGAAAAACGGCTTAAATCCCGATGAAAACAAACCTCTCGACAGTAAGACTTTTAGTAACGTTTCGTAGATATGTTACCTCTTTGCCGAAAATGTTGTCTTAAAAATATGGTTATAGTAGAATGTGTTGGCATCCTTTTATAGTGTATTTACCTTTCTCACACTGTCTACCTCGGTATCCGTTTTTGCATCTACACTCGTTTGTTCCTACACACAACCCTCCATTTTGGCATGGAATCACACAATGACCTGCAATATTATACGTTACAAATACATTTATGTTGCATTCGATACAGCATAAAACAACATTAAAATTGTTAAATTGTAAAGACATAGACCAATTTGTAGATTCTATTTTATAATGAGTCGGCTTGCAAGCCTGTCTAAAGGCGGATGTGTTGGATGTGATCCAAATGGTTCCTTTAATAATGCCTTCAGAGCTACACTAATCTCCTATTCCAGAAAGAGGGCGATAAGTTGAACATACGGAAAACTGTGATGCCTTCATCCAAACTGTTACATATGTGACCAAGCTTCCGTGTGTGATTCTTTACAAGGAACTTTTCAATTTCTTGTCGAAACTAAGTAAGTACCGATACTACAGGCGAGATAGCTTGTAAGGTTACATGACCTTACCGTCGTAGATTATCAAAATAACTAATTAAAATTCGCAAAATATCGGTCAAGGAGTGTCATGCAAAACCCCTCTGGGTAACCCCTTCGAATTTTGCTGAAGTGGACAAAACCTCTCCCGTGAATAGGTAAGACAAATCCTATCGAAATTTTAACTTGTAAGAAAAAACATTCTACTATGGTTGAAAAACGAACACGCTAAAACAATATGTATACTATACTAAAACGCTTTGTCCTACCAGTAAAATTCACGTGATCAGTAAAACAGACGGGAAAGGAATTGTCTTGGCAGGGTTTGTCCAGGAGAATTTTGTCCGCATTAATAATAAGTTATGAGAGGGGATTTGACTTGAAGGGGTTTGTATTGGCGGAGTTTTGTCCGGCTCCCAATCGCAACATCGTCGGTAGTACCCGTTCGGTCATTACGGTATGTTTCATTATTGTTGAAGTTGACATTGTAAGGTGCACAATGAGTTGCGTTCGTGTGATTGGAATATTCCGATCATATAAAACACTGACATACACGAAGGTCTTTTGTTTTAGATCTAATACACTCATTTGTAAGTACAAATTGGTGATTGTGCAGAAGTGAATATTAAGACATGTACGATTGTTAACACAATGTTATTGTTTCAGTAAACATTTATTTGCTGTGACGTTATTACTTAATGCTTATTTGTTAGCTCAGGTCTTCAATAGAAATCCATGCTTGTTTGCGTTGTCCCCTATGACCCATCGAAATTGAAGTTGAAGCAAATTGGGGAAGCTCTTCCGTGCAGGACATTTTATTCGTGAGGTAAATATGCCACAAATCTTAAAAATCGACATACAGGGCAAAAACCGAAACCTTGTGAGTGGTGGATCGCCAACAAACATTCTTTTAAGAATGATGTAACGGAACCGAACCAGCGATAGGCCAGTATAAATAAATTGCCAGCTTATCTTCTAGTTTCACTGAGTAAATGCTTCATTTTTGTTTTCTGAAAATGTGTATTCTCTATTTCTAGCACCAGGCTTTAAGTGCCTTTGTTATTTTCCTTATAATATGAACAATGGCGTAGTTGTTAGAGAAATAGTCAACTTACAGGCATGAACATCAAACAATCAACATAGTATGACCTGATGGCTATGGAACCTGTTTTATGGTAAAATAAGTAAGATGGTGTTTGTGAAGCAAAGCTTGTATCAAGTACATATCTTGAACATTACCATTGTTGGTAGTTAAACTACTCCGCATTTAAACTAAATTTTGTTTGTGTTGGAATTTCTAAACTGAACTTAAAAAAGTTGTACTAATGCAAAACCAGACCCAGTGTCATATAAAGTAGTGTCCAGTGGGGTTATATTTACATTTTAGGAGAGGTCAATACAGGACCTCATCTCTAATGGCACTCTACCACTCACAGAGTCCCTTACCGAACTATTTATTAGGAAAATGACCTATATAAACAATATTATTATATTGTTTATATAGGTCATTTTCAGCATAATATGATTTGACCCTGGGCCATGTGCTTCCATCCTTACAATTCATTGACACCTAGACTCCGGTTACCCAACATATCTAAACTTGATATTTTTCTCAAAACATTTCAAATCCTATATTTACAAAACTAAACGACATCTCGTCTTATAAAGAAAAGTCTATCATCATTGCCAGAATTACAGTGGTTCAAATAATCAATGATGTAGTCTTCTAAACCGTTGTTTTGCTTGTCTTTGTCAGAGTTTGCCATATATGTTAGTCCTCCCTGACATGTCTAGTAAAACCGGTAAAGAAGGGGAAGAATTACACTACATGAGGATAGCCACGTTTTTCTTCTGTCTGGTAGAAGTTTGAAACTCTGACGTGGACTTTAAAATATTAAATGCTGCTCCTATATTGATATAATAATATCTATTTTAATAAAAAGATGATAAAAGTGTACAGGGGATTACAACATTTGAGGACCGCTGTACGATTTCCAACCTCTTCTTTAAGTGACATAATTTCCAGAAAACGTCACATGTGACGTCACCATGTACTGACAGAAAGCAATATTTGCCCCATATGGTAATTAATAAAAAAGTGACCATATGGAGTAAATAGTGTCTCCTGTTTGCAAATAGTGACATCACATGTTGCTTAAAAAGTTCTTGAATTGACGTCACTCAAAGTTGAGGTTGGAAATCGTACAGCAGCACTCATTTAATCAGACAGTATTTCAGTCGTTTAGATGGGTAAATATAAGTTTTTCAAAGTTGAAGTCTAAGTAAGAATAATGCCCCAGCTCTGTTTTGAACTTCTTGTCTTCATATTTTTTGGCTAGAAATGAATTTGATTTGAGTCAGATACAAATGGCGATAATTTTGTGAAACAGTTCAAGTTTATACAAACTCACTATATTCACACGCTGCTCCGTAGAATCCGGCTCCACACCAGCACACGCCAGATTTCTGTGAGACAACGGCTACGCATCTACCGCCATTTTGACAAGGATTTGTACATAGTGCTGAAAATGTTTCTGAAGAATGTAGTCGAAATAATAAATATGAGTATTAGGGAGTTAGTAATACAGTCTACTTTCAGATGTATATATACAGTCGAACCGGTATGTAAGACCATCCTTTGTGGTTCGAAAAGCTTGATTTTTGTTGGAATGTGCTTGCAATTCGCATGTTTCGATGTACATAATGTAGAAAAAATAAATGTAGCCTTTCGAACGAAGTTATGGAGATAATAGTTTTTATATGAGGCGGTCCCCTGTTGAAGTTCGACTGTACATATACATACACAGAATATGTATGCTACTACATGTACTACTATGAACAGCTAAGAACACGACTGAACTATTAAATACTGTTATTAAAGAAAATAAATCATAATCCACGCCGTTCGAAAATGTGCATTCAGAATTTTATAATCAAATCGAGACGTCTGACCAAGTTATACCACGTGTTATATGACGTCAGTTTACAGGCACTCATTAATCTTTCTACATGTAATATCACCGTCCTCATCAACTGAACGGTGTGGTTATATATACACATTGTGAAAGCTCTTCGTTTTGATATGAGTGCCGCTGTACAATTACGAACCTCTTCTTTAAGTGACGTCATTTCCAAAAAATGTCACATGTGACGTCACCATGTACTGACAGTTAGCAATATTTGCCCCATATGGCAATAGGAAAACGAAGCGATCATATGGAGTAAACATTGTTTCCTGCTTACCAATAGTGACATCATATATTGCGTTTTCTTGAAATAACGTCACTTACCGAAGAGGTTGTAAATCCCATTTGGTATAACAAGTTATTCCTGAAGTAACTCGTACGATGGACAACTTCCGCAGACGACTTCTCCACATGCATCAGATGCGGAGGACAAATAACTGTATCTACAGGTCACAGGAGATCATGACCTGCTCTGCCCAGGAATCGAACCTGGACCTGTCGCAATACAGACTAGCCTGACTGGTCGAAAACAGATCAATAATTGAGCGCCGCTGTACGATTTCCAACCTCTTCTTTGAGTGACGTCATTTCCTGAAAACGTCACACGTGACGTCACCATCTACTGACAGTAAGTAATGTTTTCCCTATATGGCAATATGAAAACGAAGTTACCATATGGAGTAAATATTGTTTCTTGTTGCAAAAAGTGACATCACATGTTCCGTTTTCTTGAAATGACGTCACTCACAGAAGAGGTTGTAAATCCCATAACTGCGCTCAATTAATCTTAAGTCAAGGATATAGACGAATAATTAATGCTTAAAAATTCTTCAGCAGATTGTTGTAAGTAATTTATATTTGTTATGATTCGAATGCAGATTCCCTGAAACGCGGCTTTTAGTTTTACATTTCAGGTAACTTATGCTGTGCATCGTGTGTATAGAAAGCAGCATGTGGTAGCAATTACTATAAGTATTAATGAAAATCAACAATATTATCAAACCTCATGCAGTAGTTAAACAATGCATTCATTTAAATTAGAACATAACGTTACACGGCTGTAGTCGAACTAAGAATGGGATGTTTGGTCACAAATCGAAATCTGTTTCAATTTACAGTCAATACAAAAAGAAACGCAAACAATACAGGGTGTTAAACAAGTTTGTTCACAAAGTTTGAATTCGATAAAATGAAAAAAAATGATGTGTACACTGGCGTTATTTCGCACAATGAAAACTGTTGCTTTTTAATGAATATATGTTTTCTATTGCACTCTAAAGCAGAAGTAAACTTGTGATATATTGCAACAAAGATTGGACGAGCAATTAAAAAAATCTAAAATACAAACTTTGGGTAAGAACTTCTTTCAGACCCTGTATAGAAACCAGTCTTACTTCACTTTTGAAAAAGACAAGGAAATATGTAAAAATCTGAATAAAATGTTGATCCATTCTGAATCAAACATCACAACATTTCCTCAGCGTCAATTAAAATCCCTATCGAAACATCAAACACAATCCATGTAAAAAAGACACACAAAAAAAGATCATTAATTAATTAAAAGATTCGTTTCTTATTGTACTGACTGTATTCGAACACATTTTGTATAACTTGAGCATCATACAATACACATGTAATATTCAGAAAAGTAGCACACTGCATTTGTATAACACACCAGTAATATATATGTTCTCAATTACATTAACAAGTCTTTGATCTTTGAAATAGGTTGATTCCAAATATCATTAGTCTGTGATTCAATATTATACATCATTTGAATCTTCTCGGCGTGCACCGATAAACATTCCTTTTTGCAAAAAGTCTACTAGAAGTTCTGAATTATTTCAACACATCGATACGTCTTAATTGTGCATGTCAAAAAGAAACATGCGCGAAGAAAAAGCTGTTGTCACCCTTTCAGTCATATTATATGAACGCCGCTGTACGATTTCCAACCTCTTCTTTAAGTGACGTCATTTCCCAAAAATGTCACATGTAACGTCACCATGTACTGACAGTTAGCAATATTCGCCCCATATGGCAATATGAAAACGAAGTGACTATGCGGAGTAGATATTGTTTCCTGCTTGCAAAAAGTGACATCACATGTTGCGTTTTCTTGAAATGACGTCACTTACAAAAGAGGATGTAAATCCCATAGCATCGCTCATATATATATTCTCATTGTTGTTTGATGATATAGCGTACGTTTTCGAAGCAGAAAACTTGCAAAGTCTTCTTCGACCTTTTAAAGCAAGAGGTAACCCCGCTCATTGGGCTTATCAAGATGTCTTACTTTGAGGCCTAACAAATAAGCTCACTAAGCGGGTTTCTTTAAGTTTGCTATTCTATTTTATATAGTATTTGTGAAGAATATACGTTAAGACAGAAACATAGTGCGAAGTGTCGTGTGTGCGAATATGATATTGCTTACGAAATGTGACATGGCTACATTGATAGACTAAAACGGACATGCTTATTTAGTCGTCTATAAAGGTAGACTATATATTAAGAATACAGATAGATATATATAAGAAATGTATAAGTAGTACAAATGTTATAAAATACATAGAAATCTTGAAAACTCCAATTCAACGTAACACCGATTATTCGAAACATCTTGGTTCACTGGTTCAAATTGGGTTTGAAAAAGCTGACTAACATAGTATTTTGAATGCATAGCAATGACGTTATAAAACCACGTTTCAAAATGATTTCATATTTATGAACACCGGTGCTTCCTATCCTAAAATTCAATTAAAAATAACAAGAAATATCTTGAAAAAAGATGGTCGACGCAATTTGAAAGTGAAGAATTGTCGTGCAACATAAAAAAAGCCGAGATGTTACGATTGCTGGTCACTCCAGATCCAATAAGATTTCGGTAAATTCAATGGATTGTAACGTACCCCTTATCCAAAGTATAACCAATCCGCGGCAAGGTTACAAACGTTGTTCGGTTGAAGAGAAGATGGTTTGGTGGTTAACGTAAGATTTGATTGGTTTACTCAACACTGATATGCAAATAGCAAAGCCATGTTAGTACGGCTACGCCGAAAAACAATGGCGAAATAAAGCACAAACAAACTCCTTGCAACAGTTACTTCCCTTGGCGTTAAGAAGTAACCACTGCCATAAACTTTTAAATTAGTCAATAAATAAATGCTGTCAGCCATCGGTAAACAAATAATAACATGCCGTAAATATGCATGCATTAAGGTCATTTCAGTTGTGACGTAGCGGAACCAAATCGATGACGTTGCACAATTCTCATTTTTATCGAAATATTTGGAATTATTGAGACGTGTTCTGTCTTGATATGATTTGATTGCAAGCTAGTGTCGTTTCAATTTTACCTGTAATGTGACATTTCATTGGTCACGTGGTTTTCAGTGGTGGCAGCGATTTGATTTGAGCTATGCCCAGAACCAATCAAATTTCTGCGCGGAGGTTGCCATCACTAGTTCAAATCTATTCGGGACTATTCTGCCTTTATTGCGTATCATTCGAGTATTAATATTGTCAAAGGTTTTCCGAATGGACTAAAAGGTGAACCAAGATGACAAGTATTCTTTATTTTCATCATACCAACGCAAAAGCCATACTCATCTAAGTGATATGTCATAGTATATTACTGAAGCCAGTGTGTGGAATAAATATTCTTTTTTGATTTTTTCAGAATTGTCTTAGGAGTGTTCAAGTTTTCAGTATATGAGCACTGCTGTACAATTTCTAACCTCTTTTTTGTGTGACGTCATTTCCAGAAAACGTCACATGTGACGTCACCATGTACTGACATTTAGCAATAGTTGCCCTATATGGTAATATGTAAACGTAGTGACCATATATGGAGTGAAATTTGTTTCCTGTTTGCAAATAGTGTCATTTCAATTTGCGTTTTCTGGAAATGACGTCACTTAGAGAAGAGGTTGTCAATCCCATAGCACCGCTCAGATGGTGAATACATTGGCACCGTAATTATAAAATAAACACTAACAGAAATGTCCTCAATGACACCAATCATGATTTTTCCATATCATTCACCGTGATGTTTACCGGTTCTTATTGTCTGCTACAGGGAAACCTCAATAATAAGACCATCATCAGTGCTGAAGAAATTTCGTCTTATTAGTGAGATAATCCCTTTATGGAGTTTAAATACAGAAGAAAAACTTAAAAATGTACCATGAAAATACGGTCTTATACATGAGGTAATCTTAATTTTAATGTGGTCTTTAAGTCAGGTTTTACTGTATTTACTGTATAGAAGACAATAAGAAAGTTCAAACATCAAAATGTGTATTTTATTGTACAATATTGATAGATTGATATTAGATAGGATAATTTTTGTTGAAGTTTATTTTGTTATAGTGTTCCAGCAATAACGTGTTACTTACACACATGACAATAAGTAAATTTTTGTATGAGTCGATTCAAAACGTAAGGTGTGAAATGTTTCTTTCAGATAAATATAGAGTCTACGTCAATATTAATCAAAGCAGTATTTTCTTTTTCCCATAATGCAATGCTGAGCTACATCGATTTACTAATTGTCTCTTCATCATATTTATTATACAATAAAACACGTGTAACGAGTTATTTTGTCAGTGTAAATAAAAAGGACGCACCGGACAGTTAGTGCGGGAGTCACGTTTTCGTTGGGATACTATACTCTGGTGCCAGTGTGTGAATATTATGATTTTAATGATTGGAAAATATTAACGTGAGGACCGTAGCAAACCTGCAGGAAGCGTTTTCTGTGCATGCATGCAATTGTCGCATCTGTTACCTTTCTCGCAACGACTGCCAAAAAAGCCATCCAAACATAAACACATGTCTGGTGATATACATGTACCGTTGTTTTTACATTTTGGGTTGCACATGTCTGAAATATAATAAAAAGTATGGTGAAGCTAATGTTAACATTGATATACATGGATTGATGATAATCATAATAGTTATAATCATAATAATAATTTAATGATAAAATAAAAAAATAGTGAAAATAATGATGATAATGACAATGCTAAATCAATAAACACATGTATGTTGATATACATGTATTGATGATGAAAATAATAGTAATAATCATGATAACAATTTAATGATCAAATAAAACAAATAGTGAAAATAATGATAATAACGATAATTTAATTAAAATGATGTTGATTTAATGATAATTATTCTTTAATAATAATGATAACAGTTATTTAATAAGTAGTCAACTATTTACTGAATGATAAAATGTTCTTATGATATAAGAGTAATGTTAAACTCCATTGATGTTAAATGTAGCTAAAAAAGTGATAAATAAATTTGTATCAATGAATTATCCTGTCGATTTTGAGTTTTCAAACTGATCCGATAATCGATTATGATTTTTTTCGATTATCCATCACTAATGATAATAATAAAAATACTGATAAAAATGTTCTTACTAAAGAAATAAGAAAGTCTGTAAAAGAAAGGTGGTACCACGTAAGCTACTGAGTACGTTCATGTAAACTACACAAGACACTAAATTACGAATATAATGTTTAAAATGTTCATGTTCTTCTGACGTTTACGATCTACGAATTTTCACACTGTTCATTATCATTCAACTCAAATCTTCAACTTGTATTTTGAAATACATCATCATCATTTGACGGTTTATCGACATGCCTCAGACTCAATAATTCTTCACTTTTTGGACCATACGGAATATATCAATCAGGAACCCACGATTACTATCATAAAACATTCTTGAAAGAAAACTAGAAACGCCGATATTTGCGAATTGCTAAGCTGACATCATACAAAAACATAGGCGTATCGATTTTAATTTTTATGTAAAATAAATAAATTGGAAATGTTCACTGACGAACGATATCGTGTTATCTCGTATTATCTCGCGTATGTATCTTAGACGCACCCATAGATCATTAAAGGTTCTACACCGGAATTAACATTTCCCCCAAAACACCTACGTATCAACACTATATTTATGTTTGGTCTTTATCTGACATTCTCAAGATGGACTTTGGTGTCAGCCAATAACTTTCCAAGCCAAGCAAATGAAATAAAATTATGACGTCTTTTATTGGATTATGGACTGGTTTGCTGCGCATGCGCGTGATGAAACGGAAGTCTGTCTTGGTGCAAGCAGATATAATGGTACACTTTACATTTTTGTATTATTTACAACTTTGTCATTGGAAACTCAATGTCAATAGGAAACAAACGAATCTTCCTTTTTGCCTGAAAACCACAACGCATTTATAACTGAGCAACAACAACAGATAAAAAGCCGACTACTAGTAGAACTAGACTAAAACTAGTAGCACAATATGTAGCCAATTAACCACTGGCTATCAAAACTTAAACTAGCTAGCCAAATTGTCTAAAAGTAGCCCACAATATAGAACATAAGTTTATAATTTGAGTACCAACGTTTGAAAACTAGCATCATTGCTGTATCATCCAATATTATTTCGTACTCAATTTGTGTCGTCTGCGTTTCGAATATGCCGTCTGATTAACAAAAAAAGTGTTGTATCAGAATTCTTATTGTAATGTGTTAAATTCTAGCAACCTGACTTCTTGAAAATTGTTCATGAAAGCAAAAATATATCTTATGTTTTTTTTCCAATGCTGGCAAAATCGATTTTTTTAATATTTCAGGTAAAAAAAATGTTGAAGTCATTTCTGGGCAAGTACCTTTAGCTGTATTACGTGATTTATCATAGTTTTAAGTACTTATGAAAATATTACCAATCATATTTGATCAACATATGTAATAACCCAAAGATTGGTAATTACGCCAAAGAGAGTTATTACACCTAAGTATACGGCACCACAGGTAATGACAAATCTAAATGATTTGTCATGAGGAATGCTGAGATAAGAAAGATTGCTAAAACTAGTATTGCTCAACAAATGGTACAACACGTCTACGTTATTTTTCGGTTTTGTTGGGTTTTAACGTCCTTTTTAAAAAAAAAATCAGTTATACAAAATGGACACTTGACCATTCCGGACTTAATTTTTAACCATTACTAAAATGCCCTTCCACACGCAGCTGACAACTACCTCACAGGATACAGTTGTGTTGGACACATGACCGTAGCCTTATGTTACCGAAGGACTGCCCTGCCCGGGAATCGAACTCTGACCTCCCGGGTGACCAGTCTTGCGCTCGACCAACAGAGTTAACTTCACGAGTTGACGTAAACGGAATGATTATAAATGATATTCACGGTGCAGAAGAATTTTAAAATGCCCAGTTAACAGGTTCCGTGAATTAACGATCGGATAATATTTAAAACCAGTAAGTGAAAGTACATGAAAGAACCAAAAGGAAATTACTTGAAGAACTTTACTAAATAAGCACCGCGGTACGATTTACAACCTCTTCTGTAAGTGACGTCATTTCCACAAAACGTCACATGTGATGTCACCATGTACTGACAGTAAGCAATATTTGCCTCATAAAGCAATATGAAAACAAAGTGACCATACTTATTGAGTAAATATTGTTTCCTGCTTGCGCATAGTGACATCATATGTGACGTTTTCTTGAAATGACGTCACTAACAGAAGAGGTTGGAAATCCCACAGCAGCGTTAAAATTGTGATGCAAGATTAAAATATTACGACGAAATAACGGCCTTAAGTGGGAAGTACTACTGACATTTAACAGCCACCCCTCAAAAACGTCCTTCGTGTTTAAATAATTTTACAATTCATGCAACAATATTGATTTTAATGATTAATTTCTGGTACTCGTCCTCCAAATTAACGAATTCTAAAGGTCGCGGAAGAATCGAACCGGTGTTTGGATTTGAAACCATATGATCTCCGCATCTGAGTCCGACGCTATGCCGCTATACCTCCATGTATCCCTTTAACGCTGTGGGTCAATTTATTGTTAATGGGCTTGTGGTGTTGTTTTCGGTGTTATATTTCCCTTTCCACTGTGCAATTCTTTCTCTTTATATAGTGTTCTGCCCAGTTTAAGCCTATTGTTGCCAGCTGTCTTGACTTGTTCTGTGTACTTTTCCATCAATTAACCCCCCCCCTGTTTTTCCTCTTTGATTCTCCTAGTTATCCCTTATGGTTGGCTAGGCCATTCCTTGCGTCTCTGTTCCCGAACGTATGTACCTCGCAAGTGCCTTATGTTTTATGGATGGTTGTTTTCCCGGTGGTCTGTGCGGGGACGCACTGTCTTATGTATGTGGCGTTCTATGTAGCAAATTATTCTCTCTCGTTTAAAACGCTGCTGTTGTGTGGTAAATGTGAATTGTATTGTTATTGATGCGTTGTGTGAGTTTGAATGTTGTCTATACTACGGTTGAAATTATGCAGATCACAAGACACGATATTTCGGTATAAACACTTACTGTACGTTAGATCAAGTTAATTTATATACCAAACATACGTATATACACTGAAATACGACTGGTCACCCTACATTTCGTTTGTTCATTAATCTTGACCATCTTTATAAACATGTTTTCGACAATGTGTGTGACTTGATCAGGTATCGAAAACGTCAATTTCTATTACTATTGTATTACTTATTGTTTTTGAACAATATTACAAAGCAAAAAGTGACCAATTTAAACCAACTATGTGCAAATGTTTTATTTGAAAATGACACTCTCATTAACAGCCTAAATATACGTCTCTTAAAGGGTGTTGTTCTGGAGAAGTTGGATTGTATTTCATGAAAAGTCCACTTTGCATGGAAATAATTATATTTGCAACCATTTCACCGACTGTACATATACATGTATGCACATTTACTGAGCAAAAGTGCTACCTCGCCCATGGTATTTCAATTCGTTTCTAAAATGGCACTGGATAATCTACTGTTGATTTTGATTGGAGTACGGTATGTAACATGTATGATGCATACGAAATGATCTATACAATCGATGTAAACCTGTTAAAATAAGGTGCATCGCTTCAGACCACTTTGTCATAGTATAGTAAAGAATCTGAAAATGCAAAATGGCGGGTTAGCTTTTTTGACCAGTACAGATACCGTATTGCACCGGAAGTGACGTCAATATTACAAGCAAGTGATACTTACCTATTTCACAGAATTGTCCATGATAACCCTGTGGACATTCACATTCCCCATTCTGATTACATCGTCCATTGTTCTGACACGGCATCTTGCATAAATTTGTTGTTTCTGAAAAAATATAAGGACTAAATTTTAAAAAATCGAATCAATCTAGCCATTCAAATTTGCCGAGTTTGTCTCAAAACAACCAATTTCAAGTTAGGACTGCATAATTTTCAAATACAATGTAGGTATTAAATTTAGACACCGACTTTTGAAAACTAGCGCCATCCTAGTTATAACATGTAGCTCCTGCCTTTCGTTCAGTTACAGCTAAAGGGAGCTGCTCACAGTTCGCGGCGCGAAGAAGTGTATTGACTGCATCGTTTTTATTCTGATTCCCTGCCTCAAAGACAGTAAAGGCAGGGAACCAGCCCTGCGTTCATTTTGCAATTTGGTTCCCCGTGTGCAGTCAATGTGATACGATGGGCCAGGAATACAAAACAAAACATGAGCGCAGTGTTCGGCTCACAAATTCGAGTGCTACCTCGGAGTTGCGAGAGCGAGTGGGTGCACAGTGCGTGCATACTATTCGGTAAACAGTGCGTTCAGTAGCAAAACGCGTGCACAGTTTCGTAACGTGAGCGAGTGTTAGCCTATACCGAACGCAAGGCTGCTGTCGAAACCGAAACAATGAGTATGCTTTAAATGCGTTCGAATATTGGCGTTGTTCGTGAGTTGTGAATCGAGTTGTTTATGGTGTTGTATTTGTGTGGTGTTACTGAACAGAACAGAACATAACTTTTATTTTTTCAAACACAGAAATAAGTTTTGCAATAACATGTGAACAGATGATATATATAAATGTATATACAATGACGGACATTTGTAAACACAAGGATTTGGAGGTGGGGATGGTGATCACACTTTATTATAACCAAACTGTCTTCTCACATGATCCCATTTTATTACGAGTACGTGCTTTCAAGAAACTAATGTTATTCTTGTGCTAATTCAATGTTTTAGCGTACTATGATGCACTGTGGGAATAAATGCAATATTTTATCACGTATCAAGCAAACAATGATGAATAGATTTGCGTAGATAATTAAACATCAAGTTAATAGAAGTCTACCAGAATAAATATCCCAAGACAATTCATGCAGTTCAACTAAGGCCTAAAGAAATATGTTTGTTTCTGGTTTCATGCCCCAAAAATAAGGTAGATAGGTCGGTTTTATTTTTTGAGATTTTTTTTATTTTCAAACGAAGCAAATTGAACATAGATTCAAATGAATGTATGTTAAAAGACAAATCCCTTTCCCTTTTAACATGGATAATGTTTAATCAAGGTAAATGTATAACGCTCTTTAGCTTGAATACTCGCAAAGTGTCTAATAACTTGGCAGAAATATGAACCTAAAGAAAAATTAACACGAAGAAATTTTACAAAAATGTTATCATGTGATACACTGTTCTAGGGTCGGGGCAAAAATAGGGTAGCTCGCGAAACCAGAAACAAACATATATTTTTACGCCTAACGTAAACTTCTTCATGGTTCGATTCGTTTTTAGAACAACATGTCTTGCAGCTACATGTCCGCACTGCCACTTTAAATTAACCAAATAATTCAATGCTAGTTAACAGCGCGATTCGTTTTAGAGAAACCAGCTAATGATGCAATTTTCTGATGTTTTTGAAAAGAAACTTTAATTTGCCAAACTGTGAATTAGTAAAGAAAATGTATCTTATTCGGAAATAGCATTTGATAAATAATTCAGATTACGTTGTACGGACATGTTATAATGTCATGATCAGCAAATAATCGATTGATTTGTGTTTGAACTTAGGCCTAATTTCTTTCGTTTGTTTCAGGTTTCATGCCCCCCCCCCCCCCCCCCCCCCCCCTACAAACATAGGGTAGGTCAGGAAACCTGAAACGAACATTTATTTGTTTATTTTACATTGACTCTGAAACAAGTGAATACAACTTAAAATTATCACTCTCCGTAGCTGAGTGTTCACGATGAAACGACGCCAATCTACTAGCTCGAACTTACGACCTTCGGATCAGAAGTCAGGCATCCATGCACACTACCGCTCGACTACTCCGCCCATATTTCGTGTAAATGCTAATTAGTCCGAGATAGTTTCCTCGTGTATATATACATCAAAGTAGATACATATTTGTAAAAGCAATCGTATGAACTGATGTCACAAGCATACTAGTATATGAGCGCTGCCATGGGATTTACAACCTCTTCTGTAAGTGACGTCATTTCAAGAACACGCAACATGTGATGTCACTATTTGCAAGCTTGAAATAATATTTACCATATGCGGCAAATATTGCTTACTGTCATGGTGACATCACATGTGACGTTTTCTGGAAATGACGTCACTTAAAGAAGATGTACAGCGGCGCTCATATACAATATTACTGAAACAAATCTACTGTCCATGCAATATAGTAAATCAGTCAACATTTAACTAAGGCAATGGATGATAATATTTATTTTATTGCCTCGTGTAGCTCCAAATACATATACAGTATTCACCGTGTTCACTGTCTTTGCCGAATGTACGGATACGACCAATGCGCCTAAATCAGTCACCGTACATGCATCGTAAACGTTAGAGACGGTGTCAGTTTTACTGGGTTTTTTTCTTCTTAATAAAACCTCACAAACTTTCTATCAAAAACTCGCGAAATCCTCGAATTTGAAAAGTCTTATATGATGATGTACTTAAGTGGACTGTTCGTTTGCAATATCACAGACTATACACCATAATTTGTCTAGGCTATAACAGTTTCGGCTTCTTTTTCAGTTTCCCAACGCATGATGGGTGTACACAAAAACCCATAATGGAAATACCGATCTAGCCTATATTTTGGATCGGTCAGATAGGTATATAGATTTATTTCAGTATTATATGCACATATACATGGCAATTATACCCTTCCCAAATGAAAAGCGAGTTTTTCCTATGTTTTTACTAAAAAGTGATTTTTTTATGGGTTCTTTTACAAATAATGTGGGTTTTAAGCGAGTTTTTTGGAAATAAGTTAGTTTAAAGTTGGTTCAAGTGGGTTTTTAACACTCGCTTCTCTCGCTTTTGCTCACTTTTAGCCAATAAAAAACCAACATTTGGAGAAGAGTGTTAAAAAATTCGACATTAACACAGAAAAAAAACACTAAGTTGGTTGAAAATGTGTTTTTGTAGTTTTTTTCTCTGGAAAAAACATTTTTTGCCTAGAAAAAACCTACTCGGTAAGCTAAAAGACCCCCTTTTAATCCGATCCCAATGCCGCCGTGTTTAACTCGGATTATACCCAGTTTAAAACCGGGTTGAGCTCACTTATTTGTGAAGGGTTAAGAACAACATGTTATACTAAAAACACACATGAGTAATACAAAACCATGCCGTACTAAGGATTACACAATAAAGAGAAAATATCCCTTACATGTATTTCAATTGTGGTCAACCGATGAAGATATAATGGATGAACTTACCAAATTTTTCACATCGTTTCTTCAATTCTAATTCAATATCCATGTTTTGACCATGTGGATGGGGGATAATTTCTAACCCTAAAATAAAATGTGCAACACCTTCTTCTTTACCCGTGCATGGAATTGAAACTTGGAATACTGAAAAGAAACAAACAACAAGACAATGTGAACATCAAGATAGAACCAGTTCGAAATATTTTACAGTGAAATTCATTTGCGCCACGCGCCACAGGGAATATATAAATGAAACACACTAAAAAAATATAAATAAAAAATAGTCGGACTTCGATTATTCGACAACCTTCTATCCGAATACTTGATGTAATCCGAAATAAATATCTGGTCCGAATGTATCATCTTAAGCACGTCGATTTGAAATGGGCTATTCGAAATAAAATTTCGAACCCGATTAATTCGAATGAACGAGGTCCGATTGTATGAAAAAACTAAATTAAGACGCATAAACTTGTCTTTATGGTCAATTTGAAATGCTTTATTATTATTATTATGGAAATTTTCCCACATAAGTATATAAATTCATAATTATATAATGAAAGCATAGCCAAAACAGAGAAGAAGAAGAAAGGGAACTAGATTTTTACAATAATCCAAATAAAACGTGTTTTCATATTTCATGAGCGTCTAAGTTAACGGAAATACATCACGTGATCATAATTATCAACACTTAATGGTTCTTGTTAACGGATATGGTCTTGCTGTTGATTCAATGCAGAGTTTCAGGGCTATGTGTCAGATTAACATGTTTTGTTGTTTCCGTCGTCATTATCTTCGCGTTTTCATGTTGTTTTCATTGTTGCCCTGTTTTTGCTGTTTGTCGGCGCAGATGTACTAACATGGTTTTGCTATTTGCATATCAATGTTGTGTAAACCTATTAAATCTTACGCTAACCATCAAGGCAATTTCTCTTCAACCGAACAACGTTTGTAGCCTTGTCGCGGATTGGTTAACCTTTCGATAAAGGGTACTACCGAAATCCATTTTGAATCTGGAGTGACCAGCAATCGTTACATCTCGACTTTTTTATGTTGCACAACAAATATTAACCTTCAAAGTGCGCCAACCATATTTTTTCAAGATAGTTCTGGTTTTCATTGTCATGTTGTCATGTTGGTAGTTCTGTTGTTTTAAATATTATATATTGTGATAATAATTCTGAAGAAAATGAAACACGTTTCTTGTTCGATTGTGAACTTTACCGAAACTTGAGACATTATAAGTTTAATGAATTATTTAGTTCAATTATTTTCTTACCATTTTGAACAACGTTTAAATCATATCACGTTAACCCAGCCAAGACTCTTAGCAAAATTTCATGTACAAGACTATATGACCAGATATTTCCATTATAAATCACCCCTTTAAGCCGGACAAGAATATCACTATTGCGTTTTCATGTTTGCATAATATTGTAGAGCTCTTTTACTATGCATACAACAACTAGTTTGATTTACTTGCCTAATTGCTTAGTATGAACGATTTAGAAAAAACAAAAAATACTAGTTTCGATATTCAGTTAATCGACAGACAAGCTACCATCCAAATGCCAGATACAGGACGTCATGTTATTAATGATTACTTACTTTCCGCTTATAAAGAATAATTAAAAACTGAAAATAGAAGCAACTCAATTTCTGTACTTACTTTCCCGGTAATCTCCACGAATGTTGAGTCAGAAACCTAAGTATATACAGAGATCAGCAAGCAGCATTGGGAAATAAAACTACAAATCGTCATTATCATTACAACCTATGTTAATTAAGTTTTATATTACCAATATCATGTTGATAATTAACGTAATAGACTGGCTTATTTCTTACTTCACTAATTCGCGATGATACTTTGGCAGGTAAAGCTGGTTTTGATAGATTTACTGTTGAACAGTTTCTTGAATCTGCCAATAAGTATCTTGATAATTTCATTTCTTGTCTAGACCCGTTGTTTACAGCGTACTGCGTCTCTAATCAGTAATTTTGTCTTGTGTCTAGTCGAGTATATATCGTACCCGTGTTTCGATTGTTCCGTATCAAGCATCTTTAGACAGAACCGGTTTGTGATAAAAACCAGTAAGTGAACGTTCAGGCGTGGTTGCTAATCAATACAATTTTATTTGATAAGACAGCATTTTTTAAATTGAAGAAATGACTGAAAGTGCGCGTGAAATATTTGATTATGCAGTTTTCTCCAGAAGATTGTCTGTTGTTATCTTATAAGGCTTTAATTAAGTCACGTTGCTGTTTCGACGTAAATATGTTGTTAGAAATCTGTCAGACAGTAAGGAAAATGTTTTATAGACTGCAAATCGTATGAATTATTGAAAATACGTGCGAATGTAACGTAATGCACATGGCTCTATTGCAAGCAAACCGTTCATTTCATCATAGGATTGTAGTTTAATGCACACATTTGTATAGAAACAAAACGAAAGGGGCTTGTTCACAGTGAGGGTAGATTGAGTTGATTTTAATCTATACTTTGACAAACTGGGGCCATTCATACGAAACATCAAAGTGACATATCTATTCAAGCTTGACGGAATTTGCCGAGGTATTTCGAATGCGTTTGAATATCCCCACATACCTTACAAAGCCATATTGCCACACATGCACGTACCCCGACAGTATCCGTAATAAACAGTCACTACCTTTTAGTGAAGTTGATATTATATACATATCAAATGGCTTCCTGTGTAACAGTACATATTGACAACATGAGGGAAATACTATTACCCGAGGCGCCTATCGAATCGGACTATGTGAATTTCCGGTAGTCTATTTTTAGACCCGCGCGAGGGCAAAAACGTTATGTCACGGGGTAAAAACGTTATGTCACGGGGTAACATTACGGATTTGCTTAAAAAAGCGTTTATGTGAATTTTGCATGGATAAATCACGTGAGGTATAATAAAAGGAATTATCATCCTTGAAAAATGTTGTCAGCCGAGGTCGTGCGTTTAATTATAAATCAATTATAAACCGTTTCAGTAGAGCTGATATTAGTTTTCTGATCTTGTAAGTTATATTAAAACCAACATATACACATTAAAAAGATCTTTGTAGTTCGCGCTTTTTCATGATTTTATTTTTATCGTTGATTAAGTAAAATGACGGATATTTTTCATTTGTTGGTACCAATCGAACTGCGTGTACTTTATTCATATCTTACTGTCAATATACTAAATTTACAATTATGGTTTAAAACATTCAGCCGAAAAACTTCAAAAGGAAATCTTGTTTACAGATGCAAATTAGGCGGACGGATTTAATAACCTGAAATAATTTAATGTAGTCCAACTTACTTCGTCCTTTGTTCACGATTTGATTTAACAAATATTTTAATACTCGTGTGCAAACATCAATCATGAAACGTTACCCGTTTGTGTCCAAATTAAACCTAATCATGATTTTCATTGTAAATGCAGGATTAGACAAATATATTAAGGTTTCATTTCGCCTCCTCTTTGATGTATGAATATAAAGCCGAGGATTAAATCTCAATACGCGTTTTATGGCAATTTCATTAAGAGTTTTATTTCTATTGAGTCGTTTCCTGTAATGAAAATGATGCCTAACTATAAATTACGATATAATTGATTAAGAAATAAATCAGATTTCACTTTCAAATAAACTTAACAGTAATATTAAACAAGGTATATCGCTACCTATCGTTGAAGATCGGAAAAAATCGGTGATAAATTCTGATATTGTTTCTGCATTGTGGTGTTGTGTATATATGTAATGCTCGTATATTGCAACTTCTGTACAAAATTAGGTATGATTCAAACAGAAGGGCTTGCTTTAATAGTTTGCGTAACTAAAACACCAAAAAACTCTTTCGAATATACATGTACTCTTATATCACATGCAAAATGAAAGCTATTTTATTCATGCTGTATACGTAATTGATGTTTCAGCCTACACCTGACTATGGTACTGTACTTCTGTTTTATGTATCATGAATGTCATCATTTATTCTGATATCTTTCTGCATAAACAATTACAAATTGGACCCTTGATCATTTTGGACGTATGATACGCCATGCAAACACTTACCGTTGGTCCTTAAGGTATGATACGCCATGCAAACACTTACCTTTGGTCCTTCAGGCATGATATGCGATGCAGACACTAACCTTTGGTCCTGTAGGAATTGTACTTGATGTAAACTGTTACCTTTGGTCCTTTAGGTATGATACGCGATGTAAACTGTTACCTTTGGTCATATAGGTATGATACGAGATGTAAACTGTTACCTTTGGTCCTATAGGTATGATAAGGGATTTAAACTGTTACCTTTGGTCCTATAGGTATGATAAGGGATTTAAACTGTTACCTTTGGTCCTATAGGTATGATATGCGATGTAAACTGTTACCTTTGGTCCTTTAGGTATGATACGCGATGTAAACTGTTATCTTTGGTCCTATAGGTATGATACGCTATGCAAACTGTTACCTTTGGTCCTATAGGTATGATACGCTATGAAAACTGTTACCTTTGGTCCTACAGGTATGATACGCTATGTAAACTGTTACCTTTGGTCCTATAGGTATGATACGCTATGTAAACTGTTACCTTTGGTCCTATAGGTATGATACGCTATGAAAACTGTTACCTTTGGTCCTATGGTAAACACTTACATTTTATACCTAATGGTGTAGTAGCCTAGGTGAACACTTACATTTTGTACCTAACGATGTAGTAGCCGAGGTAAACACTTACAGTGTGTACCTAACGGTGTAGTAGCCGAGATAAACACTTACCTTTTGTACCTAAAGGTGTAGTAGCCGAGGTCAACACTTATTTGTTGTACCTAAAGGTGTAGTAGCCGAGGTAAACACTTACGTTTTGTACCTAAAGGTGTAGTAGCCGAGATAAACACTTACGTTTTGTACCTAAAGGTGTAGTAGCCGAGGTAAACACTTACTTTGTGTACCTAAATGTGTAGTAGCCGAGGTAAACACTTACTTTTTGTACCTAAAGGTGTAGCAGCCGAGGTAAACACTTACTTTTTGTACCTAAAGGTGTAGTAGCCGAGGTAAACACTTACTTTTTGTACCTAAAGGTGTAGTAGCCGAGGTAAACACTTACTTTTTGTACCTAAATGTGTAGTAGCCGAGGTAAACACTTACTTTTTGTACCTAAATGTGTAGTAGCCGAGGTAAACACTTACTTTTTGTACCTAAAGGTGTAGTAGCCGAGGTAAACACTTACTTTTTGTACCTAAAGGTGTAGTAGCCGAGGTAAACACTTACTTTGTGTACCTAAATGTGTAGTAGCCGAGGTAAACACTTACTTTTTGTACCTAAAGGTGTAGTAGCCGAGGTAAACACTTACTTTTTGTACCTAAAGGTGTAGTAGCCGAGGTAAACACTTACTTTTTGTACCTAAAGGTGTCGCGGCCGAGGTTAACACTTACTTGATGTACCTAAAGGTGTAGTAGCCGAGGTTAACACTTACTTTTTGGTCCTTTAGGTATGATACCCGAGGCAGGAATGCTCAGAAGTGGATTGTATAATATTGTCTTATTCTTCGACTGCAGATCGTGAAAAAAGTAAGTATACTGAAAAAGACAATGACAGCATTTTACTCAATTTGTAATATAAACAGCTAAACGTTGTCAAGGCGCCCGGGGTTAGGTAAAGTCAGTGCTAATATAAAATTATATTCATTAATACAATTTGAAAAAGTGGAATTTATGAGATATACAGAATGTAATGTGTATTACATTTAACGTATTTATAAATTAATTTATTTTGTTGATAAATGTGAAAATTCAAAGCCGAATTGATACTAGCAATAACAAACTTAAACCTCCATATTTTTTTTATAATATTAATCACTTAATTAATTAATTTTAGTAAAACCTTAATAATAAGACCACCTTTGGGACCCTTGAAAACTGGTCTTAATATTGAGGTGGTCTTAATATTGAAGTTGAATAAGGAGCAAAACAGTGAAAATGCACTTGAAAATCGTGTTCTTAATTTTGAGGTGGTCTTATTATTGAGATGGTCGTTAAGTGAGGTTGTACTGTACTTTTTATTTATTTATAACTTTTTAAGCGTTTCAAGCAGGTGTAAGTTTGATTATGTGACAACATTTTAAAGGCTGGCTGCCTTATCCTTATGTAGCAATTTGATCATTCATTGCATATACAGTTGAACCTGTGTTAGTGTTCACTTGTTTTAAGCAGTTACCTGTCTTCAGCAGTCAATGTTAATGAACCTTTAGGATAAATATTTTTATATTAATACACATGTATTAACCAATCACCTGTTTTAAGCGACCACTTTTGATGCCTCAATTAGTGGCTGTATACGACAGGTTTGACTGTATATTGCATACTCTCTGCGTCGTATGATGAACTATGGAATCAACATATTCTAAATTATATAAATGAAACTATATGATAGAGCATTTTTATATTAAATGCACAATGTATTAAACAACCACCTGTTTTAAGCGACCACTTTTGATGCATCTATTGAGTGGCTGTATGAAACATGTTTGACTGTATATTGCATACTCTCTGCGTCTTCGTGAAATATGGAAGCAACGTATATATTCTATTAATGAAACTCTATGATAGAACATGTTTATATTAAATACACATGCATTAAACAACCACCTGTTTTAAACGACCACTTTTGATGCATTCATTGATGGGCTTTATAAGACAAGTTTGACTGTATATTACTTGCTCTCTGCGCATTTTGATGAAATTTGGAAACAAAATATTCTATATTCTATTAATGAACATGTAGGATACATATTTTATATTAAATACACATGTATTAAACAACCACCTGTTTGTTTAAGCGACCACTTTTGATGCATCTATTGAGTGACTGTATAAGACAGGTTTGACTGTATATTGCATACTATCTGCGCCTTATGATGAAATATGGAAGGAAGCAACATATTGTACCCGCAGCTGTCAGTATAGACATATACTTTGTTTTAATTTCTGTTACCAGTATATCACTTGTTAGAAATTTTACAGATACATCATTTGCAGTGGGTTTTCTTAATGCTTGCCTTCATAGATGTGATAAACCATGATAATATATTATGTGTGATGAAAACCCATCTTACTAGATTAATCTTGGAATTTATTAGAGTAGAGAGAATTGGAAGCAGTTGCAATGAAATACAGCGATATCTGAAGATTTCAGGAGGCAATCAATTTCATTTTATTACAATATACCGCAAACTGTAAAATTTATTAATATTTGTCCATTAACTTTGCACTTAGCCAGAGTAATTGCGGTCAGAGCGAGTGTTGTAGGCTTTTCATACAACTGTGAAAATGTCAGAATTAATAATTTCAGTAAACAAAATGCAGCAGAATGCTACAGTTGTTCGATGCAACTATCCCAAGGCAAGTGTCATAAAATATTCTTTATTGTTCGCTTAAAACAGATAACGCAAACATCTACACAATGTTGAAATTAATGCATTTTATATTTATTTTGCGTTAGAAATTTTTCTTAATTGTCTTTTGACACCAAGGAAAGAAAGTGTCGCATACACAAGACAATACCCTCCCCACACACAGATCCCAGGGAAACATCCACCTACGAAACATTAGGATTTGAGGAGTTGTAAGGGCAAACGTCTATGGGAATGGGGAAGTAAGGAATTGTCTGGCTGACTATCAAAGTAACCATGGAAGTTTTAATGGGACAATCAGTTTAAGGAATTGTTAAAAGAGATAAAAAGTTGCTACAGGGAACGCCACATACTTGAGACAACGCCTATCCACACAGACCTCTGATAAAACAACACTCCATAAAACATAAGGCACTTGAGGAGGTTAAATGGTACATACGTTAGGGAACAGAGGCGCAAGGAATGGCATGGTAGCAGCATCAAAGTGGACAGACAGTGAAGGAATAATGGATGGAAAATATCACAGGACAGGTCAAAACAGCTGGCAACAATAGGCCGAAACTGGGCAGTTAAAGCCCTATATAATAGAGTGTAATGTTTACGATTGTGTCAGACAAATGCATTTGAGACATATCGGCGATTTCCGTCAAGCTACAAACACTGTTATTTACAGTTTGACGGAAATTGCCAAATGAGACAAATGTTACAAACCCCGCAAACTTACACATCCAAATGACTCAGGGAAATAATGTAACAAAGTAATCATAGTATTGGTTTTATTGCCAAAGTTTCCTGAAATTGGCATTATGAGTATTTGCGGAGCAAATCACTCGTAAAACAACGTATTACTGCCTGAACAGTAAATATGTAACATTCATGTTCACGTGACTGTACTGGTCACGTGATGGTATGCGTAAATAAACACGTGCTTCAAATAATCGGCTAATGTGTTATGGGCGGCACAGCGTCCTATGGTGTACCATCGCCAATTTATTTCTAATCTATTACAAACGTTCAGTTACAAATCATGTCTGCTCTCAGTAAAGCTTAAAACGTAATGCCTTTCGGATCAACCAATGTCTTAGAGTCGGGATGTTGATCAGTTCAACGTCCATGTTGTTGACACTATTGCAAATAAATGATAAAGGCTTGAATCATTTAATATTAAACTGATATTTCATAGTTGACGATGGGAGTGTAGAGAAATAAGGAGAGAGAGGTGGAGAGGGAGGGATGGAGTGAAGGAGGGGGGAAGGATAGGAGAGGGAGAGTGATAGAGAGAGATTCATTTCCTTGTAATAAATGCAACGTTCAGTGTGAACAAAAAATCATGGCGTACATATACTGGTCAAAAGTGCTCACCCACCAGTATTTTTTTCACTTAGTTTCTAAAATGCTACTGAATACATCTTCTGTCGATTGTGATTACAGTTGACTATAATCGTTTAGATTAAAATGAATTAAACTATCGAACAACTCGATATGGATCTGACAAAATCAATTTCATTGTAAATTACATGAATGTAACCGATGAACGATAAAAATGGCGGGGCAACTCTTTTAACCGGTACATTGTATATATAAATACTTATACGTTCAAAACTAAGAGTGAACAACAAACACTAAATATTTTCTGTATAAAAATGATTCATATTTTAAATATTTGAGCGAGCGTTCAGACCATATGAATAACACGAAATCCAACTATCTTATTGTGTCGGACATTTGTGTAGCTAATACAAGGGAGACGTAGTGGTTGAGCGGTACAACGCCTGAGTCCTGATCCGAAGGTCGCGAGATCGAGCTCCGGTCAACCGGTTTGAATGAAGAGCTGAGTGAGTACTGTTTAGTAACCCAGGAAGCAGCCATCGAGAGTGATAAATATAAGCTGTTAGGAATTGTTTCACAATCGATGACAAATACATTAAGTTCATTCTAACATTTAAAAATATAGACAGAGTGGATTCATTCAAATCAAAGATAGCTCGTAATCGACGACCGAAATATTCCGCATGCTTCAGGAATTCCGTTAAAAAAAACAAATCTTTAAATTTAGATAATCCACAGATTATCCACGTATTTGTTTGATAACTTTCTTTCGTTTAAATTTACGGATCAATTCAAGATCTCACTATCAGAGAATTCAAGTCTTACTGTCAATTGTATTATTGCACTGTTTCGTGTATGAATCACTACATACATATATCTGTTATTGATAAAACAACCCATGACTCACATATATATAAACGTGTCTTTGTTTTTCATTACTTTTCCTTAATTAAACTAGATATGCTAGGAAGACAATTCCCCGGACAATTGTGCGCTTGAAACAATAAAAAAGATATAATATGAATATTGATAATCTATACGTTGTCTTCCATTGCTTGTGAATGACCAGTGGACTTTGCCGACTTCACTTTGCATTAATAACACCACGCAAAGTGCACATACACAGTAGAGCTTCCTCGAACAGTTTTGGCTCGAACACAGTAGATACCACCGGAACAGGTTCTTAAGTCCCGGCGAAGATTTGTTAAATGTTAATTATCAATTGAATTGCAGAGTAAATACAATTCTAAAACAATTTATCAAGTTCAATATTCAATGAGTAAAGTCCGGCGAAGTGTCAAAATTAGTATAAATTCGACCTGAAATTTATTATCTTAACAATTTTCATCGTGCAGCGTACACTCGTACCGGGAACACTCAGTTCGTACATACACATGTATACCATCGAAGCCTCCAACAATAGATCCGAGGTTTCGAAGTTTTACTGTACTATGTTGGAAATCATCGAGAAAAGAATACGTATACTGGTCAAAAGTGCTAATCCGCCAGTACTGTTTCACACAACCGGACACACCCGGACACACCGGACACACCCGGACACACCCGGACACACATTCTGTTGATCTTAATTACAGTAAGCTATAACCTATATTATCTAAATGAATTAATATTTTGAAAAATAAATTGTCAAAGACCTGTCAAAATCACTATATAAGTAATTGGCTTTCAGTTTCATCCTTTTTTCCTGTAAAATGTTGTATATTGTATTGTATTATTATGTTGAACATAGTATTTATATAAAATATGTTTAAACTAAAGTCACGATTGTAGTTTCCGCTCACTTTGTCATTATGTCGTGAAGATTTTCGAAGTACCAAATGGTGAGTTAGCTTTTTGGCGCAGTATAGAAGAAATTATAAATTATCAATCAATGATAATTAACTAATACAATTTCAAGGAAACAGAAGATGTTATAATTTGATGATACAATACATATCACACCTATATTTCTATTGTGAAATGGAAGTTTTGAGTTGTTTTTTCCAAGCAACAGTAATGTATGTTTATAATACTTTTCGAAAAAAACTAAAAAAATTAACAATCAACAACAAATATTTATAACAAGTATATAAGCACATGAATCAGGAATACAATGAATTTATTATCATAGATTTCCTAAGATAAAGGTCGTTCCCTGGAATGCTGCCTTAGTCAGACAACAGAGTATATTTTGGTCAGTATAGCTGATCAAACACGATAACAGACAATGTTAGAATAAATTCTGTCAGACAACGACATACAATTTCCGACGAGGAAACGAGCGATAATAGCAAACACCAATATGTTACCAAGCAGAAACAACACCAGTCAAGAGAAACAAATTACGCTCGTAACCAATAACAACATAGTCGGGAGTATGCCAGAAAATATAGAACCTTAACTCTCAATTAAAACCATAATCACAAAACAAAGTAATTGCTCGGCTAATGAATAGTTTAAACAAAATACAGAGCAATCATTAATACATAATACGCACAGTCGCTTACTCACAAGAATATATTTTATTACTAACAGGTTGCATATTATAGCCATTACGGAGCACTTGTAACTTTTCTCGTATTATTTTCCACAATCCAATTTATTATATTGCTTCTTATCGACATTTGTTTTCGTTTGTACTACAGGCAAGTGTGGAAACTAGTGTTTAATGGCTAATTGTGACGTTCAAATAAAAAAGAGAATGTATTTGAACAAACAAGATTAGGATAAACCGGTGCAGATCTAGCAATTTGTATGTACCCTCGATTTAATACTGACTTGCGTTGTTATATGTTGTGAGGCGTGCTTATAACAAACAATATAAACCAGACGACCTTTTGTTTCAACTGATAAAGTTAGAGTAGACAAATGGAAGACTTTTCTAATTGGTCACTCTCCAGTTCTGATGCTTTATTACTTTTGATAGAAATACCGTAAATCCTCACTTAAAGACCACCTCAATAATAGACCATCTCAAAATTAAGACCACAATTTTCTAGTCCATTATCACTGTTTTGCTCTTTATTCAACCTCAATATTAAGCCCACCTCAACAGTAAGACAAGTAAGGGTCCCAAATGTGGTCTTATTATTGAGGTTTAGTGTAGTTATAAACAGATTGTTTAGAACAATCGAGTATGAATTTTGGGTTTCAACCGATTGAGGTATGGCTAAGAATGCAGTAAAACAAAGTATAGTTATGTTTCACCGAATTAATTTTAAAAACTAGGACAATATATGAAGTGACTATTTAGGAATGCGTGTATATAAACATATAAATTGTGGTCGCATTAATGCCAGTAACAATAACAACATTACCACAAGCACTGATATAGCATCACCAACACCATTCGGAACGACGATATCACCAACAGCAAACGAAACAATTACGAAACCATCTAAAAACAACATCAACCACACCGCCGCCAACAACAACACTTTCATCATCGCAAAACAACAAACGCTCAAACTTTTAATTTAGTAAATACTTATTCGAGAAAGTCCTCCTACCGACGAATGTATTAACTGAGTTCATTATTAAAAAACAGTAAATAGCTAATGTGTGAGGAAAACACAATAGTGTGAAATGCGCCAGTTCACTAATTGCGCTGCGCATGCGTGGTTAATATCTTATTTAAGACAGTTGAAATTAATGTTTACGCTCAAATTTGATAGCTAAACAGTACATACGTTATAAAGACATATTGATCTGTTCTAAGGCAATTCATCTTAACAAAATAACTAAGAATACTTTAAAACAATTCATCATAATATATTTGTTGAGAAGGGGGTGGGGGGGGGGGGTCTGTGAAAGAAATTATACGAAAGTATTGACAAAATACAATATTTTCATGCACAATTTGTTCAGCTTATCTTAATAAATGTCAGACTTAATTGTTTACAACAACGACTATCAGAGTATGCATCAACTATAGATTCCACAGAATATTATAAAGCGTGACGCAGAACGTAAATTCGCAACGTGTGGACGCCGTAGACAATATATAAATAAACGCTTGCGTAGAACTGACACAGTCTATAATTGCAGATGTCAATCCAGTCTACCATCCTTCTCCCCCGAGTGTTCGTCTGCTGAAGAAGATTTCGTCTGCGTATATGACTTCATAAATTGGAAAATATATCAGATTGTGAATTTGAGAAATTGTTTATGAAAGAGGTTCCAGCGCGGAGTTAGTTTGTGTTACGTTACCGATCAAACATGGTTCTCTATTAAACTGTTTAAAATGTTTAAACATGTAGTTTTCAGTTATCGAAACGCAGAATGCCAACACCATCGGCTGACCACTGCTGTATGCCTTTATTTCAATGTCTACAATACCAAAAATAATCGCATCTAAAGAACAAATAAAAACAATTAAGAACACACTTTTGTAATTCAAAGGACTTGCTTAATGACGAACTTTAAAGCCAAGTTTGAATTCATAAAAAGACGGCGCGCTTCGTATGTTTTAATGATATATCATGCATGCTGTGTGATTTCCATATTATACACTTTGTGCGCATGCGTATAAATGAAGCAATGAATTATGCAGTTACTTGATGTTCTTGAACAGAAGAGACTTCATAGGAGTAGGTAGGAGGAAGGCAACATCCTAATTGCTGAAGGTTCATGAAGGCGCCATGATGTATTAGTCTCCAACTATTTGATCTTAAATAGTTTAATTGCATATATAATTAGTTTGCACTTAATGTACAAAGACACTCGAGTGACATAAATGTAGTCAAAACGTTTGTCTTTAAGCGCATGTCTGTTTTTTCTAAAGGCAGTTGGTGATATATGAGTTTATCCGCTTTTTGGGGTACCATAGGGTCAGAGATCTTGAGCTAAACGTGTTTTACACCAATTTTATGTTGATTCAGCTTTGTCTTGCAACACTTTCCCGTGTGAATATGATCATATCAAATACAGTAAGAAATGGTATTTTCTAAGACGGTTCGAAGCTGTCGTTCAAATGGATGGTAGTTAATAATTTATGTATAAAATTGCAACCCCTATCGGCTGGTGTTCCGCCGTGTTTATTCCAATGAGGCACATGGCGCTGTTGGTTTTGGTTTTGCCTTTCAATTGTTTGTACAGTGTTGCATAATGTCAAACGATTCAGATATACAGTTAAAAACAGAAAAGAAAGTTAAACTTAGTGAGAAAAGTTTATCTTATATCTATATGTGTACCTTACCCATGGCTTTGACAAATGCAAAACAAAACGTGACGTCAGGGGGCATACGTAATAATTCTGCAAACATTTTGCTCTTCTTGACTGCGGTAAACCTTAGACGCACTCCATTTCTTTAGTGTTGATGTTCGAAAATTGCAGTTGTACTTACATATTTTAATCGTTTCCGAATACTTTGTTGCGTCTGAGTAAGTAACGATTCGGAGTGTTTGAAATTGTAGCCGTATTGAAGCAACAAAAAGCAAAAAGGATACGATATGCTTTTCTCGCTGTTTGAACCTCCTTTAGGTTTAATTAATTGTCTTGGCGTTGTTTTACAGCAATCATCGCTTAAATGATAAATGCAGACAAGCTGCAACTTCACCGTGAAAACACTGACTACTGTCGCAAAGACACAAATAACCACATAATTAAAATATTCCCTCGCTTGCTCGTCTGTTATTAACAGGTGTTTAACATCTTTGATCGCAAGCTACTTTCTCATTCATTGAATAGTGTCGAAACAATTTCAGAGTATGAAAATAATTTCCTGTTACTATTTAAGTGGTTTCTTATCTGTTCACGTTAATGAATATTACAGAACTTCATGGGAAGGTTATTTTACAATGGTATACCAATTTGTGAAAACAAAAAAAATCGTGAAAAACATCTCCCGTCATATTTATTGTGCATGTTGGTGAAACAACCTTTCAAACTATGTGCAGCAAAGAATTTTAATAACATTAATTTCATAATTGGGAGATTTGGGCGTCTTGCCTTTGCAACAAACTTGAATGCCTGCATGCCTCAGCACGGTTAAGTTAGCTTCCATTCGTGCATATTATTGTTTGATTATTTATAAAGATTTGCAAGCCATTGTCTGTTAAGACATTTATTTTGAAGATGTACGGATGGCCGTCATGTTACAATGTTTCTTTTCTTAACGTTTCATCCGTCGTTTGTGTTTGTGCTATATGTTCCTTTTGCCTTCGGAGTTGTTTATATATATTAACGTGTCTTCGTCCTTTTGGGGTGACAAGGGGTTGTGTACTTGGCTTTGCCTGGTCGGCCTCTCCATTCACTTTTACATTACAAGTTTGTTTTAAAGGTGTGGTATCTGCCGGAGAATTTATATACTAGATTTTGTCTGGCTGTTCATTTATAACCCATGAGGCACTATGACAACAGTACGCGGACACAGAACGCACGATATTGATTTATTTTCCAAGTTACATTTATGCATAGGCGCCGCTTTACGATTTCCAACCTCTTCTTTAAGTGACGTCATTTCAAGAAAACGTCACATGTGACGTCACCATGCACTGACAGTAGGCAATATTTGCCCCATATGGCAATATGAAAACGAAGTGACCACATTGAGTAAATATTGTTTCCTGCTTGCAAACAGTGACATCACATGTTGTGTTTTCTTGAAATGACGTCACTTGCATATGAGGTTGTAAATGCTATAGCAGCGCTCTTATATTCCTGGGTGGAGAGAAGCAATTCTTGGCACTTTTTTGCTTGGCAAAGCATATGGTGTCATATTAACGAATATTGAACCAAAATCCTCTCAATTCTTAAGCCTAGCGTCCTACCAATGGTCCACGTCTACCCACCCACACAAACATGTCTAACATTTGACAGTGACTTGCCAACTATAAACATACCAGTCATCAGTTTATAGCGTCTTACTTTGTTAATTACGTTCAAATTTTGATTATTTATTATACTTCTGTTAAAATGTTATCTATTAAAACTAAAACCCTTTGGTTATTTTCTATGTGTAAGTTAAACGAAAAGACCGAAATAATCGACGAAAATTTTAGGTTAGATTCCGTTAAACACCTCGTTAATTTTGTGGACTAACATGACAATAAGTCAATGACTACATGAAAAAACATTTATCAAAATTTATGGCGTATGGCGGGGTCACATTTGACAAAAGTAAGTTAGCTAGTGTATTGACCGCATTCATGTGTATATACACAAAGTGTCTGTTGACGTAGATCAAGCGCCAACCGAATTTCGTTCGATAGAAAAACAAAAAGTTTCTGAACAACAGCTCATAAAATAGAGATTCCAAATTATAAAACAGACAAGAAACAACGATTAAAGTAAGATGTGATAAACTGAATCAGTACTGATAATATGGAACTTTTACCCCCCCCCACCGAGGTCAATCATACAATGTTTGCTTGCGGTATCGCGACTGACCAGTCCATTATAACATGGAATGTTTACCCCCCCCCCCCCACGGAGGTCAATCATACAATGTTTGCTTGCGGTATCGTGACAGACCAGTCCATTATAACATGGAATTTTTACCCCCCCCACGGAGGTCAATCATACAATGTTTGCTTGCGGTATCGTGACAGACCAAGACCAGTCCATTATGATATGGAACTTTACCCCCCCCCCCCCCCCCCCCCCCGAGGTAAATCATACAATGTTTGATTGCGGTATCGCGACAGACCAGTCCATTATGGCACCGAATCCAATATATTTGACTCTTCCGTGTAATTTCTTTCGAAAAAATACAAAATGCTCCAATAATCTTCAAAAGATAAGAACAATCTAAATTGACACTTCAACCAATTTCAAAAGTAGCGGGTAGGAATACCCCAAACACAGCAGCTTGTAAGGATAGTGTAACAGATGCACTAAAATAATGCCGTAATATACTATCCCACCTTTTCAACGCATCATTTGTTTGTTTGTTTCATCGGGTTTAACGCCGTTTTTCAACGATATTTCAGTTATATACGGCGGCCGGTTCACCTAACCAGTTTTTCCTGGAGCATCATTTCGAATAAACACGTTATTATTTTATGTATTACTTAATTTAATCAATCAAAGAAATATGTGTTTTCTGAAATTTGAAACTGATTGTATTCAGTCGACCGTAGATATAGTTTCGTTACTGCATTGTAACTCAGTATTTCAATTATAGTAGGGACAATATGTGTATGAAAATCTAAAAGATATTGTACCGTTCACAGAAATTATAATAAAAATCCGTAATGTGCTGGAAGCGTAGGACAGTGTACTCTATACATATGCGATTTACGTTACTTTTATACCTCAATATTAATAACAATGTAATATAAAAATATGCGATTTACGTTACTTTTATATATTAATATTAATAAGCCTTATATGCTTTATATTGTAAAATAAAATAGTTAATATTTATATTGTAATATAAAATATGCGATTTACGTTACTTCTATATATTAATAACCGTAGAAAGTCACTACAATCCAAAAAGTGTAAATGGTGATGCAGACTTTTATAATTACTTTTAAGCGTACATACGTCTTCATAAATCATGAATTATCATATATTGTTGTGTCACATATATAATATCCTATTTCAACATATCATAAATTTAAATCAAATACATACTTACGTTACTTTTATCTATACATATATATTATATATCGCAATTAATATTATAATTGTTTATTTTCTGCCATTCATCCCTTGATACTAAGAACGTCCCCTTTTTATTGAATTGTATTCATATTTTTAATAACAGACCATTTAGTAGCAATTTAAATTTAATAGGCTAAAATTAATATTTCAGTACCCGCACCATGTTTAATTTTGAACACCACCTGTTCGGATAAAGTTCTAGGTACGAACATAACTTATAATTCCATGATTTATTTTATTTATCGCAAAACATATTTCTAGAAATCTATTCATTGTATTGTATAACTTGTTCATAATGTTGGAAATGTAGAATCTTCAATGATAACAGAAGTAGAGACTACTTGAACTAGTTGCTTACTTCAGCCCATGGAATACATTTGTTACCAAGAATCTCAATTTCAATTGTAGGAAAAGATAATTGAATCTGATATTAGTTGTGTTTTACATCCAGAGTTTCGTCTGTATGCCAGGAACAGATATAAATACGTTTTTGAGAACATACAGAATGTGGAGACCAGTCTGTAAATACAGCCTTGTGATTGGCCAATTTCAACACTACGTTCAAAACCAACCAATCAAAGCTTTGAGTTTTGAGAATGGTTCCAAACACACTTCAACATCAGACCCAAGCCCCGATCTCCCAAAGCATCTCAAATAGACGTATCAGCTTAAAATTGAGATTTAATTCAAGTTAGGGTGCTTTGGGAGACCAAGGTCAAGGTTTTATATTGGAAGAGTATTAACACAATGGAAAAAACATCTCTTCCAGAAAAACAACAGAATGGTAAAACAGTAATGTCCACATTGCAGGCAAACGAAAATTTTACATGAACCTTTTTAGACAAGGAAATCTAAATTCCTTGCTATAAAATTGACAAAATCGCGCGAATTTCTAATATCTAAATCATTTTCTTACTCTATTATACAAAAAGAAAACAAACACAAAATAAATAAAACAAGAAATATCTTGAAAAAAGATGGTCGGCGCAATTTAAAGGTTAAGATTTGTTGTGCAACATAAAAAATGCCGAGATGTTACGATTGCTGGTCACACCAGATCCAAAATGGATCCGCGTCAAGGTTACAAACGTTGTTCGGTTGAAGATAAATTGCCTTGGTGGTTAACGTAAGATTTGATTGGGTTACACAACATTGATATGCAAATAGCAAAACACTATCAGTACGGCTGCTATTGGAAATAGAATAAAACAAACTATAACAATGTTTATTAAATTTCGTTGGTGTCGTCATAAGCAACAGAAACATGTGACCTGGAATAAAAGCGTCCCTACAGAACAGCATGTCTTCTGCTTAACAACAGTTACCGATTTGAAATAGGTTTACCATCTCTGTCAAAAACACCAATCACAAACTTAAACCTGATTTATGTTTATATTAATGCATTAAATTAGATGACCATTGATAAATGGGCACAAGATGATAAGACTCGGCCTGAAAGCCTGTCGAAAAAAAACAGTCTTGCTATTGGTCAATTTTTTAATCGAGATTAGAACCAGCCAATCAGAGGCTTAAGTTGTGCGACAGGAATTCAAACTTGGAGTAGAACGTCATACTAAAATAACTATGTACAGAAGTATTCACTCTTAAATCTGTTATTTTGACAAAGATATCCTGACTGGACAACCCGACTTTAACCCAAATCGGAAGTGATTTTTTCCACTTTCTTATCAACGTAACGGAGACATCAAATCATTCGATCTATCCCCATACTTCATAAAGCTATGAATCATGTAATCGAAAAGCTGTGTAGAACTGGAAAAAAAGATGAACTAACTAACACAACTTCGCATGCTTGTATTAAACACTGATCCGTATAGCTAGTATACAAACGAATAAATATAATTGACAATTTACAGCGTTTTAAGATAAAATATACAGAAATAATGTGGTACACATACTGAGCAATGGAGGGATAGGAACATACTAACACTACAGGAACTCGCTATGAATGTTCAGATATAGAGCTAGATACGGAACTCAAAACACACAAAATCCATGTTGAACGCCGGCAAAAATCTACCGAACATTTTGAGAACAGGGTATAATTCACCATGTCAATATAGACTTTATCAAGAAAAGCAGAGATATCCCCACAGACCACCTGTCTTTTTTCTGTTTCGGTAAGCAGTTCTCTTTAATATACAAATGTTGCATTAATGAAGCGATTATAATGTATCTTAATGTTGCTGATTTTTGTTGATTCACTATGCAGGAAAATCCACTTTCTTACATAACTTAGGAAACGAAATTATAAACTAAGTATAGTCTCTACATTTCTACACGCGGCTAACTTGATAAATAAAATATCATTATTCTCTTATTATCACTTATTTGTCCATTAATTTGCAAGGTAACAATTAACAACAACGCACTGGTAAATTAACAATAGTAGCAACATAAATTCTCGACTAATATATGTAAATATACACAATTATTGAAAACATTTTTACCGTCAAATGCAATGCGCACAATTGGTAAAATGCCTTCTCTCCGACGCTTTGATAGCGAATAGTTATTAACCCAGATCCGAATACTGTAAATGAAGATGTTTTCGGGTTATTTTTCGCGCAGCCTACTAAAATGGCTTTGCTATTTGCATATCAGTGTTGAGTAAACCAATCAAATCTTATGTTAACCACTAAACCAACTTCTCTTCAACAAAAAAACGTTTGTAACCTTTACGCGGATTGGTTAACCTTTCGATAAAGGGTACGTTACCTAACCGAAATCCACTGAATTTCGGTGAATTTACCGAAATCCATTTGGGATCTGGAGTGACCAGCAATCGTAACAATCGGTATTTTTTATGTTGCACAACAAATCTTAAATCTTTTTTCAAGATATTTCGTGTTTTTCATTTATTAACACAAATCCTTAATTTCGAGAATTCGAGTTTCCGAGTGATAAGCGCTCTTTAGGCCAATAATCTACTTATCTGAAAAGGTTGATTCTATGAAGCGGCGGGAAGGCCACATTAATAAAACCGAACCTCTCCATCCATACTGATCTACAGTGTACGACACTAAAACTAAAACTGGGTCGGGGCACAAAGTTATGTTAAAATAAAAAAAAGGTTCGAAGGGGAACAACACTGGCTAAACTCAATGATGAAAACGAAGAAAATACTGATCAACATCCCGGTTACACAATCTTGGAACACGAGGTATATACATAAGAACTATTTTGGGCTTAAACTAGTTTGACGAATTGCAAACCTCAGATAGTTTTATTAAAAAAAAAAATTCCTGCATTGAAAAATGTATAAACTGACAAAAACTAATATCGACCGTAAAGACCCCCAGCATTTGAAGACACAAAAATGACTAGTTTAACAGACTTCCGATCATTATACGTCTACGTACACTGTAAATTGAAGAAAAAAATAAGCGCCGCAAAAAATAGTCCATTGGCGGGAACCAGGTTTCGTAAATCACACTAAATGAAGGTATTGTCTCGTTTCTTAGTAACAGTTGGTTATTGCAATTATAGTTTTACATTTTTTTATTTCAAAGAGCATATTATTGTCGAGAGTGACGTCACGTGGTTGCATTGACGTCATGTCTGGACATTATTATTTTCTTTGATTAAACGTTAACCGGTATTGTTACATCTTTGGAAAACGTACTCTGTAAACTTTGGTTGCATAATTGTTTTCATACGTTAATAGACGAATACTCAACATTTGCCAAGTTTCCATATAATTTTGAACTGAAACGGGAAATCTGACGTTGATGAAAGCGGAAATGGCATATTGTCTGAAATTTGAAACTTGAGTTATTTACATAAGTAAGAAGTTCTTTCTGAGACGTCGCGAACGCAACATCGATAGCAACAAAAACAGTCTTACTTATTTTGAAATAATATAATTTATTCAGTTATCTTGAAGATAAATATTATCCTAGATAATTGTTGATGGATTTAATCACAGAATAAAATGAAAAGTAAACTTGAACAACTAAGTGAAATAAGGTTTACTAATTTCGTCAAGTTAATTATATACAGATAACGACACAAACCCAAACATCGCGTGATGCTCCAGACATATGCGCCGGAAACCACCAGATATCGAAGCCAGGAACCAATATAATAGCAGCCAACCACGTCATAAAATAATATAATAGCATCGTCTTTTATTATCTAACTCGTCACTGAAAGTTGTGTAGTAATATTCCTTCATTACTTGTTTACACAATTCGATCGTTCACTTATCGAACAGACAATTACGGCGAACAAATAAATAAACAGTTTTCATTGTGGAATGTTTAGACTTTAATAGATAGCAAGTTATCTGGCTTGATTACAGCTATTGTTTTGAGAATTCTCTTTGAGGCGAGTTTTTTCTCTCTGTCTAATTCTGGTGTTCAAGCAATTGTGCAAGTCAATGAAATAGACTGTTAAGCCTGTAAGGTTATTTTAGTGAACTCAAAAACAGCTATTTATCATTTTAGTGAACTCAAAGTATTATTCAAACAGCTATTTATCATTTTAGTGAACTCAAAGTATTTTTGTTATTTTAGTGAACTCAAAAACAGTTATTTAATATTTTAGTGAACTCAAAGTATTTTTGTTATTTTAGTGAACTCAAAGCATTTTTGTTAATTCTTCTTTTAAATTTCAATGAACTCAAAGAGCATTTTGGTTATGTTTGTTAAATCAACCCATTATTTGTTTCTAGTAATTTAAAACCATTTTTGTGTTATTATTCTGAACTCAAAGATATTTTGTAATTTTACTGAACCCAAACAGTTTAAGTGATCTTAAACCGCTTTTGTTACTTTTGTGATTTGACCCCTTAAAGAACACACGTATATAATAATTGATAAAAACAACATGTGCCATTTAAAAAATGGAAGATAAACAAAAACAGGTAAAATTAAAATGCATACCACTAAACAGCATGAAATAAATTTGAAAACCAAAATACATAAATTCTAAGTAAGGTCTAATTGGCGCAATAGCAGAACTATCCGAGTACAAATGATTTTAAGGAAGTATGGAAGTCTATGTGTGTATGCACTTACTGCCAAAATTCGATTCATTGTCGTAAAAAACATACATATACACACCATTTCAAAATTATTAGTTTTCATTTATCGTCGCTAGAACAAAATAGTTTCGCCTATCTATGTATTGTTGTCGACTATTCATGTATTAACAAAATGTATGGATGTCTTTCATTATATTGTTGTCACTCATGTCTAGGAATATTAAATATGTTGTTTCCTACTTAAATAAACATAACAAACAACATTACTCAAGTTATAAATCGAATCGTTTCAATTTTACAAAAATAACAAAACAAAAAAACAAGACAACATAGCGAGATGACAATTTGCAATTATGTTTTCATGATGTAAACTATTTAAACACATGATGTATTGGTTGTCGTTGATGAAAATATCTGCCGATTTTACAATTTTCCTTTAATATCTTTAGGTTGATTTGTATTCCTTTGAGATCATTAAAACACGGTTTATATGAAGTTGTAGTAACGCACTCAATTACATTCGAAACAATGCTTTTGTCACAAAAACACGCACGCGTCTAGACCGTCTGAAAGTTCTTATAAATAAATCAACATCGTTAGCGAAGTCTTGTTGAATTACCTCGTCAATATTAGAGCTTTATTGCCTCTTCATTCAACGCCTTAACGTCTCCTCCTTGCAGTCAAAATAAACACTGGTCTATAGAAATAAACACAGTGTTTACTTAAGATGGCTGATTTGAAGAAATGCTCGTGGAATTGAATAACACAATTTAGAAACGGATATCCATCGTCTACTTCCACTTGAGCTCATACAGACGGACACCTTTGATGAAGACATTAAATAACACTTAATAGGTTCCTTAAATACCTCATATTATGTACTGAAACCATAGAACGCTATTTTACATGGTTGGCTGTTGTAAAATAAATAAATTAGTGAACAAATACATCGAGGGTTCAGCGCAAGACTATCCTAACTCCTATGTATTTATATAGGAGTTAGTATAGTCTTGCACTGAACCCTCGACATATTGGAGATCTATTTTGAACGTTTTTATCTCACATCGGTCATGGAAGAAGTATTACAACACTTATGTCAAGCACTCACGATGACTTCTTCCTTGATCCTGTATTCACAAGGAGTCAGTTTTCATGATCAGAGTCAAGATCAAATATAGCATCTTTCAAACTTTGTAAAAAATGTTATTCAAAGCTAAACCTGTTTAATACTGTGACAGATATGAACATTCTGCAGAACGTTTGAGACATGAAATTCAAATGTCATGCTTATCAAGAAAAAGATTGACATTATTAAGTTGTGACCAATTTTGAAAAATTGATCTTGATTTGAACTGGAACAGTTTCAGTCATAAGTACAATAAATAAATTTCTCAACATCATAGTGAAGTTTAGTATGTTTTCACGATGTTAATTAGAAGATGTTCATGTATACCTGTGTGAGTTTATGAGAAGTACTGGAAACATGTTCAATTGCTGCATGAAAAAGGCAAATATTTGCATGGATCAAGATGATCCAGATCAGCTGATCCTTTGTGAACATGGGGCAAGATAACTAACATGGGCCCGTGTTCATAAAGCTCCTAAGATTTTAAGTAGTGAAATTCATTAGTTTTATAAAATATCTTAAAAATAAAACTTTTTTTTCCATATTTTCAGGAAAATTCTATAAAATCTAAGAAAAATGATAAAATTAAGGGAAATTGTTTCCTTAGGGGCTTTATGAATACGGGCCCAGAACTCATACCTAACCTAGGCATTGTGAAATTTGCCGTTTGCAACCTCGCTCGAGTAGATTTCATGGTCAAAGATTCATAAACTACAAACATAGATTCTATATGCTATAGAAAACAATACTATTTTACTAATGCTATTTTATAAGTCTCTGGTCAGGACTGAGTGTCGACTTAAAATAGGCCAAAACAACATTCCCAGACAAGAAACATTCTAGAAACTCAGTTGTCTAAGATTGGGCACAGAATCGGATCTGGGGCAAGTTATGAACGGAATTCTAGCAAAGTGTAATTCACAAATAGCCAAGAACAAACAGGGAACGTTAATATAAAGCGTAATACCATAAAGCTGTTGAAAGAAAAGCAATCAATTATAACCGATTAATGAAACTATGAAATATCAACATAAAAATAGCAGATAATCATCTTAATAGTAGACCATGCTTAAATAATTGACCTGGCGCTAACCGGGTTTTCATTGTCTGTAATTAGTGTTGTGGATTTCCGATAAATTCTTTTGAAAAAATCTTAAGTTAGTGCGTTCTGAAGTCTAAAAGATAAGGCTATAGACGGTTATATTTTATGTGCCAATTCACACTTTTTGTCTACAGCAGCATGTTTAAGTCTGAAACAATTCAACATCGAAGATTTGTGGTTGAGTTTTGGCAAAGTGTGAATCTTGTAAATTGGTATTTTTGCACTGTGGTTTATATCAAAATAATCCCAAGTGTTGTTGGTTAGCTAAATATATACGGTACAAGGAAAATTTCCTCCAAAATCATCTAGACTCGCAGTATGGGTCTTTAGACAATCAATGAACTAGGGTAGAAACAGGTATCTGTAAGTTAACTCTCAGTAACCGAAATCTTGATTTTTCAGCAATAAATTCACCATTTATTTCACAGTAATAGCTGATATATGATCAATACAGACTTCTTTAGATTCTCATATTTACAGTAAAGATTTACACTACCCTAATCTCAGCCATTAATATACCTAGTTCTATAATGTTTTAGCACCGGGATGAGTTATGTATACGTGAAATGTCAAACATAATTCAAATATTAGGAACCAATGAAGGGAGTTGAAGTTTGCTTTAAAAGTCAATTTTACTTGTAGCGAACCTAAATAATACCATTCTTAATACTGAGAAAAATGTCTCGAGTGTCGCAAATTTCATGAGTAATAATAATAGTAATACGTCATAATTCTTTATATCTTGTATTAAGACGGACACTCGATAAACCAGGGGCTTATATAACCCGAGGTCAACTAAAGGTGTAGAGTATTGCAAACTAAAATGAAACATTTAATTGTTATTGTTTAATTTATATTAAAACTATATGGAAACTGATTTTCCAATCTTGTGATTCAATATTTTATTCTTTGTTATATTTCTCGAGACATCCGTTTTATTCCAGTCTATTTATAGACGTTGTCAACGGTCACAGACGTAACGTATACCATCGCATGACTCGTGAAATCATATAATTTATTAACATTACACAATTAATTACAGATTGCTTCAAACCTAATCATAGCGGCGCTATGACACAAAGGATTACTTTTCTGTAATAAAATATTTTATAATCTCAAATGCCAGACAAAATGACATATCATTTGCTTTGAATATAATATTTTCTGAAACCAATAACAACACAACCTTCGAGGTAAAATGCGGTTGTTATCAAATCAAACGACGTGAATGCCTTTAGTTAGTGTCAAGGACTTAGTATATGTCATACTGAATTGACAGAAAATATGAGAATCATATAAGATAATGTTGTTTTCACACCATTCTGTACAACGACATCCGTGTGGATCCTACACGTTCAAACCCAAACATCAGCTCCAGTCTCTTCAATGACACTTGTCCCAGACTATAGGAAATGTAAATTTGATTTGTCCGACATGTGGAGCTAGTTGTCTGAGAATTTCATTCAATTTAGTAACACATAAACATACACAATGATAGCTCCACAATCTAAAATTAATAATCACATGTATGTGTTTGGGGGATTCTAAGGTTTGTCTTACAACTGAACAATTGCTGGTTAGCTTTAAAAGAAACTTGTCAGGGACTAACTTCAACTCAACTGTTGGTAGCCTGATTCAGCATTAGACTAGTCCGGGACGTCGGGCTAGTGGATTTCTAGAGCACTGACTGCGCTTCCTGTATTTTGACGATATTTTATATCAATGTAGGTTTTCTGCTTAGTTCGTTTATGATGTTGTGTTGTTCAGTTTCTTGCACTTATCATTTCGATTGTTTCCGTCCCTCCCTGTAATGTCCTCCCCGGTCAGTTTTAGTTTTTTGTGTATTTGTTTTTTCCTGTGTGTTCCTCCTCCCCCTTCCTGTAGGGAAGTATCATTTGTGAATATAGCCTTCCCAGTTCAACACATCGTTTTCACATAATGAAAGGTTACGATTCACTTATTTTTCTAAGCTATAACGTACTTAGTAGACGTACCTTATGTCTGTATACAAATGCTTACATAGCTAAAACAATTACAGCCCAGCTGAACATCAATCAATCATGTGAGATCATGTATATTATAATTATGTGAAGTATTTGCTGAAATAATTCAAATATTTACAAACTGTCTTCAATCATTGCAAAGTGCAACAGTATTTCTCACATACTCTCTGTCGAAAATATATGAATTTATTAACCAACTTTTCTGAAATCGATAAAAACGAGTATTTGGGGGAGTTTTAATCGTTTATTGAAAACGAAAATATGTTCGGTAATATAATGAAGCAGTTCATATATATTATAATTCGTAAATCAACATTTTGCTGGTAAAAAAACTTTTTTGCTCATAATAAGGAAGTACTATAGTGCTGTAAAGCAATTTTGACGTGATCTGTATTTTCACTCGCGAATTCTAAATCAAAGCACTAAAAGTTCTGTTGACTGCATGTCTGCCACAAAAAAATTTCACGTTCGGAAATATGACGTACACGTCTGTGACGCCATTTATGATAAAAACTGTAAAATACACCGTACGTAAATAATGGCCATGTTTTTGTCTCAGTGTTGGCGTATTGTGGCACTTGCATGCGGACACCTCTTCTCTACGACACGAGACATTTAGAGCCGGACTGATCAAATAGCCGAGTCAAAAGCTAACCCGCCAGTTTGTATTGAGAGCATCTTAACTACAGTATGACAAAGCGATCTTGAAAAATGAGCATGATTTGGACTGGTCTACATCCTCTTTTTCGATAGCTCAATACATTTGAATCATACATATATTATGGTTCAAGGCCGTGAAAAAACATAGACATATGGCTCCAGCAGCTTATAAGAAATTAAAAAACTTTTGACGAGCAGGTCTATTCTTACTGCGATAAATGTAAGATAACATGTCCACTTAACATTAATATCCACATAATGACTTGTTCAGAGTAACTTCGACGTGATCATGTGTACACAGTTAAATAAGGATCTGGATCGGACAAATCTAAGAAATCTAATTCCGCGGATTTCGGTCAACTTTGGTATATTTTTCAGGAAACATACTTTGCATCAAAATAAATGAGCTACCCAATAATATTGAAGAAACAGGCTGCTTTTGAAATTATTTGCATACCCTAGAGACATAAATCTATTAAATTATAAGTTTAAAGTTAATCGCCTAATGCTTTTAGGCGCGCACCAATTTAGAAATGTCAGAAACAAAGTTAAAAAGTAAAGTACTGGAATGTCTTGGTGTAACAGTAACCAGATATATATTTATGAATATTTTACGAATATTTTCCAGCTTTTCATTTGAATGTTTACCCCTGGCTGTTGAACCAGCTTTCGTATACCGGCGAGATTTTCGATGTCTCGTCTACCATTGATACTTCAGGTTGAAGATATGATCCGACAAAAGTTCCGTGTATGTTATGACGTCGATGTAATATATTTAAGTGTTTCGGTGAATTCCGTAATGAACACGTTTAAGTGGCGATTGAAATATGAAGACATGTCGACAGACGATCTATTCAGACATTACCTGTAGGAATGAAACAGTCTTACAGACAGACTCTCCGATACAAGTATCTTAATACTAGCACGATCTTTGAACAAACTTCAACATTTTCTGGATTATATTTTAAATTTGTTTTGGCGGAAATGTACATTGTCAATTAAGTGCGTGTTGTTTAACTCGATACATTGTCTGTTCCTCCTTACCTCAAATCTACCGTCTAGCTTTTTTGAAAAAAACGTCTGTGTTTCGTCTCGCTCTAATATGTTGTTGTTGTTGTTGGTGGTGGTGGTGATGATGATGCTGTTATTTTTTTAAAATTCTTTGTCATTCATATGTATATGTTGAACCCCCAATTGAGTACAATTCCTCTTTTTGTGTATTTAGATTTGATTAATTTTGAAAAGCATAGGTGGGCATTTACCCGCATTATACATTTTGCTTGTATCCTTAGAAGCAAGGCCAGATGGCTCTAAAATCTGAGTCGCCCTAAATGTTGGATGTCCGTCAAACTATATGGCACAAACAGCAATATAACGCTCAAATTTCGCTTGAATCGCAATAATAACAAGGACAAGAACTGAACTTTAATGGGTCTACATTTAAGCTTTATTTGTACCCCTGAAAAAAACTTAAAGCCAAGTCCGAAGTTCATCCATTAAAGTCTGATTGTATAAAAAATTGTATTTACCAAATAAAATCACCTATTTTTTTTAAAATAATCATACATGTCTCAATTAGTTGAGCTATTCGTTATCAAAGTTCAGTCAATAGTTTGAATTGTTTAAATTGGAAGTACAAAACGCTATCTTGTATTAAATGTACAGATTTTCAAATTGTTCACATTACAATGCCAAAATTACGCAATATACATATTCTCATTACTTTTCATATTCACTGAAGACTAATTAGTGAAGTCCCGTGCATATCGTTTTTCGCGGTCAATGTTTTGACACTAAATAGTGAGCACGCGTTTCACGCAGCAGAGACCGGAAGACGCTGTCGATGACAAGCAAGATTCACGTGCGCTGCAATCTATTTCAACTTTACATTACTTTAACTGTACTGTCACTAAGTGAGTGCTTAAATCAAGATGTGACATGATTATATAAATTTTAATGCACATAGATTGACAAAACTGAAGAATGGTTGTAATAAGTACATCTAGCTGCCAAATTTCATGTTACTAAGCGTCAGCAAAACGTAAACATAGAAGATAGAAGGTTCATCAAAATCAGGCGAACTTGTAAGTTGTCTTTTTCTTTATTAATTCAAATCTTTGTTTTATTGTACAGGTAAACTAACTCATTTTATTTAAACGGGGTTCAATCAAAAGTTTCATTCTATTTTTAGAACAGGGTGGACACTAAAAACCACACTAGAAGATAATGCACGTAGGCCTACTTCCATGGCGAAAATTTCACAATATATGAATACAATTCTGTTAATCTATATTCATAACCGCAGATATCGAAATGACGTCTACTCGATTAAAAATATGTGAAATTTCTCAAAATAGAAAGAGGTCACTAACGGAATCCCCTATCTCACAGAGATGCGTTTTTTGTTGTTTGCGAAATGATAAGAAATTAAATATCGTAACAGAATCATTACGGATGATTTAACATCAGTTTGTGTTTCTGAATTCTTTAAATAGCAACATGCTGTTTATCTCAGTGTAGACGTGTTTTGTTTAAGCTTTATTTCAAAAGCCTATTGTTTAGAAAATGACCCGAGTACTGTTTGCCTACTTTGTAGTAACGTAATCATTTGGTATTACGTTACAAGAACGTTAGTTGGGTGCAGATATTATTTTAAAATTATTTATGAATTTGTTCTTACGTTTGTGATTAAAATATTACGAAAATTACATTCTATTAGTCGATATGATATTAGTAAGATGTTTGCTTGTAAGAAACACATATACATGTAACATTCAAAACACAGAAGATATATGTGAAGAAAATGAATTCTTATAACCGGCTTGAATCCAATCGCCGATTTTACAAACTGTCTAATTGAAAACTGTCCCTAATTCAAATGGTCAAGAACTTATATTTTAAGGTATAAACAAAGCAAATCAAAGGAATCAGGTTATGTAAATTAGATTCAGACATTTAAGCATTACTGTCAACGGCGACACAGACTGTTGCTTGGTTTGCATTAACATTGTACAAAAATGAAATATGAGATTTAAGGAAATATCAGGGTGAGCGATATGTTAAGTCGAGATCCGTTCTTACTGTGCACAATCTCTTACATTTTCTTTCATAGTAACGTAACTGTTTCAACTTATAGTATATGACTGCAAAAACAAAAATTAGTAATAAAGACAGCACAGAGGACTTGACCATTATTTAATATTTAATCATTGTAAACTTTGACTCACTTTTTCGTCTCCAGCTTCCCATGTTAGATTGACTGTATCGACATCAGGGGGTAGTTCTGGTAAACTAGGTATCAGATCAGAACCATTCACCACAAACTGTATTGTCCCCTTTTCTATGATGAAAAAATCTAATCCGAATGCTGAAACAGAAATGCATTGAATATAGCAAACTATGCAAGTTGGAGACCTTCTGGATAGTATACCTTTGTTAATATATACGTCGCAATTAAATCAGGTAGTTGACGTTACTGTTGTGGCGATGTTTCATGCGTTATTGAATATATTATTGAAATAGTCGTTATTATCACTTGTTGATGCCACTGAACTTATTGTTTATGTTAACATATATGGGTTTCTTATCTAATAGAATCGTGGAATGAAATATTATCTGACTAAACCTGACAACGAACAGTAGCTTCAATTAAGATACCATGCTAAACAGCGTATTTGACATTGTCAACCTACGTAACCATACGAATATCCTGCTAAAGTTAGCTTATTACATTAGATCATGCATATACACAGTGACGTTTTACGATATACATGTAGTTCAATGAAGATGTCACATACGTTACTATTACCATATCTGGCTAGCTAATGTTATGAGTTGTAACACACATAACCATTATCATACCTAGCATTGAAAACTTACGTTTCAATATGACACACCATATGGACCATGGCGACGGGACATAACGCATATAAATGATAATATGCGTAATACATTAACAAATAAACTTCAATGACCTGTAACAAACGTAACCTCAAAAATAAGTTGTACTTTTGCTGCTTTATATAGTAATGGTCGAGAGGGATTAGAAGAGACTTTTCATGAGACGTCAATACAGTACAGACACCCCGAACCAAACACCTAGCAAGATAAAATTGTGTTTTTCCAATGCACCTAACAGCCTACAAGAAGAGCGCCATAATGTCGTACCTCGCATGAAGCCAGCACTTGAACGTTGTAAGTAACCCGTTATATTCTGTATACTAGTACTGTGTGTGTGTGTGTATGTTTATTATTGATAAATGATGCATGTTAACTACAATGCATTTTAATGACAAGATTACCAGAAAGAAAGAATCTGTGTAATTCTCTTGTTGTGTGTGCATGTGTGCGGCACGGATATCTGATGACTGAAACATGCTGTAAGTAATTTAACAGATCAACAATTTCTCCCTCACATGCTCCACACAGATACATCTTACAGGCATTGATGTGCTTTGTATCTTCAGTTCGTGGTATTTTATTCCTTGTTGATCTGGGTAACTGATGTGCCATTGTCTGCGGCGTATTGTTTGGTCGGGAGGGCCGATTTCGGAGCTATTTTGATAAGAATTGCTTGTCAATTAACGGCGAAATCATGCCATATCGGCGTTTTTGCTGACAAGAACATTTTCAAAACGACATTTGATCAAATGCGCTGTACTCTTCATCATTATTATATTAGCAAACTAACAGAATTGTTGCTTTAAAACGAATAGTTATTTTAAATCTTAATGTTACCGTTTGGAACATATGTTTATCTTATGCTAATCCATAAACGTCTCGTTTCTTGCAAGCGGGTGACGTTTCTTGCTTCGACGAAGCGTTTACTATTAGAAGAATCGTCGAAGATTTATATTATAACAGCGAGCGTCGAAAACAATAACCTTTGATAAAGATAAATAATTTGGCCGAACGGTTGTTTCAAGTAAAACACAATTTCCTGGAATAATTGATCAGCCGTTTAAACGTTCATCTGTTATTTATATATAGATATATCAACATTTACTCAGGTTGTATCCTATAATGTTTGAATTCTGATTGTGCTGGCGTTTCGGATACCACACTGTGTTACAGCTGATAAAGCAAGATAAGACTTGTAGTTGGAAAAATTATGGTACACAGTTTATTAGCGATATTATAAATAATTTAAGAGAACTTTTATTTAGTAAAAAGATATTGAACATGGTGATGTTGATAAAATTTAGTTTCTTGCGAAAGAAATAATTCCATACAACTCTGATTCTGAGAGATTTCACAAGACGCAATGTACAAATCTACCTTATTTTTATAGATTAATTATGAATTATGAACGTATATCCCTTTCATATAAAGCTGTTCTTTTCCCCCCTAATAATCTTCTTCATCTCAAATAAAGTACATAGTATTTGAATGTCGTTTCAGGAAGATAATATCCTTTTACATATAGAATAGTCAAATTGAATAACAATTTAAAGTTTGTTTTCACTTAATTTCCGTTTATACTACATTTTTTTCAAATAACACTTATAATTAAATGACCAAATACTGCCTCTAATATTTGAATTACTACGTACGGTTTTAGTGTATGGTAATAAAATTGGTACTCAAATTTCAATTATCGTATGTTTGTGGATTGAATGCACTGTAATTATAGTCACTGTGTGTATGACGTTAAGGTCAGGAAAACATATCTTCTCTTCGGTTTAAGACGCTGAATTTGGGTCGTCTTTAACAGCCATTGTATTTAATTTAATCACTATTCTTTTTATTTCAGTATAAATACTGAAATCGCAATATATAGGTCTTTATAATCACCTTTTTCTAAACAGAAACTGGATTTTGCTCAACAATTGTCGAATCATTCGAATCACTGACACGGCAATATAGACTTGTTTCAAACATATTGGCCCGATGACTAAGCATAAAGAAAACTGTTCGCATCCTTTCAAAAATACGTGGGTTCAAGATATATTTACATAAATTTGAAGCTATGTGCCAACAGAAAATAACATTGGAAGAATATGAATGCAGACTGCATACTTTGTTACGTTCACTTTGCCAAACTCTGTACACAGGACGTTTCATCAGATTTAGACGTTAAGTTTGGTGCAATAAATGTTTATTCTATGACTTCTATGAGTGTACACTTACAAGACGGTCGTCAATAGGACCATCCTTCCAAAGTGTGTGTCTGTGCAACTACGCCACAACTACCGAAATTGATCCTGACACAAATGTCTAGGCTATCCCTTGCAAGATCTGTTTCATTTCTCTATAACTTAACAGTCTTAAAAGAAAACCATCGCCCGAACGTCCCATCCTAAGAAATGTGTGGGTTGGGTATACAACATATACATTTTAAGGATAGCCTCGACGAGAGAATGGATGTTAGTATATTAAAAAACAACTGATAAAACATGTAAGTTAATCAATGTTAATATGATATCAATATGTATCATGATACTAGTACCCAAATATTTTAATTATTTCCTTTTGAACGAAATTGATGTTCAAACGCGTATTTAGTTTGTCTCATGTACAAATAATTATCAATTAGCAAATGGGATTTAACTAACAAGATTAGAATTGATACATTTTCTTAAAAATAATAAACATTGCTTTCTGAACGTAACTTATATACATGTACCATCTTTTCATAAGCGAAAAATCGTCGACAATTCACAAACCAGTAAAATCTGGCATTACTAAAGTTATACATAATTTTTCTTGACAAAATTGTGTACTTAAAACATGATTCTAGTCTGTAAAAAATATGGACACAATTTTATTAGAGCCTATATTTCGCATGTTTGAGCTGTTAATGTTCTCTTTTAAATGTAATGGTGTTCTGATAAATAATATTAATCAGTTTGATCAATTCGTAAATTTCTATGTAGGCATGATGTATATACGCATGAAACTGTCGAGTAAATCATTAGTTTTCATCTTGATTTGCTAGAACACGTGAATACTTGAAAAGAGCACGTTGCACGTTCCGGATGTAAGTAAGTACGGTATATGAAGGGTTTTATCGTCTTACTGTTATCAGATAACTAAATTTTATGAAATTAACTTCGTTCGGAATAATTTAGGGAGAATTCGGGGCTGTGGAGAATGAGCAAACTGTTGTCTTGACCCGGCGATTTCTTTTTATAGTTATAGTACCGAAAGGGTTAATTTGCGCATCTTGGAAAATAGTCGGGGCTCCTTTTAAGGATCAGTTTCCGTAGCCCTTTCCATTTTAAAGTCGACCAACTGAACATACGCTTATCGTCGCATTATTCTTGATAACAATTTTCATGACCTTTAGTATGAACGTGTACGATTTTTAAGTCATAATACTAAATATTAAAAGAATCGATGTACAAAAATCCCATCTCTGCCACTTAAGCCGCTGGTGTTACTGTTTTCGTTGAATTTCATACTTCAACTGTTTTTGCATTTTTGTATTTGGTTCTTCTTATTCGGTTGTTTTATCCCTTAATAGCTATGAAACTTTCGTGTCATTGCTTTTAGACACATTTAGCAAGGTGTAATAATACTATTTAAACTCCGGGAAATGCTTCGCCCAAGAAGTGAGAGAGAGTTACAGAGTAACACAGGGAAGCCATATTAAAAACAGAGCTTCTCCACACAGTTTCCAAGATTGCAAAATTAAATAAAATCCCGAGAGGAATTGAAAATTCGGTTAATAAGTATACATACCTACACAGTGCGAACCGGGAACTAATTAACAGAAAATCGTGAATAACATGCGGCTTAAACTATACTGAAATTGCTTACCATTTATAGTTCAAATTCAATGATTAATTTTCAATATCAATAACAATATTTAAAAGAAATATAACTGTTATTTGTTTGTCTAAATCCACGTTGGATTTATTTACGTGAACACAAAAGACTCTATTAGTTCGTATTTCTGGGTTTGATTAAAATTAGTTCATTTATTCATTTTACGCGAAAAAATCAATACATTTAGTTCATTCATTTAAATGCATTCCCCACAAACTATGACCTTAACTTTACATTGTAACCCATACAATAAAATCAAATATTCTTTTTAAAGTAACTTTTCGAACACAATTACGCAGTAACTTAAAAATACTAATTCATTTTCGATTTTATAATCAGTCGATTTAATGTTTTATAAGATTTTCACTGAACAATTTACTGCCATTGCAGACGGCTTCACTTTTTTTCAAAAATAGAAAACATACGTTTCTTATCGCATAATTAAACAACATAAAAAACGGGCATGTGCTCTGTTTAGGATTTTCCAAGACATTGATTTCCCGAAGTCAAAACTTATCACCAAAAAATCTACAAAAGATCGATAAGTTTATATTAGCAATGGCTATACATTGTATTGAGTCTAGTATAGATAAAGTTTATCCTTACAGAAAATATCTAATGAAACAAAAACAAGATAAAACACACGGTCTCTGTCACTGCTATCAATTCAAGACAGGCAACGTGTCCGATAAAATATTACTTTTTATACCTCATGAACTGAAAAAAAATGTTATTTGAATTTTTGAGATTTCGAACAAAACTTTTAATGAGTAAATTTCATATTCATGAAATAACAATAATTTTTCACACATTTATTAATTTTATTCTAATATTTTTCTTCTATGTTCGTTACTATTATTAATGTTTATTAATTATTATTACGTATTATTTATAACAAAAACGGTAGTTGTGTGTCTAGTGTCGGCAAAGACGTTATAAATCATCATCAACATCGAACCACCAGCAACACCACTTCATCATCATCAGTCATCACTCACAATGACCTAACAACTGTCACTAATTACAACTTACTTAATTAGTTACAAGTTCACCTTAAAAAAATACTTTCAACAATACAAAATATCCATCAATATATTTAAATATGTGTCCCTACTTTTTGATATAGCCTTGACTTGATGTTCATCTATCCACATTGAGAGTTTCCGTCCCCGTGCTGAGCAAGTCGACATCATTAACACTATAATAAGTAACGTAAAAAACGTCCTGTAGGGTTCAACCATTGTTCTTAAATATCCATTAATTATCACATTTACAATGCGATTATGTTTGATCCAAGCCCATAGTTTCACTAAATAACACTTTATTCCCTCCAAGTTGTTTATTTCCCGTTATCCTCGTCATAAATTCATTGGTTTCTATTCGCAATACGAAACATAGATCTATATGTTTTCATATAGCGGATGCATATTGCTTATATACCGTGTATCCCAAAGTTCCGTCCGCGTACCGTCCACTTCTCTGTCTGTTACTCCCAACCAAGATGAATGTACGCATCATATAACACGTTTACCACGAACTTTGCTTAACACTAAATCATTACATCAAATATTAAGCCAGAATATTTTTATAACAAGGGGCCGAAACAGTATTAATCAATGATAATCGAAGACAGATTTGTCTGGTAAATAATATTCTCACACAAAGATATCCGCACCGCTAACTTTTTATCACCTTAAATCCGCCTCACTTTAATACAGTAAAATAAATAAAATATAAATCCTATTGAAAATCGTCGTTTCAAAATCACATCTCCGGGTTATTAAATAGAGAAAAAAGATACAAAATACAAACAAACTATGACCAATTGAATCGGTAAACACGGTCTATGGAGCTCTGTAATTGAAGGTAAAAAACTCGAATCTTAACTTCACTCATAAACGTGTTAACCCCACTTCAATTTCAGACACTTTCAATCCTTTCAAGTATTTTTTTTCAGTTTTCACTAAGTCACTAAGAGGTCTTTCTTTACTCGATAGCAATACATCAGTATGGTATAGTATCGTGGAGTATACTACGAGTATTATAGACCCGCTCGCAAACAGACAATCACTCAGGTATAACAGACAGCATCGCAGACAATTTTAAAACTAACCCGAACTATTGACGGTAAATTAGAACCAGAGGGCACAATCACCGGCCGACAACTTACTCGTGAAATTGAACTAATTTTCCTCCGAATTCTGTGTTAGCCACACACCAGATTTGCTGAATTCCTGCCATATTATTTTAATAGCAAAATGCTCCATTAAAGTTTCCTATAACAATAATTATCTCTTGCTTGTACACATTGTAGTTCCCCTCATTTTTCACTATTTTATCAGATGTTTGCCCGTCTTGTTTTGAAAACATACTTCATTACTCGAGCTATTTACCTACATGCTAAGAATGTTACTCTTAAAAAAACATCCATCTGCTAAGAATCTATCAAGACCCCCGATGAATTCATTGAGAAAACACGGCCGTGAAACGGGGAAAAATGTTACTATTTGTTACGTTTATTCACTAATTAAAAATATAAAAGAGAGACAATTCATTACACATTCGTATAAGATGTAATTCATGCGCTATTTGCTCATAAACCGTCGTCGACCCATTCATCATATACTGATTTTAACTCTAATGACTTCAACATAAATGTCTACAATGGTTATTATTGCATCCTCCCGTGAATTCATATGCAATATTCGGGTGTATTCGTGCTTCATAAATGTTAACTTATTCTCGTTATTCTGCTTATAATTCGCTTGGTCCGAACAACGTTACAAGCAATAATAATGATGATGTCATTATTCGTAGTGTCGTCTGGCGTGAAACGCTGACTTTATATCTGTTCGTTTTTTTTATTCATTTACATATTACGGAAATAATTTAAATCAAGCGGTTTATTTTCATGTTTTAATAACGCAATATACGAAAACATGTTTATCTGACTACAAAAGGACTAAACTTTTTAACAAAAAAATGTCGCCATTTTGGACAACTAGCGCCTATAAAATGCCCATAAAATAATGCGACGCGTTGGAACGTATAACCGTCCAGTGCACTAACATATTGAAAAAGTCAGATTTTAAACCAGTCTTGTTGCTGGCTATGTGTTGAACGGGGAATAAAACGTTTTATTGTGCTAAGGGATTTCAATCATCAAAAACGTTTGATTGATTGGTAAAGATAGTATTAAAGTGTTATACTAATGTACACACTCTCCCACCCAATGTCATTTAACATGCTTTATTGTTTCAGACGGATTTTAAGGTTTTTGTCAAATCATAATGAACAAGAGGCAAACGAAAGAATATGAAAGAATTTGAAGTGTCATTGAGATGAAATATTCAAATGGAATTTCATCTTGAACATGTCCTAGGTTTGTAAACAGTCGACTGCAGTTAATTTGTAACAAAAATATGTGCATAGTGTAGTAACGCTGAAGTGTTTATAGGTAAGATTAGGTAGGGTACACTCGAGCTCACGTGCAACACCGGTGCTCATGATTGAGTGCATGCATGATAAAAACCAACACAATCCGTACTAACAAAATTCCGGGCTAAGTTCATATTTAAGGACGAAAAAAAACACATGAACATGTTTGATATTGACTTTAATACTCGTATAAAGTTTTGAGTGCTTGGCATAAAAGAACATTTTATTGAATTATTTTATTTTATTTGAGCCGATAAATTTAGTATAATACATATTAAAGTTAATGCGCTATACTTTGTTTGTTCCTGTTCGATGTGGATGAAACCACAAAAATAAATATCCTTTATGGTTTGCATGTAATTTAAATTTGTTTATTAGAAATGCAATTTAATAACCAGAATTGCGTACGGATTTTCATTTATAAATGTGCAATGTAATTGTCTCAAACAGCTGTATTTCAAAATGATACTTGACTTTATATTTAATAAATGATTTACCCTTCGTTGTTTACGTATTAAAATAAGGTCACGTAGGTTACATATTTTTCTATAGTGATTTATAGCTATGATTTTGAATATAAACTAAAATGTACTAAACATGTTGAACTGAATTTGATTTATATATTTTACAACCACAAGTACGCGATATAATGTTCATTGCACTAAAATAGACAAAAGGAAGTAAAATACGCAAAGAGCACAATAAAGCGAAAGTGACTATATAAGCCATTACTGAAACAAAACTATACATAGGCTCCTTCTGTGACAAGTTTTTAATGAACATTAAAAATAAAATACTTGATTGCCGAAAGAAATTATTTGAAAATATCGGATATATCTACAATGCATGCGCAAAGAAAATATAAACATAATTAATTGGGGGGGGGGGGGGGCGTCTGGTTCTAGTTTTTATTGGTAATAATAATCTTAGCTTCAGTTATAAGGACAACCATGTCGCGTAGCAATAGTACTCGTATTTCACTGGGTATTTTCTCAAGAGGAATAATATAAGGGAGTACAATGTACATTGTTTTTACTTTCCATCAACTTTAGAAATATCATTATGCCTAAGGTGTGTAATAATTCGTATATGGATGTGATATCTATGAAATACTTTGTAATGCATAATTTTATATGGGATATGTATTTTATTTAATGATATAAACGTATTATTTATCAAATCTGTGAAGTGAATATGCATTCCAGACAATATCAGGGACCACGATAGGAAAATAAGGAGTATCCACCCTGTTGTGTCATCCTTGGTACTGATGTACAATGACATGTCTATTGAACTCTATAATTACAAACTTATATGTGTGTGCGTTATGATTTGTTTAACCAAATTGGATGTAAATATATCTATACCGAAATTAAATCATTCAGGAAACTAAAGAACAAATCCCCACCTTTAAGAAGCTTCACTATAATTACTAGGTAAATATCGTAGTTCCGCAATTTTAATGCATGCGCAAAATGGGCAGATGTTAATGGAATGGGTTATCGGAAAAGAGATAAAACAATCGAAAGGATTTTAATTTAAATCCGAGTCCCATGAACAAAATGAAAAAGGAATAATAATAGAGTCGTCACCTTCAGGCCGGCGACTAATGAATGTAATATATAATAACGTGATTTGAAACGATGAACGTAATCTTGACAGGTTGCTTTCGATACACCAAGTCATTTGAATCATAAATGTTCTGGCTTTCTTCAATCAAAACCAACAGAAGATGTATCCTTTAACTTCTTAGAAACTATGTAAAGTGGAGTTGGTGGGTTAGCTCTTTTGACCAGTATATACGGGTAGAAATGTTGGACATTTTCAACTATGTTAGCTGCACAGAACTTTGAAATGTTCCATATATAATTGATGACAACGCATTCTTACATTATAAACATAACAACAGGTAGCTGAATTTCTAGATGATATAGTGTGTGAACTTTACTTCATCATAAATGTGTTTATAATAGTACAGGTGTAAAACCTCCTCAGTCAGTAACTGATTCATGATAACTCGCGTATAGTCTACTCAACGGATTCTCGTAACGACACGATGGTGTTTGCTTAATTAATGGAATAATGGACGATTGTTCAGACTCTGTTGTTTAATGTCTTGCGATGTCTTTTAATGTTGTTTTTTCTTATGGCGTGTGTCTGCTAGATTGAAAGATTGTTGTAGATATACGAGAAAATCTATCTGTGGTTTAACGTTGAACGACATAAGTTGAGCGGTATAATACCTGACAGTAGGTGAGTGCATCTTCAAACGATAAATTCACAAGTGTACACAGTATGGCACGTAAAATTTAATATAGATGTTTATCTCTTATATACTGGAATCACGGTGTTGTTGAAGTTTGCCTTTGCTATAAAAGCGATCTTCATTTTCTCAGATTCGTGCAATGATTTTCCCGAGCAGTAAATTGTAATATAAACTAAACATGCAGGAAAGATGAAATGTATTTAAACAAATTGGTAGCGGAACTAATAACATCATTTAGATTCTACAGACTTTACTGTTTTAGTAAATAGACGTAGTATATTGTAACTATAGAAGCGTATAATTAGGCTAAAAATGTTCCACACTTTTAATTAAATTCGTGATGAAAAGCTGTTGCTCTTTTTGGTTGTTGCGTAATGTAAGTGCATGGGAAAATGGTCCAATGCAGCGTATTACAGAGGGTGGTTGTGCTTTATTCATAAACAGAACATGGCTCAAAAATCTCGATGTTACTAAGAGGAAGAGTTTGATAATTTCAGGGTCCATGGTTCGAAGACTTGTGATAAGTATGTAGGCGTAGTTCCAATCTTGTTTTCAAATGCGGGCTATTTAAAAATGGTAGAATTATTAAAATAGCATATACTCTAGTAAATCCATCACATCATTGGTTCAGAAGCTGCGAAAGTCGGTCTTACTTAGGAGGTGGTCTGATTTTCGTGTAAAGATATGGAAGAAAAAGTAAAGGTTGTTCATCAAAATAATGCCTTATAAATCAATGAAGCGGTCCTCTTATCGGGGTGGGTTTTAAGTCAACGTTTACTATGGCATTCTGCTTGCGACATACAGTAAAACCTCACTTAAAGACCACCTCAACAATAGGACCACCTCAAAGTTAAGAACACAATGTGCAAGTCCATTCTCAGTTTTACTCTTTATTTAATCACAGTATTAAGACTACCTCAATAAGAAGGCCAGTTGTCAAGGATACCAAGGGTGAACTTATTTAGAGGTTTTACTGTAATTAACGTCAATATTTACCAAAACTTATAACAGAAATATATATCCGAACGAAACAGGTTGAGATTGAAAAAAATAGATTAGAAGCTGTTAGTAAGTTTAACAACCTTAGACACTGGTGTTTTGGCCGATAGATTGCAGAAAAAAGTACGATACAAAATACAAGATGACCTCATGCAATATTTGACCCTGTGTGTATAGTAACATCTCGATACACGTTTATTTATCTCGCCTAGATCTAAGACCAAGGCATCTGGAAGGTGTACATAGATAATTATCGTCTGTACACTCCTCAAAGGATTGGTTCGTTGGTTTGATTACTAATGAACATAAAAATTAATCATATTCACCCGCGATCTTCTACCTTTGTCGTTGTAAGCAAACAAGTCAACATCTACAGCGGTATGGGGTAATCCTCGAATCACGTGACTTTGGCGAAAAAGTTAAAACAAGCGTTTGTATATCCCGAATAATGTTGATGTTATCACATATCTGGACAGTATATTACGTCAAATCGAATGATTTGCATAAAATCAAACTTTTAATTCTTTGAAATACCCTTGTTCAAACATTGTAATATAACGTATTTCGTTTACTTTTAAAACCTGACGCATGGCTCAAAATTTCACTGAGTATTTGCAGATTTCTCAATACATATGGTGAAAACGAATTACAACATGTGTCGATCATTTGGACAAAGAATTTCTAAGTATTTGAATATGTTAAATTTCGTATTGTACACATTTTGAGTTGTGAAACTCAAAGACTATTTCCTTTAAAATAACACGTGGGAGTTAAATAGGTTATTCATAGCTGCTTAAAGCATTCAGTCACGGCGTGCTCGATTTCTTCATGATCCGAATCGACATTTAATTCCAATTAATCAAGTAGGCCGGAACCTGGAACATGTTACGTCTCGGATGGATGGCGACGCCGGCTGATAAATACGCCGGTGTGGGGTTATGTTTGGGAGTTTACATGGTGGAAATTAAGGAAAACAGTTTGTGTACAGTTTCATTAACTTTTAACCAGACATTGATGAAAATGATTTTAGACAATAAAGTAGGCGAATCGAAGCGGTCTGCTGTTGTTGCCTTTATGACCTTGACTTATAATGTGTTCATATTAAAGATGTATCTGGCTCATCTGAACATAACATGTTTGAATTGGCTTCATCCAGTATTGTTGTTACATTGGCTAAACCATCTCTAATTATAAGAAACATTGCAATGCATAACTGATTGAAAATATCTGTTTTTACCATATTACTGACAGACAACACTTGTAAAATAGCCTGATTGTTAAAAAACTGAAATTACAAATTTAGCATAGTACAGTTTTTAATGTCTTAATTATCTTGAAACGTAATTTGGATAAAAATAAAACGTTATTACGCCAAAGAAAATTTAAAGTTTCGACCGAATCCAGTTAATTAGTATTATCCGTTCTTTACTCCAAATTAAGCTTGAGCTCTTAAACAATCGTAATATAACAGTAAATTGTTCACTTAAAGTGCTGAACTTGTTTTGAAATTGAATATTTCATTAAGTCATCTCTGCTATGCATTTTGTTTGTTCAATTGGCAACATATGCATGAGAAAGAAATGGCTGCCACATGTTCATAATTATTTCAACTTTTTGTCTCCGTACTTTATTGAGAGTGTCGTATTTAATAGCATGATTGTAAACAAATGATTCAATAGTTTGAAAAGTAAACATATATTTTAGTTTAAACTGCTTCCCCCCCCCCACTTAAGTAGAATTTTTGCGTACACTTAAAATTTTAAATATAACTTGTAGTATCTCATACAAGACTTTCGACTGTTCGGTTAGAACGCCCCTTCACTTTCAACATGTTCGATTCGACACTCGAACAGTCGGTAAACTATAGCGTGACAAAACTAAAGAGCGTCTATTTGATACAGAGCATCTCTAAAAACTGTTTATTCAACGGGAACAAGTTTTGTCGACTTTAAATATTGTTATTGTTCATCAAATCTGAAAACCATCCTCGTAGTTGTAATAATTTTTAAGTGAAAATTAGCGCACGGACTTTGAATGAAATATCTCGGGCAAAGTGGTAATTATATTTGCGACAGCAATTTGAACTTATTAGAATTATTGTTAAAGCGTTCTCATGGGGCGTGATGGCGACTGTTTTGTCAAAAATTGAGCCATTCATTGAATTTCCCACGAACAAGCTTGAAAAGTATTAGCTCAATTTTCGCCACTACTTTAATGAGGAAATGACTAGAACGATTGCATTGTTGACTTGGCGATCGTACGAAAGATACAAAAGTGTTTATGTATCACGGTTTTAAAACGTTTAAAACGAAACTATTCAGCAGGCATTGTACTAAACTTGTTTGGGTTGCTTGTTTGTTAAAAGTAAGACGCGTAGACTTTGACACTTGCTATTATATAGCATATCTATACGCGTATAGAACAAACACGTGTATGCAATAAAAAAAAAAAAAAAAAAATGTTGTTGCATACACATGTTTTTCTCTATCACATGTATGTTTTATTTCATAGTCATTTTCAGTTCACTCTTTAACTGTATCCTTATATGTTCTCCGTCCCATAGATGTAAGTTTGTATATATGTATATATTTGTTTGTCCTCGTGGGTCATATGACTTACTGGACTTAAAATGAAATAAACTTATTTCTGTATCATAGTATGAGTACAATCACATAAAACATAAATATGACATTCTATATGAATATACTGAGACGCGTGAGGTTGATATATTCCGTTGTTTTAAGTCATTAAATGGCTAATAAATATAACACGCTGGAGCCGACATGACGCACTGGCCCCGACCGCAACACACAGATAATAAGTAGTTGAGTGGGAGTTTTTACATTATTTCTCAACGGTGTTTCAGTCATAACTTGTACGTTATGTAAGTAGACCTAACCAATGTTGCTGTGTTACCAAATAGTACTTACCTGTTCCACCACAAGCAACCGTGACAACTTCCCCAACATGAATCAGAGGGAGGGGTTTACTATTGATTTTTTTACTTCAAGTTTTCACGAAGAACATACGCCCCACTCGAGCTTCGAACCTTTGACTTCCAAATTGACAATCGAGTGCTGTACCATCTAATCTAACCTGGCGAGCTATAAAATGCATCGTAATGCTCATCCACTCTTAACGACAATAAACAACAATTGGTTAAGGATCAACGTGACAGTTCTGGGTGAGCGTGACGTGTCATGACGGAATCAACGTACTGTCTCGGGATCAGCGTACCATATATGAGCCATTGTACCATGTTGGGGTCAACGTATTATCCCAGGGTGTGAATATAAAGAACATGAATCAACGTTACTAACAAAAATATTTTAAATACGTTAGAAATTATATTTCGAGGGTTCAGTGCAAGACTATCCTAACTGCTATATAAATACATAGAAGTTAGGATAGTCTTGCGCTGAACCCTCGATTAAATCGTTTACTCAGACTGAAGCGGTCTATAATAGCACATTCTCGTTTTTGGTTCAAAATTCATACATATCACATCGTTACATTACTCTCTGTCTGAATTACTATTGACATTTTCTAAGGGGTTAAAAGTTAAAACTGTGCAAGTATATTATACTCAAAATGTAATTGCTCCGTATCGTGTAAACTAGGACAGTTAGCACCTTTGTGATATAAAGTCAAGTTCTGTGATGTTACCGACCACTTCATATGTCATGGTAGAATGACAAGTGTGTGTTACAGTATGCATACTTCATATCTCACACAGTTTGTGTGTACACGAAACATCTAACACAATTTGAGCACCAGCATTTATTCATCAGGTTTGGGAACTGTATCATTATCACTAGAGCAATCTGCGTCACAATAAAGGGATTAGATTTAAGCAATTAGTTTAGTTCAATCTTATTTATGTCACAATGATTGTAAAACAAGTTTACAACTTATATTAATTACTCTCGATGACTGTTTCCTGTGATGCTAATCAATATACATAGCTAATTCAGGAATAAAGTATGAGGTTCAATCTCGCCAAAGGCAAGATTCGAACTCACGACCTTCGTATCAGTAGTCATGCGCTCTACCCATGACCATTCTGCAGCAAATGGATTTGGTCACAAAGTCACCTCAGTATTAATGTTAATACATTAATGCAAATATAAAGAGTTTATGTTATCTCAAGTTTATATAACCATCAAGATGCCATGTTATATACCCGAGTTGGGAAATCAGAACACTCACCATTGGTCAATTAGAGTCATGTACACAGAACCAGCCAATCAAAATCTTTATTAGACTGGTCCGCAAATTCTGATTAATAATCTCTGATCGAAGAGCATTGTTCAGAGACAATGAAAATGTAAAATATCAGTGCATGTCACTTTTGGTTTTCATTTTTTATTAATGAACTAAGTCATTCAATTTCTGCGGCGTCACAAAACACCAAAATCCGCCCAAATTAAACAAAATCCACACAACAGCGTGGTTTGAGTACGGGAGTTCGTTTTATGTGGTCCATGATTTATGTTTTGCAATGACCGCAATGATAGTTTAGTATATTTGCATTCCATTATCAGTTAAGCATCTGTGTTTTAAGTACTGATTATGAATAATACTCTTTCTGCACTTTAATTTCAACTCAACCTAAACATGATATGATAATATTATGGCACGACCACTCAACCATACTGGCATTCCTGTCAACGAGTACGATCCCCGGAGTTACAGCAACCAGATACAGTAAAACAAATCCTTGTAGCGGAGACACCCATATTTGATAAATATTATCGTAAAAAAGCTAATCTTTGAACCTGAAAAAATACTTTGATACAATACAAAGTTTGTCTTAAGTAAAAATATATACACCAAACAACGTACGTTTCTTACTCAATGTCAAACATAATCACCTAAAAATACAAACTTTAAATTATCGAATATATTGACAGCGATCAAAATAGTTTAAAATCCATGTTCATACTTTCAGCCTAAAACCTCAGCGTTTGATGTTTAGAAGTTGAAGCGATCTCGAGTGGTCATTTGAAATTTGAATGGGGGTTTAACGTCTCTTAAATTCCATAAGATCTCAGATCAAATAAAATCAAAGGATTCGAGAGTCTTGCTTGTTTTCTTATGGATTTTAGAAGTCTTTTGTGAATTGTTTAAGTAAATATACACTAAATGTTGGGTAAACAGTGACAGAGATGTGTTATAATAGATCTAACCTTGCTGGGCTCTAACTTAGCGGTGTATGTAAAGTAAGTATACATGAGTTGTCGTTCGTGGTATAAACAAATTTATGAAACAAAACTTTGAACAATCAGAATACGTATTAATCTCGTTGTTTGTATTGAAGTTTGTAGGAATAAGATTATTTGATTGTTAACTTTAGCTAGAGTACAATAATATGATTCTGGAAGTTATATTATTGTTCGGAATTTCAAACTATTCTAGTCTCAAATCCACGAAAAGGCACGAATGTTAAGTTAATGTCTTTATAACACGTCCACCGGTGAAACAGGAAAATACGTTTTCTATATTGCCCGATAAAAGTACACATGCTATGCGGAAACTGTCCAGTTTGAAAATAAACAGACTGATCACAAAAGTTACCCTTTTCCTGTTACCTGTTTCTTGATTTGTGTCAATAATGATGCCTTGGTTTGTAATTCATAGCAACAATCAGGTCAATTTTAACTGTGATGTTGTACACGTATATAACTTTAATCTATCATCTCGTATAAACTGTTAAATGTTAAATGTATTTGACATTGTATCATTATATGTTTTTTTAAATAAATACAGTGAAACCCTCAATAATGCGACCGCCACTGGGACCCATGAAAACTGGTCTTGATATTGAGGTGGTCTTGATATTGAGGTCCAATAAAGAGGAAAACAGTGAAAATTTATTTGAAAATTGTGGTATTAATTTTGAGATGGTCTTATTATTGAGATGGTCTTTAAGTGAGGTGTTACTGTACATATATACCGTCTCCCTTGGCCGAGTGGTTGAGGCATCCGCTTTGGGAGCGGGAGGTCGAAGGTTCGAATCCAGGCAGGGGTCCGTTCTGATATGGCCGGTTGGTGAGCCGCCAGCTAGTTAAATAATGGTTACCGTGTGCCTACCTGCCTGGTGCCTGGCATTAAAAGGATAGGAATCGGGAAGTGAATGTGCTCAGAAAGTACGTGTCTCATAAGTCAAATTGGCTGGCCCTTTAAATAGGGGCGACACTATAATAAATAAAACACTATATCGTAATAATAAAAACCTTATGCTGAAAGTTCCCTGCCTTGGCTCTAATCTAGCAGCGAGTTCAATGGTGCATAGATGTACAAAGATGTTTTTTCAGAAGATCTGGAATCAGTTACAATCGCAAAGTGTAGGATAGACTTTATGTTAAGCACGATGACGTCTTGAAAATGGTGTAACAGTAACCGACAATTCCGTGACCGCTAAAGTTTTATTACAATTTCATATATATTATAACTGTAAAATTATCGTTTAAATATGAACAAAGTATGTATATATACAACATTAATGTGTATGAGCATGCATTAAGGGATGGCTATGTAGGTTTGTTTTACCCTGACTTCGTGATCAATTATTCAAAGTCAAGACTTATTGACTAACTTTATTATTACACTTGCATCAAAGGGGAATTGTAAATATTTCGTGACAAAGTTTGTTTAAATGAAAACTCTGGCCAGAAATGATTTGGTAATTGTTCACTGTTTTATACAAAATCATGAAAAGGGACGCAAGTCATGTTTCCTAGTACTTTATTTTTTAGTCATACTAACATTATGTCCCTTTATCAGACAATAGGGCAGTCGAACCAAATACTGATATAGAGTAAAACCTCACTAAAAGACCACCTCAATAATAAGACCAATTTTCAACGGTTCTTAAGGGTGGTCTTATTATTGAGGTTTAACTGTACAAGAACATAAAATAAATAATTCAAGCTGTTTATACTATAACTTCTCGTCCTGATTTTTACAGGTTTTACAATAATTAGAAACGTTCATTTACGTTACAGTCCATTTTTACCCTCAATAACTTGAAAATAATGGCTATGACAATTACAAAGGTAACGGTTATCACATATGATATAGTCAGCAATTTGACTGAAGATAATAAACACAATGTCGTTTGTCTTCCAACCCTGATTCATGTGGGGAAGGCTTCAATTGCCTGCAGAAGAACTTGATTGTGTTTGACAGACCAGGTACAATGGTCAGTTCAACTGACCTCCGTAACACAATCTGACATGCAGCTCATTAACTACTGCTTTCCTGCATCAGTCCCTCACGCTTGAAACAAATGCTGAAGTACTGTTGGGCGTATTTCATCTCAAAAATGCTTCTTTATGCTTTTGTCCACCTCACAAAGAATTAATCTCTTTTTTGTATTAGAACTTGGTAGTCAAAGACCTACATTCAGTTCCTCAGGTTTTATTGTGTTGTCCACAGGATCTACAAAAAGAGAGAATGTTTGACCGCTCTGTGGTCGTGCAAATTTCTCGTCAACATGTTGTTTATATGTATCATTTTACTATATTGCATTATATCATACACATCAATTTCTTGCAATTGTTTACGCCAACATCACATTTCAGTGAATACAATATTATGTGTGTACACCTTCAAGTGATTTTTCACCCATTTCCACAATTATATTCGCTATCAAAGTACACGTGTTCATTCTGTTCTCCACATCGTGTATGACTTTGGCTCAGCTACTTCGGGGGTGTTCCATATTAGATTTAAACAGCCTGTTTCTACACTATTTAAATCAGCTTTAAACATATCGTCTTGTAGTTAATTATCCAGAAGCTGATTGTCAATGCTTAAGCAGTATATAGCCTGTTTAATGTCCTCGTTTAGTCCTTGGACTTGAAATGTAACTCGCCCTTTTGTATTCAATACGATCAACTGTTTTCAATTTTGAAATTCTATTTCAGTTTATCCATCATGTAACTGAAAGCATCGTTTTCGAAATGCCTTCCGCTTAATTTCAGAGGGTTTGCTGGGCTTTTGTTGGTCTTGCTATTGTTTTCATGTCGTCTTTTGCGTATAACTGTGTTACTGGTTTCAAATGTACTACAAACGTATATGCCACTGCCGAATGCTGCATGCTTGTCATTATTTTTATATATTCCATGTGAATATGTTTAAAACATTTATGATAGAAAACTGATTAGATGACATTAGGAAGTTTAAGTCAGAAGTAAGTCTTGAAATGCTCGATCAATTAAAGTCTATACTTGCTATATTTCAAGTGTTTCCGAAGATTCTAGAAACTCAAAATACTTACCAATTCTTCATTGTTTTCTATGTACCTGATGCACTAGATATGATTTTACTTTTATTATGTTTGTTATTATTATTAACACAGGGTCCAATCTTTAAACATTCCTAAGATGGTTTCATATTGTCTCCGCCTCCTTCTATTGTTATTAATATGCTCATATTTCCTCCCATTGAATAGATATTCATATATTTCAGATATTTCAGATGAATCGATGACACTTGATTTTGTTGTAACTTCATATAATAATGAGACCATGAACTTGCCCGATGAAATGCCATTCGTGTGTTGACTGTTGAACAGCAACACCAGGACTTGGCCTCATACGATCTATAAAGCAACCTTGATGGACCATTACTTTCAAGGAGCTGCGGCATAGGAAACAATGCCTGTACAAGACGTGAACGATGAACATTTACATGCGAAGATAATGTCTTTAAGTGACACACAACATCGGCCTATCAGCAAAAAGATGACGACGACAAAGTGTTGCGTGCTTATTCACTGCTGTCACACAAATGTGTTTTGGATTAATCACGGTGGTATTCTTCTCTGAACTTATGTTTGTTGTGCAATAGTGTTTTACTATAATACGGGACATTCAAACATTGGTATTTTGAAGTTTTGGAGTATAGCATGAACGACAGTGTGTCATAGCAATATTTGAATGTGTTCCATTCTGGTACCCAGCCTCGATACATAAACATTCAAGAATGAATCGTCCTACAAATAGCGAAATCTGGAACGATGACTATGTGAGTTATTGCATGTTTTATTTATTGTTCGATCAATTCTACATTTGTGTAACCCGCCATGTTCCATTCTTTCCGTTTTAGACCTAATTATGTTGTTTAAAAATGTTTATATCAAGTGTTCATACTTGAACGATTTGAAAATAATCTTGCACTTGAAATTCTACAAGGTTGATCCAAATAAACTTCAACGCTCGGTGAATTTTTATTTCCTGACAGAAAGTGGAACATGCAGTGGAACCAGTAAAAAGTTCGACAGACACTTTCTTTATATAAAAGTCCTTGTTGCGCTCTAGTAAAGTTAACCCAGCCTCCATATATTGTTTTTTACAGTCCTAGATTATGTGTTTTAGGCAGGAGCATGTAATCTTTTATCTTTTTCAAATTATATCACCGAAATGTTCCGAAATAGCACTTGAATCAGCTTGATTAAACTCACGTGTATAATCGGTGTTCCTTCGGGTAAAACACTGCTTTCGCGTCGTATCTATTTGTACAGTTTGTAAAAGTTTATGAGAGAAACATCTTATAAAATGTTCACCGCCGAGGCAACTTCCGTCGGGATGTATCTCACTGTTCAAAATATAAAATTTCGATCAACACCATGCCTATCTTTTCGTGCACTTTGTGAGAGTTTATGAGAGAGACCTCATGTAAAATTTATACTTTCGTGACAACTTCTGTCTTGAAATAGTCACAGTTATCCGTTCTTTTCAAAATGTACTGATGCAAACTTCAATTGACTAAAGTTATTATACCTGTAGTGGTGTTTTTGCCGCTGACCGTTCTAAGGCGGTATTCCTATTTTCGCCCACCATTTATGTATGAGTTTTGTCTCTTTTGCCTTTACATTTCTGTACTTGTATGTTTATATCTTCGATTCTCCTCGTACTTTTAGGATGGCAGTGCACTAAACTTGTAACATTTAGCACTAGAATCCAAGCTACTCAGTGTTAAAAGTTGTTTGAGGAAAAATGAGCGTTGATGCTACGAGTGCATCAGAGGTCAGTTGTTCGAATCTATCGATTAGGGGTTTAATAAATAAATATAAATATCTGAGTATTATTTATTGCAGAGTGCATTAGTTTTTACAATACATGTAAACCAAGTAAATTCTAAAGACATTAATAGAAAGTACAATAATTTCAAAAATAAACTAAACAATCTCATAAAATTTGACGTTTACACAGCTCATTGTGAAGAAGTGTATCATCAAAGAATGATTATCAGTATCTAATAAAGTAAGTATTGTTCTCGTTTGCTTACGATTGTCCATAGAATAAACAATAAAAGCTAATTAGAATATAGTTAACATAATATATGTACAATTGCATCTGATTAGTTGTAATCCATGTATTTTGATATTCAAAATATCAGACTCCAACATGACTTTATTCCAATGACAATAAATTGGAGAGTGGCTAGTGAAATTAAAAAATTTGAATAGCAATTTTGGGAATTGAAATATATATTTATATCTTAACTTTGTTAAAATTCCAATTATGTAGTTAGTTCCAAGTTGCATAGCATTTAAGTATAACAGATGCTGATCTTTAAGTTTCATATAAATCATACATGGAACGTAGTCCATTGGTAACATGGATTATCAAACTACAAAGCATCGCGTTGAAGCTCAGGCATTTACTAAAACAAATTATGAGCATAAAACTACAGCTAAAAGAAGCAATTATCAATCTTCTAAAGGAACCAAATTATATACAAAACACAAATATTCATTCTTAGATATATATGATATTTATATGTAATTGCAAGAGAATAACGTATAACGGTGAGAGCTTATCTCTATTATAATATTAACAATCTTGACATACACCAATATTTTACAGGGTGCGTAAATGTTCAATAGGTTGCAATATCATTTATCCATCTCTGAGGATTTTAACACTCTACACTATTTTCCATCAAGCTCAAGTAATCATATATAAAGTATATATAGTTTCTTACGAATTTTATCACGATAAATTACCACATGCACAGTACCTAAGGATTTAAAGAACGCGAAAGTGATTGAATATGTCAGTAAGAAACCTCCCTGCTAAGTCGAGTTGTGATCTATCTATTTGAATGTATCTCTTCACAAAAAGATCTACTTATGGCTATTTATTTCCTATAAGCTAATGTTAAAAATGGTTTTATGGGGTGTCGTACACATTTTGACACGAAAATATACGGTATTCATCACAGGTAACATTGACGCTGTTAGATACGTCAAACACTTATTTACAAATTGACAGATAGGTGTTTAGTAATAAACATACAAATCGACTTTTGTGAAAATGTAACGTTGTGAGCTAAGGGTAGACACCTATTTATGGAAGGAGCGACGTTAACCTTCAGGAAAGCAATAGTTACACGAGTACACACACATACCAAGAGTCATAGTGACAATGTTATATAAGTATAAGCACTATATGTAAATACGCGGTATATATCATGCAGTACAGTATTTCCATCACATTTTTCAGCAATCTATTGTCCTAGTGAATGCAAGTTGTAATATGGATCATTGTCTGACAAATCAATCAAAATCTTCACACAATCGTAACAAAACTTGATCATCCCCTGAAATAGAATATTGAGTCTGTAAGATGAAGGTTTTATTATTAGTACAGTATTGAAGCGAAAAGAAAACATTTCTTCTAAAGACTCCAATTAAAAAAAACGAATATTATAACTTAATAATTAAAAGCCATCGTTTCAAACATTTTCCTATGTTCGACCAGAATATTGATAAACTGCAATATTATATTAGCTAGCTAGCATATTTAGTACAATATGCTGTTAAGTTTGCTCTGCGATCAATCATTGTTTATATAAGTGATTGATAAAATTCACTATCAAAAGTTGCAGAAATGGTGTATACTCATTTTTCATGCTATTGTGTTCAATATCACTAAGGCGTGGTTGAAGTACTAAATAAACTACAGATGAGGGGAATGGTGACAGGGCAAACAACACGGGCCTGTACAACAGTTTAAGGTCAAGATAATCTTAGCAGCACAGCTACTGCAGCATTGAAACTGGCATTTTAAATACTGATAATTTCAACCGGTTTGACGACATGTCACAATCGCCCTTAAATTTCTGGTACAAAATAATAAAGTACTAGTTACATGTGCCTGTATTGCTGAATGTCTTCTATCACGTACATGACTGATGGAATGAATTCCAGTCAACTGTTTGTCTATAACTAGGATTTCCAACATTGTAGAAACCGCACAAAATATCCCCGTTCTCTGGGCGCCAGTGCTTAAAACAAAAATACAATACCTTATATGGTCATTTATTCTTTCTGTTTAACAGAACTTTTAAATTTGAACTGACCTGGACATTACGATATTACAGGAATATCCTAATATATTCATATAATCAATAAGTTGTAGGTTATATGTCGTTTCTTGCAAAGCTAAACAGTCTCTTCAAACTGCTTGTTTTAAAGTATATATTCCAGTCAATAGTTTTATATTAATTACAATTGGTCTTGAAGACATGTTCTTTAGTTTGTGGTCATTTTATAAGAGTGTATATTACAAGTGCATAATCATGGCTTATCCGTGTTTTTTTATTATTTGTTTCAGATAATTAGGAGAAACCTTTATAGACTGATCAACTATTTGTTGTATATGATTTGAAAAAACAAGGAGATAAAGAATGCGAACATTGTTGGCAATTTATCTTTATTCAATAGGAGGGTACATGATCATATTGTATTTAATATGTGGGTTATAAAACAACTGTATTATAATTCAATATGTGATTCTCATATACTTACAGACAGTGAACTAGTACTGGACAGTCTGATTTTCGTTTATTCAAGTTTTTGTTGACCTCAACAATAAGCTTAAGGAGTGATTTTACGTCTGAAGGTACAACATCCTTAGCTTTCCAACCACGAAATTGAAAATGCCTGATCTTAAAATCTTGAAATGATGGCTGGAAAAGTATAGACAAAATTAGTACAGTTATAACAAAAAACATTGGCATAATCCGGGCATTCACGGAGATTTTATGCTATACAGTCTTCTTGCACCCGAAATCTGGTAACAACATGTTCGCTTAGCACTGGGAGCTTTTTGTATTTTCAGTAAATGAACACATTTAACAAAATGTTCGGCAACGTACAGGAAGCTTTGTCTAATCTACCTCAGTGAAATAGGGGCTGTTTTATTAACAACAATATTATTAGAAATATACCAACTAAGCTAGTTCAAACCCTCTTAACGTTTGATACATATGCCAGATTCAGGAAGTGTTAAAACATTAAGTTTTATCCATTTAAGACAACATAGCGAGTCTTACCGATCCAGCGTGTGACAATTTCAGGTCACGTACAATGTACTCATCTGTAGTGTTACTTTCCATACATAAAAGTGTATATTTTCCAAACGTTAAAACTTTGTTAACTTGTGGTAGGTATTGGCCGACAGTCTGAATAAAAAGTAAGTAACCATCCTTGATATGTATTTAAAGGTCAATATTCTTACTTCGAAATTTACGATACAAGTAAGACTTGTTACAAACATATAATTATATACTAGAAATGCATAGGAACGTATATGATGTGTACATAGTTGAACACCATCTGTACCACTATTTTTTTATTATTGCGATTCTAATGCGACCGTCCAGGTATACAGAAAATGAACAGTATTTAACAGGGGCCGTAGGTGCATTACTTATGCAGTAATGCTGTTGGGCATGGTATTGTACATGTACAAAGTTCACAGTTTGGTTAAATTATAATATATACAAATTGACCAGTTTTTATAGTATACACAAATTTAAGTATGTTTCCCAACAGTCTCTCTTACCTTGTCTGATATGTTTTCATCATCCAAACTAACAATACATTGAACATGTTCGTGGTAAGCCATATATATAAAATCCTGTACTGTGGAAGGCATTGGAGTTTGCGTCGCAATATATTGGTTCTTCCGTATGTAACCCTGTAATATTATGATAATAATAATAATAACCTGAATAGTAAAATAGACATTAAGTTGTTACAGGGAACACCACATCACAAGACAATGCCTCCCCATACAGAATTCCAGGAAAACAAAAAAAAGTGTGCAAAACATTAGGCACTGATGAGGTGTAAGTGTAAGTTGTTTTAAATGTGCAATAATAATTATTAATATTATAGAAATAGAGTTCAACATGATAACCATAGAATAATAATAATGCAACTGAATTAACATAGAACGATTATGATAATAACTATACGAACTTAAAATAATGATAGAAGTAATCTTGCTGAAATATTTATACTGATGACAATAACATTGTTATTATTATTTAAAAGCCCCCCTATACAGATATAAACCTGCATTAACAGTTGTGATTATAATAATCCGAACATAATAACAATCCGATATTATAAAATAATAACAATGAAGCTATACTGATGATAATAATAATGATAATAATCTTAAAATAACATTAATCATGAAAACAAATAATAATATATATATGCTATCATTTTAATGAAAGTTTACCCTTGAAATAATCAAAATAGTCTTACGTTCATGTATACCGCATTGATATAACCATTTTTCGATGACGTCAGATGTACACGGTACCGGTCGTCTGTAAAAAAGATAAGTGACAATTTGATTCCAGCTCCTATAACTACGTATTTTATTTGAAATACAGAGACACTTGGATCATTCAAAAATGTGAGGACTTTGCAGAATACTGACAATTTATGGCATTAATATGCATGTCTGACATTGTCTGTAGTAATTATTATTACAAGTATACAAGTAGAATCTTCTGAATTTATGCACTACACCATTTATAATGAATTGACATGTATTAATCTTACGTACATTATTATGCACAACAGTATATATCACCAAGTGTTACCTGGTATGTCTGAACCTTTTCTGTTTTCTCTTCTATGATTATTTCCAGTTGGCTTCGATGATTCTCTCCTGATGACAGAATCCAGTGCAAAGATTGACTGATTAATAAAAATGAAAACATCCTTGATTGGTATTCGAAACTTGAATTTTTCAAATTGAACTTCAAATTCTTCTTTCATAAACTTGTTTAAGACTTGGGGAAAAAACATAACAATAACAATCCAACTTTTTCTGTCAAATTGTAGAACATATTTTTAGAAAATTACAAGTCAATTTGAGAAAACATAGCAAGATCAACATAGTTTTGGGTAAATAATAGTCTTAAAAACATATGGGCAAATAATGCTTTCCATTTACATCTACTGGACAACATTTGTTTCATTATTTATATTTACCTTGGACTGGGCGACAATCCGTTCTTCAGTAACCTGACGAGTTATTGATGATTCCTTGACAGGTTCCGTGTCACAAGTCAATGCATACAGTAGACAGTGATGTAGATACTCATATTGATTCTGTAATTATATAAGACAGTTCATAACGTCTAAAGAAATACATATTACCATGGTTGCCACAAACAATTTTGAAAAGAACTGTTCTAGTTTAATTTAACTATCAACAGCAAATACGCAACAATATTGCAGTGCAGAAAAACATGATGTTCAAAGCATTATTCAATTACAAGGCACATGCTTTGTCACACTATAAAAATAGGAATGTGTAGAACAAGCATTGCGATATTCTCAAAAGAGGGCTTTCCTCGGCAGATCGCTGGGGAACAACATATACGGCTGTAATGAGGGGATACTAAACACCAACTCAAAAATAATAAGAATATTGTTTTTAATATAAAGTTTCGTAATTTAAAAAAGAAAAAATACTTCATTTTGAATCATGTTGACTCTTTGTCCACGGAGACCAATCCCACAACCAAATATATCCACACAATCTTCATCTCTGCCTTGTTTTATTAGAATGTCGAGCGCAATGTATGTACCAGTCCGACCTATACCAGCGCTGAAATAAAGATTATATTTAGATTCTGTACAGATAACTTCAGATTTATTGTTTGAACTCTAGGACATGCTTTAGGACAAAAATGTTACAGCCGCTTCTTGTCATTCTATATGTTGTCCATGGATGGTTGCATGACCATCTTGTCTACATGTGTATGGATATATTTTGATAGGCCTTGTTGGTTTGCTTTTATCAATGATTGTTTTTTCCCAGTGATATTTACAGAAAGGTTGTATGGAGTACATTTGGAAGAATGAACATATTACGGGGTGAAAATAGAGAGCATTGTAACACAACCATACTTTGGAATTATGAAACATCATTCAAGACATTTCAGCATTTATATTTTCTATTCCTCTGAAGTACGGTTTAATATCAAATAGACCATTGCATTAACCTCCAGTATTTAAATTATAGTATGGTTAAGAATTGTGTTATAGTAACACATCTATGAAAACTTTGTATCAGTTGAACTAACTATCTTTAAAATATGTCCTCAAATGAAGAAGAAAATCTTTTTGTCCTTATTACTGAAAAAAGACGGCATTATTAGAGTAACGTGTCACTAAATATTTTAACATTTTCATAGTTATTTATATTTTGTTTCTTGTAATGGTTGGATACGAATATCAGTTTTCATAATTTAAACGGTGATTTGGAATACTAACAATTAAGTCTTAATTTAATTAATTGTTTATATTACTCTGAGTTAAGTACACGGATATATATATTATATTATAAAGTATTGCTTCTACAAAAACGTTATATATTTAATACCTGCAGTGAACAACCAACGGTGATGTAGTCTTCCTTTGTTGTTGCTCCACTTTGTCTCTGAATGCAACAAGGGAGACAACTGAGTCAGGTACAGATCTATCAGGCCAGGCTGTGTAATGGTACTGTACCACATTATGCTTCTCAGAAGACTAAAAATGACACCATGTAGTTGCAATCAGTAATTAAATCTTCCTTGTGAAAACACAAAGGTCACAACTATTAGAATAAATGTACTCCGTAATGGTGGCATGTTCCGTCATCAAGCAATAACTAACGAATATGTGTATCGCTGAGTTATATTTTCCTTTAATTGTACTTGTACAGACTAAGATATTCTAATCAATACACTTTAAATATAAAACAAAACTTATTTCATCATAATGTAGGCTAAACATGCAGTTAATCACATCTACAATCAGGTAATGTTGAATGAAACAATTGAGAACAATAAAATCTTACGTCAGAATGTTCCAGCACAAATTCTCGCACGACAAACTCTGCGAACATTTGTTCTGCAACGCAATTGATGTTGTACTTTCCGCATGTCATCACCATACCCTGGTCCGGCCAGTATAGTTCACATTTCATTTTCTGTAAGAAATAGTAAGGTTTAGATCAAAATAGTTAAATAGAATAGTTCGACTATAAACTTGTATTTAGTAAGTGCGAAATCCTGAACAACGGTAGTCAGTTAAAACTCTACAGTTCGCTTATTTGTTTTTTCTTCTTTCATGGAAACAAATTTTATGCATCGCATGTTCGAAAAAGCCCTCGAAGAATGTGTAACACATATTTTAACATTACTGTCACTGTCCATTAGCACGTGACATCCTTTTTTCTACGACAGTTTGTAGTACATGTGTATAACCATTAGCTTTGACAAATAACGATTCACACAATTAAAAATGCTCACCATATTTTACCCGTGTCAATATAAGGAAGTCACGTATGACTTATGCAATACAATTTCGCGTCATTCGGGCATGAGGTTCAGTTCGAAGAAAAGTAATTTAACTTAAGCCACTGATTAGTTTGTTGTGAGCACAGAATAAAATCAAGCCAACATAAAACTACATTCTGGGTCTGGTCTTGGAACTTTTTAATCTTTCTTCTAGGTATATTAGGACAAACAAGTCAAATGTAAGACATATAGACCGTAGATAACTTTATTGTTTTATCAACTTAAGATTAAAATTACTCACTTCTCCTTCTCTCAAGTTGGTCAACATAACGATTGCCTCTACACTGTCTTGCCAGATCATTTCCCAGAATGTTGCATATTTACTCATAGTATCAGCAGTTGGTCCTAACATAGACAAAACAGCATATCACAAGACGTTTTGAACAAAAACACTTCAAAATGATAAATAAAGACTATATAAGAATACACAATTATACAATAAAGTATATAGAATGGAATACAACGAAACTTTGTACAATTCAAAATAATACCGTAGAGTATAATATACACCAATGCAGAGAAAGACAATAAGATAATCATGCTCTATCAACGGTATATTTAGTGCGAAATCAACGGTATAATCATGTTTTAGAATAAACTGGTATTATATACTAAAAGATAGAGAATACGTAGCTACAGGGAACGCGACATACATAAGACAGTGCCTCCCCACGCAGACCTCCGGGAAAACAACAATCCAAAAACATAAGGCATTAAGGAGGTTAAAGGGTACATATGTTAAGGAAGAGAGGCACAAGAAATGGTCTGGCAGACTATAAGGAATAACTAGGAGAATCAAAGTGGACAGCGAAGGGGGGGGGGATTAATGAGTGGAAAGGATCACAGGAAAAAAACATGAACACTTTATTAAGTGACATAATTGCACATGGGAAAGGGAAATACAGAACACATTCAAAACTCAAACAGAAATAATAACCATACAGCGAATTACAGCCATGGAATTGTAAAAAAGCTAAAATATTATTATATTAAAAAGCTAAATATATTATTATGCAAGGACAAGAGGACATTACTCACCAAGGGAAGCGATGTATGCTCGTGACTGGTTATGTCCCTATAATATAACAATTATATCTTTGTGTTGATCAAATATGCACTCAATGTTTACGGTTTAATGATTTCTACATACGTCAGTGATGTTTTTGTGTACTGAGCTTATTCAAACTGTATAGTGATTGTAACAAAGTTGAAATTAGGTTTAAAGCTCAAATTCACTGGTAAAACGGATCTCCAGTCTTGATTTAAACTCTTCATATATTCACTGGTACCCGTTTCGAATGAAAACTTTCATTGCACGATCTACTGCTTTATTTCTGCCACCAGTTAACTACTTAATTAACTAGTTAAGTATGTGGTTATCACGTTAAATAAACTAGATAACTACTTAATTAACTAAGTAATTATGTGGTCTACTAGATAAGTATCGAGGTATTTTTTCATACCAGATATATATCTCAACACGAAAAATTGTTTGATAGTACCCACAACTGCCACCACTTACTCGCTTAATCCCAGTACGGACAATCTATTTTAAATAAGCGGTAAGTAGTTAACGCGATAAATGTCTAGTTAACTACATAACTATCTTGTTAATTAACTTGTTAATGAGTTAATTATCTAGTTAACGACATACTTATTTAGATACTTAACTCGTTAACCACTTAATTAACTAGACAATTAAGTATCTAGTTAACGGCATAATAGTTAACTAGATAGGTAACGCATAAGATACATATTGTTTAGGTAATTGTTAAGAAGTTAACGCGATAAGTATCTAGTTAACTTCTAAATTTTCTAGTTAATTAAGTGGTTAACGAATTAAGTATATTGATATCTTGTTAACGTGATAATACACTAGATAAGTATGTCGTTAACTAGATACTTAACTCGTGTACCACTTAATTAACTAGATCATTATGTAGTTAACTAAATATGTATCGCGTTTACTACTTAACACTTATCTAAAATAGATTGATGGGTAAGTGCAGGCAGTTGTGGGCACTATCAGACATTTTTCGTGTTAAGATATTTATCTTGTATGAAAGGTTATCACGATACTTATCTAGTTAACCACATAATTATCTATTTAATTAAGTAGCTATCTAGTTTCTTTAACGTGATAACCATCTACTTATCTAATTAATTAAGTAGTTAACTGATGGCAGAAATATGCCACCATAGCTTTATGAATGTTAATGTGCAAAGTTAAGTTTTAGTCACCTCGTATATGACTATACTTAAATAACACAGACAAGATTTGATATTATCTGTTAAGCTAGACGATTCATTCATTGTAATACCACACGGGTTCCTTTTTTATTTCTTGCTGGTTGGGTGAACAGTAAATGAGTTTCATATTTCATCATGACAAATCATCTGGTATTTCGCAATGTTTACTCACATCAATATAATTTGCGTTGATATATGACTTGCTTTGAAGTTTAACCCTTGTTGCGTCGTCTGAAGTATAAATATATAAATGATATTATTCAAAATAGAAGAATGCAATTTAAAACCCCAGCACATTCACAGTGTCATTATGTATTATCTACCTTGCCTTTACAATGTATTGAAAGATTATTTCATAATACGAATGCACAAGGAAGATTTGATATGAATCCTACCCATTCAAAACTTCCTAGACATAAAACATATCTCGAAGGTTAGTGGAGTATATTTCAACGCTGATTTATCGACAAACGTTGTGAGCACTTGCGCATATTCATATTTATACTCATACAAAGGAATTGAATACCAAATAAGTACTAAACGAAAATTGGTGAAAAGATATTTTACAGCGCAGATCTATACATTTGTTGTGTGTCAACAATTAGCGCTGTGTTAACAATATGGTATTCATACTGTGTAGAAAATGTAATATACATATTGATGAAAGGTTTAAGTGGAAACTATGTATGAGGAAATCTTAGTCATGTTATGGAACGTACACCGAATATGGACACATAAAGATACAAACTGATCTCTTTTAGGCGTTCATCTTTGAATAAAGTTACACGGTTAACATCAATTAAATATGACATTTTGTAATATTCATAGTAAGTGAAACCATATTATACGTTCATAGAAGTTTCTATATAACGACGATTTACTTACATGCATAGATACCGTTATATCGGTTCTTCTTTCTGTTGTGAGGTTTGAGAGCTTCATCACAACTTCTTTGCAAGCCTTTTAGGAGTTTCTGTAAAAGTAGCAAACTTAAGACAAAGAGCGCGAACAATTAGGTCAAGTATGCAACAAAACATATTAAAGACTAACGGATCACTTTTAAATACTACTAAACAGTCTCGAATCTCAATCTTCCACTTGGACACCAGTAAGGCTCTAAGGATAGCACCAAATTAACATACATGCATAGTGTAATAATCACTCCCAGTAAAATTAAATATATTTGCAAATAAGTGAGAAAAGACGTGGTATATATTTGTAGTAACAGTGTCATTCATTACATTCAATTGCCATTACTTGCCTTAAACTCAGGTTCAAAATATGTTTTCTTCCGTACGTATTCCAGTAGTTGGGGAACTTTAACCTGGCTCCGTATTAGACTTTCCATGTTGTAATATGTATCTGCTGATGTTGGTATGTTGTAACCTGTATTGATGTTTCAAAGTTTAACAAATAATTAAAATCAACTTTTTGCCATTGCTTACTAATGGTAACAATGGCGACATATCTGACTGAAGAGGAGCTATTAGCTGAAATTACATGGTATTTTGATTATCATGACATAATAAATTCTGTAATAAACACCGATTTATCAGCGAATCGTAAGAGTAAAATGAATCAATAAAAAAGGAACTAAATTTTTCAGGTAGAACAAAATCAACAATATTACGTAAATTGAAAGCTGGACATTTTATTATAATTTTTCTTCTTGAAGAAGTGTCTTGATGCCGAAAAGTGGTTTTGAGTGAAATACACAGCTATGAAAGTTACCCATATCAATATCATTTGTGAGCCCATCTCCATCAACATATTCAAGTTGAACTTCATCAATATCAGTTTCTTCCACTGCTACTTGTTCCATATCCAGATCAATCATTACATTACTGTATGTCATCCTTTGCGGTTCTTCTATTTCGCTCTTTGTGTGTCTGCTTGGTTTCTTCAGTGGTTTGTGTGGTTGTGCATACAAATAGTCCTCTGTTGGTCCTTCTTTAGATATACTTGGTTTGTTCGGCTTGGCGTACACCGGATAATCTGATGTTAGTTAAATAAAAGGCTAATGTAAGATATAATTCGCGAGTGAATCAGTTTATAGAAGCACAATGATGTAGCTCAGCATCTTGGAAGTAACACAAAATGTATCGAACAGTTTGTTTTGGACATTAAAGGCGTAAATGACTGCGGTAATGTACGTGTTGGTTCAAAAAATTAATAAACGACAATGAATATCATAGTTTAATAATTCTTACCTGATTCAACATTAATTTGGTTGCTAGCATTTCCTTCTACCTGATTTTCAGCGTTTTTCTTGGATCTGTAAGAGTAAAAGTCATTAATACAAAAATGGGGATATTTGGACGTTTCCGATTTGTATTAGTACGTTAATATAATTTGTTAATTACAGTTGTGTTTCTTGTTTCTCGTTACTTCTGCCTACATTTCGGACCAGCGTGTGAAGGCAACACTTTTATAGAAAAAAGAACTGTTGTTAAATGATGACATTTGTATATCGGTATACTGTAAATAGGTTACTATGGGCATAAGAGTGACCATTTGGAAAAATCGATGAGGTTATTTTAGGTTACGTTACGATAATAAATGACAATTGCCGCACGTACAAAATAGTATGCTTTGATTTAGATTCTAATTATACAAACACATTGTTTAATCTGTGACACATACTATATTTTATAGTGTGTATATATACCAATAATATTCTGTCAAAATGTTTAGCAGGCGATATTCTATTCAATTAGTAAACTGGTATTCATACGTTGTATTTTATCAAATCACTTCAGCTATATACAACACATTCATACCTGCGTTTAATGAAGCATACTATGAACACCACGACAATCACAAGTAGAACAAAAGCTCCTCCGCCTGCAGCAGCACCAATTATCATTGTGGAATTATTGTCTGTTTGTGGTTCTTTATTAGTCTTCGTAGAATTTTCGCCCGTGTCTTGAGATGTTAATGGCTGATCTGTGATTGTTCCGGACATATTCGACGGTATTGGACTTAGATTTTTCTCTGTAAGTGATAGTGTTACTTTGCTAGTAGTACTTGCCTTGGTACTAGAAGCTGCGGCTACACCACATATAATCACATACATGTAATTAAATCGTACACATATTTATGTATATGAAACGTAAATAAACACATTTAATACGCAAAGAAATTAAAATCAAGAAAATGAATATCGATCATTGTGTTGGCAGGAGTAAGGAAAAACAATATAGGGATAACATGAAGCAAATACAGTTTGACAAATGTGTTGGTTTGGATAAGAATAAAATAACTAATTATATAAATGTGTTTTCTACATCAATTAATTATTATTCTTTATTATCATTACTGACTCACTTGTTTCAGAAGTGGAGCGTGAAGTTACACAACCTCCTGGCACATGACATTCTTGTTTGATGCACGCAGATTTACATTCTGCTGGACATTGATCGTTGGAGGCACATTGTGTACATGATTCCAAGCATTGTTTGCATTTCATATTACCTCTACCACCTTGTGGATTAAAGAAATACTCTTCGTAAAATCCTTGATCGCACTGCGTACAATATGTTGTATTGGAACATTTTAGGCAATTGGTAGGACACGGAAGGCAAAGCGAATCTATTTCCGAATTGTATTGCAGGTATCCATCTTTGCATCCAACTGTACAATTCCTCAGGTCACATTCTCCGTTGATACAAAGAGAACAATCCTGTTGACATGTATGACCATATGGTCCTGGTTTACATTCATAACAATATCCTGTGGTATCCTCACAACCACTGTCCGTGCAATTAGCAGGACACACAGACTCACACGACTGTCCAAGGTTCCAGTATGACGTCACACAAGACTGACATTGTGTACTGTGAGTACATAGTAAGCAGTGTGAAGGACATTGGTTACATACTCCAGATTCAAACCAATAACCATCATTGCATGAATTGCATATAATGCCATTACACTGTGCACAGTTGGTTACATGACAGGCTGCATCTGAAAGTGTAATAAACTGGAAATGCAATGCATAGTTGTATTGATTTTATAATGTTTATTATTTCAGATTGTGTCACAATACGCGAAAATATTTTAATAGCTCTATTCAGTTTGAGAAAAATACGATGCAGTCAGTAACAAAAAATAAAACTTACCGTGACTTACCTGAAAATGCTGGAAGTAGAGACAGTAGAATAATTAACGTATCCAGTGACATCATTTAGCGATACATTCTGAAATATATTCGTATGGTATCTATTTATGTAACCGTATTACAAATTGAACATATTTATTTTGTGAAAGTCTTTGACTTAATATACCGGGTTGGGCGGGTTCTATGTTTTGAATTTTACTATTTGACACAAGACACTTGGTAATTTACACTAACAACAGCATATATAATTATTCTCGGGAAACGGAATTGAAATATTCTAAATAAAGTTGTTTGATATGACAATATGAATTATTGTCCAAACAATTATTCATTTGATAACAACAAATTATCATCATTATAACAACACATTATCATCAATATAACAACAAATTATCATCGTTAGACATACGGTAAATACCGCAGTACCTGTTAACGTGATTGTTCGAATGGTAAACATAGCCTACGTATATATGTGTGTGTATTTAACACACAGTTATAAAATCTACTCTGATGTACATAAAGAAAGGATATACGCAAATTAATTCTTAATATGATGCATTACAGTATTTTTATTGCAATATCTATGTTAAAATAAGAATGCATTCTCTTTAAAAAATACTTTAAAGTAAGTACATATATTTACCAAATTTAGGTCCTTCAATATTCAACAAACATTATCCAGACTTTAATATTCCAACTTCACAAACTATGTAAATTCCTGTTATGTAATGAAATGAAATGTTAGCTGTGTACTCCCCTCGATCATATTCAAACCAATTTTCCTCTATGGTAAATATGGAAGAGGTTTAAATTATCCACTAGTTTCGAATCAGGAAGTTATTAAAGCAATGGGGCGTTACGTCACAATGATGTTTAAACTATATTCAAAATTGCTATGTATGTACAAGCACCTTTTCAAAAGTGACGGAGCGTTAATTCTGTGTAAACGATTTAACACAAGTTATACTGTGTGTTGGAGTACATGTATATACGTTGGTGATTTTCTTGAATGTATTTGAAAGATAAAACTGATGCATCCTCACTCGCCTGTTAAGCTTACCTAGAATTAATTTTTAAAATAGAAATAAATCATTTTTTCAAGCTTTTTAAGCTGATTAAAGTGTCTGTTGTTTTGAAGCAGAGCTGCAGAACAATATCTTCCAGCTGATTTGTGAAGCAATATATAATTAACACAATGTCTGTATAAATAGATATGGACAGGATTGTTGCAGAAGAAAATGACGCGATATAATAATGCTCGTGCGATGAAAGAGGAAGAATATTATCGGAAGAACTAAAATAGTGTATACTATGTTATTTATATAACATATAGTCTTTAAATTCCAGGTTTGTTTATGACTTGAAGCGTTAGATTAAGTATGTCACATCATGAATACGTGTGCTTGAATGTCTTTTCGTTGTGGATAATCCATAAAAGCATCTCAGGCCACCCACCCCGTAAACGTATCCGACGAAATGTCTGTAAGACTCTATTTCGTTAATTTAACCACATATAAAAGTTCAAATCATATTTTACATGTTAATGGTCGCCATGTATTCAATGGGCGTAACAATCCAAGTTAGTTCATAACACGAAGATATCATTTTTAATCACATACATTCAATTAAAGCATTAAAAAGGAGAGAATAAGTTGCTACAGGGAACGCCACATACATAAGACAGTGCCTCTCTGGTAAGCCATGTTCCTTTCATTACTTATTGGTTTTAAGTCGCCAGTGTGGTAACTCTAAGTGAGAAAATGCATACAAGATATAAAAATGATTTTCAATAGCAATACTGCATACACTAATTCAATTTAATTGCGCTAGATCCCATATGCTATGTCTCTATCTATTTCTTAAGTTTATTTGTCTTACCTATTTTGACAGTTGGTCGACGAAGACATAATGGTATTGAACTTATATGTACGCGTCTTTATTGTCTTCGTCGGTATGTCATGTTTCTAGCAGAATCATATACGTGCAAATTTTAGGTGTATGTGAATGACCACAGTCTCTATGATGCCTTAAATTCAAGAGGTATCCAAATTGTAGAAACCGACAACAGTATGTACTCTTCTGTTGGCTATGCACCTCTTCAATATGAGTTCAAGAATACCGCCAATACCAAAATTGTTACCAAATAAACCGTCGCATTTTGAAACATTGAGAAAAAACACATTACACGCAATAAATGATAATGTTTTAATATCGTTTATTTACACATTATATTTCATATTAAAGGTTACTCAAGTTGATACAAAACAAATGATATACAGAAATGGTTAATTCTTTTGTTTGGGGTATCTTAATTATATGCATGTATAGGACCGCCTGGTTTGTATCTTGTCTATAAATCGCAGTCTGGAAGTCTGGCGCTCTAAATAATGATAATTGGTTTTAATATACATTGAAAGCCATTCATTGTGTCATGTATAAACTGCTGCATATCATGACAACTAGAATTTCGATTTTCAATAAAGTGTATGTTGTTGTTTTTAATATGATGGGGGTTACGGCTTATTGCAAGAGTGTTTCAGTTCCTATGACCGCATATATATGTCTAGGTGATTCAACATCTGTATACAAAGTGTTTTGTGTAACATCAACTGTTCCGTAAAACAGAATGTGAAAACATTAAACAATGGCACACATTATTAGAAGATCATGGACAACTGTAGAGAATAATTATTATCTTGAATACGTTTCAACAATGAACAACACTGTTTTTCACAGATCTTACAATACTTATCAGTGTATACAAAGTCCTAATACACAGTGGTAATTCTGTTTTTTCCACATGCACATATATTGTCAATGATTATTGATCATCCCGTCTGTTCGTCTGTAAATCTGAAATATAAGTTGATATATAACGCTAAGCATACCGTTTTCTTTCAGTTAAACATCTGACTAATAACATGACACAGAAATATATCCTCACCATTTGGGAGGTACACTATTGCCTTTCAAATATTGTTTCATTTCAATGAGGAGGATGAGCGTATTGTATTTTGGTCATAAAGTGCTTATTTAAAACCTTGTTAAATACATAAGTTGTGAAATTTATACTTGCAAATCCTCTTTGTAGAACAATAATGTTTGCTACATACCACTGTAGTAATTTTCGGGCTGTCTTTCTCCTAAACTGACATATTCTCTGTTTGTATCAACATCTTCTTCAGAAAGCGTAACATGAATCTCGGAGTTTGTATTCACTTCATTGTGTATTGGTCTGTTTCTCGACATAGGCATTGTACCGGTGTCTTCTTGTGTATTAACATACACGTGGTTTTCTCTTGAACATGTAGTCGTCTTGGTTGGACAGAGTGTGCGATGGCATTTCGTTCTGCAAGAAGCAACAACTTATTTGAAAGGATATACATGTAAATACTTGTAAATTAATTCCATACATGCTATTGAATCTGAAAAACCAAAATCCTCATTATTATGACATTGCCAATACCTACGAGTGAAGTAAATCACAATTCCAATCAATGTTCCTACAACAATGAGAATACCAATTCCAGTCGCAATTCCATGACCAAATGTTTCATAGTAATCATCTTCAAGTTTGCTGTTACTTGTGGTTGTAGTACGGCACTCTCCATGTGTGTCGCAGTTATCCTTGCATTCATTTGGACATACTGCAAAATATATGAATGTAAAACAAATGTAGAACAGGGCTTGTCAGTGAGATAATGCAAACTGTAATCAATACAGAAATCTTCTGAAGAGCATAATTATGACATCCACAATAACTTTGTACTGTACACATTATTTGAGAGATATGTCGTCGATAACCTATCACTAATGTTGCTTGCCACACACTTTAAATAAACGTCGTGAAATGAGAAACAAAGCATTGATGTATTGTTACAGAGAGTACTTATAATAGATATATAATGTAGTTATTTACGTGATGTTTCTGTTGCACTGGTGTCCGGTATTTGAGGAAATATTTCCGTAGTCATATCAGGCTGTTTATGAACTATTTCTGTTGTCCATGGTTCTGAAACAAATATTGCACATATCAATGAAACAGAATTGTAAAAAATGCAATAACTATTGCCATGTACCAAGTACATATTTTTATTGCAGTCCACTTGGAAACAGACATGTTGAATAGGTTGGAAAACAATTGCTTATGAACTAGGAAGAGTAACATATGGAGGACCACATTCACAAAACAGGACCTCACCACACAGATTCCTTGATTACGAAATGTCCTCCACAAATAAAGAGCGGGTATAAATAAACATAGGGGCACGTGGAACGACAACCGTCATTACAATAATTAAAAATCAAGATAAATTAAGCGAGAACTAAAAGAATTGACAATTATAATGTTAAATTTATTTTGAGTCGTACTTGTGTGAGTATTTTTGCTGTTTTGCTCATTGTGCCTGCAAAAAATGACGAACTAGTTACGAAACAAGCCAATATTACTTAACCTCTCAGTAAGTTTACCTAGCAATGTGCTTTGTTACCATTATTACCGTGTTTTAAGTAACTACTGTACATATTGATGCAAATTATAATGTATAATTCGTTTCGTTCATTGGTCAAATTTGATGTGATATAAATAAAATTTATTGCAATTTCATACGTCCAGTATGTATCTTGAGATATAATACGTTTTTATGCAATGTGTTACTAAGCTGTATTAATATGTAAGGGTCATTACAATTATTGTATTTAATCGCCGGCACTGTAGTGGTAGTCATGAACATACATCATGCACGTAGATGTACTGGAAAATGAATTGACAAGTTTTGATATAGCTAGAAATAAAATGAAGATAATCAAGTTTGACAAATGTTTTGGTCGGGATAAGGAAAAATAACTAATTATGTATAATTACATAAGCGTTTTCAAATCAATTGATTATGATTCTGTATTATCATTACTAAGTAAACTTACTTGTACCGGAAGTGGAGCGTGTAGTTACACAACCTCCTGGCACATGACATTCTTGTTTGATGCACGCAGATTTACATTCTGTTGGACATTGATCATTGGACATACATTGTGTACATGGTTCCAAGCATTGTTTGCAATTCATATGACCTCTACCACCTTGTGGATTAAAGAAATAGTCTCCTTAAAATCCGTGATCGCACTGCGTACAATATGTTGTATTGGAACATTTTATGCAATTGGTAGGACACGGAAGGCAAAACGAATCTGTTCCCGAATTGTATTGCAGGTATCCATCTTTGCATCCAACTGTACAATTCCTCAGGTCACATTCTCCGTTGATACAAAGAGAACAATCCTGTTTACATGTATGACCATATGTTCCTAGTTTACATTCATAACAATATCCTGTGGTATCCTCACAACCACTGTCCGTGCAATTAGCAGGACACACAGACTCACACGACTGTCCAAGGTTCCAGTATGACGTCACACAAGACTGACATTGTGTACTGTGGGAACATATTGAGCAGTGTGAAGGACATTGGTTACATACTCCAGATTCAAACCAATAACCATCATTGCATGAATTGCATATAATGCCATTACACTGTGCACAGTTGGTTACTTGACATGCTGCATCTGAAAGTGTAATAAACTGGAAATGCAATGCATAGTTGTATTGATTTTATAATGTTTATTATTTCAGATTGTGTCACAATACGCGAAAATATTTTAATAGCTCTATTCAGTTTGAGAAAAATACGATGCAGTCAGTAAGAAAAAATCAAACTTACCGTGACTTACCTGAAAATGCTGGAAGTAGAGACAGTAGAATAATTAACATATCCAGTGACATCATTTAGCGATACATTCTGAAATATATTCGTATTGTATCTATTTATGTAACCGTATTTCAAATTGAACAATTTTATTTTGTCAAAGTCTTTGACTTAATATACCGGGTTGGGCGGGTTCTATGTTTTGAATTTTACTATTTGACACAAGACACTTGGTAATTTACATTAACAACAGCATATATATTTATTCTCGGGAAACGGAATTGAAATATTCTAAATAAAGTTGTTTGATAAGACAATATGAATTATTGTCCAAACAATTATTCATTTGATAACAACAAATTATCATCATTATAACAACACAATATCATCAATATAACAACAAATTATCATCGTTAGACCTACGGTAAATACCACAGTAACTGTTAACGTGATTGTTCGAATGGTAAACCTGAGCCTACGTATATATGTGTGTGTATTTAACACACAGTTATAAAATCTACTCTGATGTACATAAAGAAAGGATATACGCAAATTAATTCTTAATATGATGCATTACAGTATTTTTATTGCAATATCTATGTTAAAATAAGGATGCATTCTCTTTAAAAAATACTTTAAAGTAAGTACATATATTTACCAAATTTAGGTCCTTCAATATTCAACGAACATTATCCAGACTTTAATATTCCAACTTCACAAACTATGTAAATTCCTGTTGTGTTGTGAAATGAAATGTTAGCTGTGTACTTCCCTCGATCATATTCAAACCAATTTTCCTCTATGGTAAATATGGAAGAGGTTTAAATTATCGACTTGTTTCGAATCAGGAAGTTATAAAAGCATTGGGGCGTTGCGTCACAATGATGTTTAAATTATATTCAAAATTGCTATGTATGTACAAGCACCTTTTCAAAAGTTACGGAGCGTTAATTCTGTGTAAACGATTTAATACAAGTGATACTGTGTCTTGGAGTACATGTATATACACTCAACAAAATTCATAATCGGTCAGTTTATATTGTATTATTATTTTTCTAATAATGCATGTATTCACACAAAATTTCACATACCGATATTTGAACAGGTAATGCAGCGTATTATTGATTTTTTTTGGTCGGCTCGCAATGAAATTAATCGTATTAGGTGTATTGACGTTTATAGCACGTTTTGCACGTGCGGGGCATGGCATGGAAGGTGGCAAGAACCTTCAATCTGCGGCTACAAACAAATAATGTCAATATTCTTATGAAATTTCAAAAAATAAAACCCACCTGTCGTAAATGAGTTCCGGCCTGTATCATTCCGACGTCTCGGGCGCGTTCTTCTACAGTCATTCTCACCATGTTTTGTGTTTTTCAAAAAGTATTTTCATCAGCAATGACAAAAGTGTACACGAACACGTGCAAATATGTGTCCATGCCCCGCACGTGCAAAACGTGCTATAAACGTCAATACACCTAATAAGATTAATTTCATAGCGAGCCGGCTAAAAAAAAATCAATAATATGCTGTACTACCTGTTCAAATATCAGTATGTGAAATTTTGTGTGAATACATGCATTATTAGAAAAATAATCATACAATATAAACTGACCGATTAGGAATTGTTGAGTGTACGTTGGTGATGTCTTGAATGTATGTGAAAGACAAAACTGATGAATGTATGTGAAAGATAAAACTGATGCATCCTCACTCGCCTGTTAAGCTTACCTAGAATTTATTTTTAAAATAGAAATAAATCATTTGTTCAAGTCTTTTAAGCTGATTAAAGTGTCTGTTGTTTTGAAGCAGAGCTGCAGAACAATATCTTCCAGCTGAGTTGTTAAGCAATATATAATTAACACAATGTCTGTATAAATAGATATGGACAGGATTGTGTGCAGAAGAAAATGACGCGATATAATAATGCTCGTGCAAATGAAAGAGGAAGAATATTATCGGAAGAACTAAAATAGTGTATACTATTTTTTTTATATAACATATAGTCTTTAAATTCCAGGTTTGTTTATGACTTCAAGTGTTAGATTAAGTATGTTACATCATGAATACGTGTGCTTGTATATCTTTTCGTTGTGGATAATCCATAAAAGCATCTCAGGCCACCCACCCCGTAAACGTATCCGACGAAATGTCTGTAAGACTCTATTTCGTTAATTTTACCATATATAAAAGTTTAAATCATATATTACATGTTAATGGTCGCCATGTATTCAATGGGCGTAACAATCCAAGTTAGTTTATAACACGAAGGATATCGTGTTTAATCACATACATTCAATTAGCATTAAAAAGGAGAAAATAAGTTGCTACAGGGAACGCCACATACATAAGACAGTGCCTCACTGGTAAGCCATGTTCCTTTCATTACTTATTTGTTTTAAGTCGCCAGTGTGGTTACTCTAAGCGAGCAAATGCATACAAGTGCGAAAATAGTTTAATACGCCATTGTCAATTGACTACAGGGGCTCAACACATAATAAAACTTACCGGATATAAAAACGACTTTCAATAGCAATACTGCATACAATAATTCATTTTAATTGTGCTAGATCCCATCCCATATTCTATGTCTCTAACTATTTCTTAAGTTTATTTTTGTTACCTATTTTGACAGTTTGTCGACGAAGACATAATGGTGTTGAACTTATATGTAATCGTCTATATTGTCTTCGTCGGTATGTCATGTTTCTAGCAGAATCATATACGTGCAAATATTAGGCGTATGTGAATGACCACAGTCTCTATGATGCCTTAAATTCAAGAGGTAACCGACAACAGTATGTACTCTTCTGTTGGCTATGCACCTCTTCAATATGAGTTCAAGAATACCGCCAATACCAAAATTGTTACCAAATAAACCGTCGCATTTTGAAACATTGAGAAAAAACACATTACACGCAATAAATGATAATGTTTTAATATCGTTTATTTACACATTATTTTTCATATTAAAGGTTACTCAAGTTGATACAAAACAAATGATATACAGAAATGGTTAATTCCTTTGTTTGGTGTATCTTAATTATATGCCTGTATATGACCGCCTGGTTTGCATCTTGTCTATAAATCGCAGTCTGGAAGTCGGGCGCTCTAAATAATGATAATTGTTTTTAATATACATTGAAAGTCATTCATTGTGTCCTGTATATACCGCTGCATATCATGACAACTAGAATTTCGATTTTCAATAAAGTGTATGTTGTTGTTGTTATTTTAGAGAGTGTGGGAAACGACATATTGCAAGAGTGTTTCAGTTCCTATGACAGCATATATATGTCTAGGTGAATCAACATCTGTATACAAAGTGTTTTGTGTAACATCAACTGTTCCGTAAAACAGAATGTGAAAACATTAAACAATGGCACACATTATTAGAAGATCATGGACAACTGTAGAGAATAATTATTATCTTGAATACGTTTCAACAATGAACAACACTGTTTTTCACAGATCTTACAATACTTATCAGTGTATACAAAGTCCTAATACACAGTGGTAATTCTGTTTTTTCCACAAGCACATATATTGTCAATGATTATTGATCATCACGTCTGTTCGTCTGTAAATCTGAAACATAAGTTGATATATAACGCTAAGCATACCGTTTTCTTTCAGTTAAACATCTGACTAATAACATGACACAGAAATATATCCTCACCATTTGGGAGGTACACTATTGCCTTTCAAATATTGTTTCATTTCAATGAGGAGGATGAGCGTATTGTATTTTGGTCATAAAGTGCTTATTTAAAACCTTGTTAAATACATAAGTTGTGACATTTATACTTGCAAATCTTCTTTGTAGAACAATAATGTTTGCTACATACCACTGTAGTAATTTTCAGGCTGTCTTTCTCCTAAACTGACATATTCTCTGTTTGTATCAACGTCTTCTTCAGAAAGCGTTACATGAATATCTGAGTTTGTATTCACTTCATTGTGTGGTGGTCTGTTTCTCGACATGGGCATTGTACCGGTGTCTTCTTGTGTATTAACATACACGGGGTTTTCTCTTGAACATGTAGTCGTCTTGGTTGGACATATTATGCGAAGGCATTTCGTTCTGCAAGAAGCAACAACTTATTTGAAAGGATATACATGTAAATACTCGTAAATAAATTCCATACAGACTATTGAATCTGAAAACCCCAAATCATCAATATTATGACATTTCCAATACCTACGAGTGAAGTAAACCACAACTCCAATCAATGTTTCTACAACAGTGAGAATACCAATTCCAGTCGCAATTCCATGACCAAATGCTTCATAGTAATCATTTTCAAGTTTGCTGTTACTTGTGGTTGTAGTACGGCACTCTCCATGTGTGTCGCAGTTATCCTTGCATTCATTTGGACATTCTGCAAAATATATGAATGTAAAACAAATGTGGAAATGGGCTTGTCAGTGAGGAAATGCAAACTGTTATCAATACAGAAATCTTCTTAAAAGCGTAATTATGACATTCACAATAACTGCACTGTATACATTATATGAGAGATATGTCGTCGATAACCTATCACTAATGTTGCTTGCCACACCCTTTAAATAAACATCGTGAAAAGAGAAACAAACATTGATGTATTGTTACAGAGAGTACTTTAATGGATATATAATGTAGTTATTTAAGTGATGTTTCTGTTGCGCTGGTGTCCGGTATTTGAGGAAATATTTCCGTAGTCATATCAGGCTGTTTATGAACTATTTCTGTTGTCCATGGTTCTGAAACCAATATTGTACATATCAATGAAACAGAATTGTAAAAAATGCAATAACTATTGCCATGTACCAAGTACATATTTGCATTGCAGTCCGCTTGGAAACAGACAGATGATGTTGCATAGGTTGGAAAACAATTGCTTATGAACTAGGAAGAGTAGCATATAGAGGACCACATTCACAAAACAGGACCTCACCACACAGATTCCTTGACTACGAAATGTCACACATAAATGAGGAGCGGGTATTAATAAACATAGGGGCACGTGGAACAACAACCGTCATTACAATAATAAACGTCAAGATAAATTTAGGGAACTCAAAAAATGTCAATATGACAATTATAATGTTCAATTTATTTTGAGTCATACTTGTCGTACTTGTGTGAGTATTTTTGCTGTTTTGCTCATTGTGCCTGCAGAAAATGACGAACTAGTTACGAAACAAGCCAAAATTACTTAACATCTCAGTAAGTTTACCTAGCGATGAGCTTTGTTACCATTATTACCGTGTTTTAAGTAACTACTGTACATATTGATGCAATTTATAATGTATGATTCATTTCATTCATTGGTCAAATTTGATGTGATATAAATAAAATTTATTGTTATTTCGTACGTACAATTTGTATCTTGAGATATAATACGTTTTTATGCAATGTGTTACTAAGCTGTATTAATATGTAAGGGTCATTACAATTATTGTATTTAATCGCCGGTACTGTAGTGGTAGTCATGAACATACATCATGCACGTAGATGTACTGGAAAATGAATTGACACGTTTTGATATAGCAAGAAATAAAATGAAGAAAATCAAGTTTGACAAATGTTTTGGTCGGGATAAGGAAAAATAACAAATTATGTATAAGTACATAAGTGTTTTCAAATCAATTGATTATGATTTTGTATTATCATTACTAACTTACTTGTACCGGAAGTGGAGCGTGTAGTTACACAACCTCCTGGCACATGACATTCTTGTTTGATGCACGCAGATTTACATTCTGCTGGACATTGATCGTTGGACGCACATTGTGTACATGGTTCCAAGCATTGTTTGCAATTCATATTACCTCTACCACCTTGTGGATTAAAGAAATACTCTTCGTAAAATCCTTGATCGCACTGCGTACAATATGTTGTATTGGAACATTTTATGCAATTGGTAGGACACGGAAGGCAAAACGAATCTATTCCCGAAGTGTATTGCAGGTATCCATCTTTGCATCCAACTGTACAATTCCTCAGGTCACATTCTCCGTTGATACAAAGAGAACAATCCTGTTGACATGTATGACCATATGTTCCTGGTTTACATTCATAACAATATCCTGTGGTATCCTCACAACCACTGTCCGTGCAATTAGCAGGACACACAGACTCACACGACTGTCCAGGATTCCAGTATGACGTCACACAAGACTGACATTGTGTACTGTGAGTACATAGTAAGCAGTGTGAAGGACATTGTTTACATGCAGATTCAAGCCAATAACCATCATTGCATGAATCGCATTCAGAATTGCCATCACACTGTGCACAGTTGGTTATTTGACAATCTGCGCCTGAAAGTATTAAGCTTGGAATGCATAGCATAAATATATTGGTTTTATATCTTTTATTATACAGATGGTGTTAAAAACGTGAACATTTTAATTTTCCGTTTGATAAATATACGATGCATTCAGTAAGAAAGAGAAAACGTATAATGTCTTACCTGCATACACATGAACTATAGACAATAGAATAATTAACACATCCGGTGACATCATCTAGAGAAATATTCTGAAATATAAGAGTATTGTATCTGTTATGAAATCTTATTATCAATTGAAGGTTACATTACACTGTACGCAGTTGGTTATTACCCAGGTTGTGTCTGAAAGTGTAATATTAAAGCTTGAATGCAGCGCATACATGCAGTGGCTGTTATACTTGTATCATTGAATTATTAAAAACTCATGTGAATATGCTACTAATAAGATAACGAAAATGCGAAATAGATTTTATATCACGCCTAACCTGAACAAGTCGTAAGTAAAGAAAGCAAGACGATCATCACATCATGTGTCATAATTAATCGAGCTTTTCTGGAAGGTATACACATGTTTTTGACGACACTTGTGTTACAAATCAACCATTTCTACTTTAAAAGCAAAACTATCAGTAAACACGTTTGGGTCGAAATAGTATACAGTTCAAATGAACAAGGCAGAGCGTCTGATTAAACTGACCTCTACATTCATAGCAAATCAGTAATAATATTAATCATTGTATGTCACAAAGCATCCATGTTTTAGTGATCTTTATGTTACTTTTTCCAATGACATACTGGTATTTAACAGATAATTTTCCTTTTTTTACAAGAACTATTTTCTTCAATGAACAATAACTTAAACCTAACTAGCTATAAAACTTTAAATAAGTGTCACGCGTCGTTTACTAGTGAGCTATTGTTGGAATTTTCAATGGCATTTGTCTTGTCAACAATGGCAGATGGATTAATGAAGTAGAATGACTTTATTCTTAGATAAGAAATAAAATAATGAAATAGCTACCTCACTCGTGCAAATATTATGTCCGCTGCGTACTCGATGAAATAAATTTCGATATTATACCGAAACATACAAATATCCTCTATTTATGAAACACTAAACTATTTCTGTTCCATGATTCATTTTGAACATTCAAACTCGAGCGCGACGTAGTTCATGAAGCTGTCGTATGACTTAACATTGAATTATCTCGCAACGACATATATCAACCTAGAACGATTCTTTGTTTGTCTAAAAATGTATATGTTGTTCAATTCACAAGTGTGCTTATTTTTATTGTCTAAAAGACAAACATATATGCACATCTGAAGCATGGTATATTCAAAATAGAAGACGAGTGTAACACGAGTTGAAAACAAATGCACTTACCGATGTCAAGTTTAATATTCTATGAAATTATGCAGAATGCAATATTCAAACTTTAGAAAGACTGTATAATTCGATGTGTACCCTACTCGGTCATATCCTTGGCTGATGTATTATAGAGTAAACGTGAATATACGAAATTGTAGAGAATGTTTTGTTTCGAATCAGGAAGTGTTGAATGCAAGCCGCGTAACATCTAAATATAGTGTATTGAAATTGACATTTTGTGTATTCGATAAAACTGGGTAGTTTACTTACAGTAAATAATTATTAACCTTTCAAGGTTATTCTAAGGATTTCACTAGTGGATTACGAGAAATAATGCATAGGTTATAATCACTCCCGCGCCGTATGTTATGTGATTAATATTAATATATCAATGATATTTCGAAGGGAGGTAAAGTGGTCAAGGGATTAGGCGCCAGGGTCCTATTCTAAAGGTTGTGTTCAAACCCAACTATTTGCGATGTTGAATCGCGAATATCACAATCACTGGGTTAAGCCCGAGTTACATTTACTTACATAGGAAGCAGTCATCAGACGTGATTAACATCAGTATTAAACCTGTTTCAAACATTTAAAGGCGGTTAAATGGAAATAATTTCGTGATATTTTTAATAAACAATTTAACATAAAACAAACATCACTCAACAAAATTCCTAATCGGCCAGTTTATATTGTATTATTATTTTTCTAATAATGCATGTATTCACACAAAATTTCACATACTGATATTTGAACAGGTAATGCAGCGAATTATTGATTTTTTTTAGCCGGCTCGCTATGAAATTAATCGTATTAGGCGTATTGACGTTTATAGCACGTTTTGCACGTGCGGGGCATGGACACATATTTGCACGTGTTCGTGTACACTTTTGTCATTGCTGATGAAAATCCTTTTTGAAAAACACAAAACATGGTGAGAATGACTGAAGAAGAACGCGTCCGAGCCGTCGGAATGATACAGTCCGGAACTCATTTACGACAGGTGGGTTTTATTTTTTGAAATTTCATAAGAATATTGACATTGAATTTCACCCAAAGAGCTTGCATATGTTGGATAGCCACCGATTTAAGGTTCTTGCCACCTGAAATAAGTTGAAAACGGAAATAACCACCAATATAATGGCTACAAACAAATAATGTCAATATTCTTATGAAATTTCAAAAAAAACGTGCTATAAACGTCAATACACCTAATACGATTATTTTCATAGCGAGCCGGCTAAAAAAAATCAATAATTCGCTGCATTACCTGTTCAAATATCGGTATGTGAAATTTTGTGTGAATACATGCATTATTAGAAAAATAATAACACAATATAAACTGACCGATTAGGAATTTTGTTGAGTGTATATGAAATGAAACAAAAAGGTAACAACAAAATACACATAATACCTAGATTACCCGGGTTGAGCGGTCATGCTCCCCATATATCTATCTGAGCAATGTTGTAGAACCTAGTTAAGTGATAATCGCGTTTTTGTATGTATGCCGAAAAGCACAAAGGAATGGTTATTTTTTATCAAAACAAAAAACAAGGAGTCGGCAAACTTGATATATTAGCAGACTCCACTAATTTACAAGGTACTGGTTATCAGCAATTTCCTTCACTGTAAAACTGTCATCTGGTTTGACCATATCATCTTCTGCAGAGATGTTTAGTCGGGTAACATTGACTTTTGGTTAAACAAGTCGGTGGCCGTCTCTAAGATGAGTTCTATCATCTTGGATTTTTTTACTCCGCAACAATACTACGGGTGATCAATATTTCACACAATTCACTACTAGTTTATATTTGTGAAGCATCTATATTGAGACCACTGCGTAGTGCGCCCTTTAATGTCAGTCCGTATTTTAAACTTTACTTCATTACTGATACAATGATGTTATACAATATACTAGGTATATAACAGCTCCCTTTTGAAATGACAATAACTTCTAAAAAGACAACACAAAATAACTGACCATTATACGCGATTGTGGGCACTCTTCTTGTGCTGTCACCGTTTCATACGGAAACTCATTAGTGACAGAATTAGATGAACGCAATTCGTATATCAATGACAGCATGTTACTTTGGCACTAGGCGTTTCATAGATAACTGATTTAACTTCATAAATTCGTTCTCCTTTTTATCAAAATCATTAAACAATTTAGAAAATGGACCAATAGCATTTGTTTATTCGTCCGAATGTTTAATTAAACTGAAAATACGTGTCTTAAATTGTATATTTCACTAGAGAATGACTCAATGTAACAGACTAATCAGTGGTGTCCCAATTTACATAATTCCAGATATGTGTATATAGCAAACAATAGGCCAGTGTCTCTGGAATTCAAATCATTTTGTAATTCAAAACATCTTTGGTAAAATAGCAATGGTCACTGAGAGAAGAACAAAATATTGACTCTTTACCCAAGAAATTTATAGTGTTGTTACTGAAGCAAATCAAGACATCTCTAACTTCTTAATTTAATTCTTGCATTCACAGTCTGATTTCTGATAAAACTGCGGTGACCAGTTATTTCAACGTCGGTCTGTCATATCAGATGTAAGCCTAACTGGAATTGGAGATACATTTAACTAAATCATCGGAACAGTTAAGTAAAGGATACAATTTGTGCAAACAGTATTTAACCGAGTGAGTATATTATCATATTATTCTAAAGCGTTCATTTAACATGTATCAAACAATTGTGGGGCGAACATCTTGGTTACATTGTATGTATAATATAATTTAATATATATTTTGCTCATTTTTTGTTCATTTGTTTATCTAAACAATCATGAAAACTATACTTTATCTAGTTAAAACTTCAATAAATATGCATTATCACAGAATACATTTATAATGTATTTCTCTGTATTTGTCGAAAAAAGACATTTGTATTATCATAAAATTAAAAGGACTTCCAGTTGTTTAACAAGCGGGTGTTTTTTACTAGTTTTGTCTCTTAGTATTATGATTTAACAAGATTGTTTTAAACGGTCATATATGGAAATGTTTCTTATCAATGATGTTTTAGACTATGTAAAAACAATACTAGATGAAGCTTATTAAAAAATTAAGATACATCTTAAATATGCATAGAATATACAGGTACGTTATTATTAACAAGGATGGATACAATATCTTGTAAGAATTTCTGACTATGATAGCCTTCGTCCGTGGTGATGTACATAATGAAGAAACTATTTATTTTGTTTCTTTCATCGTTCGCTTGACAATCTGTCGGTCGTTGGTACGTCCGTTCAACTGCTAACCTTGACTCTAATTTACTTAATTTATTATCTAAAACATTTGTTTATATCATTATACGGGAATAAACTCTAAGAAACTGCAATTGTGGCAACTCTGTTATTCGGCGTCACAACGAGTTCCATAACGTGTGCCGGTGATGGTTCCCACCAGATACGGCTACTTCCTGACATCATGGACATTTTTTATTCTTTGTTTTGGATAGATCTAGATGTAGTTGATTGTTGTTAACTTAAAATTATTTGGCAGAATTATTAAAGATGTAGCTGGCCTATCTGAATGAAAACTATTTGAACGGGCTTTATCCAATGTTGCCGCTACATTGGCAAAGACATGTTAAATCTGAACAATTGAAATGTTATACCGATACCGAAAAATCTGGTTTATAACGTTAAGCGCAGACAAATCTTGTAAAATCCCCACTTAGTAAAAAAAATTCATTTTTGTTTTAAATATTATTAACTTTTGTTTTCGACAAATACAAAGGAACACACTATCAGTGTATTCGTTGATCAATAACATATTTATGCCGAATTTATTAACTATATGAAAATTATTGTTCATTTTTGTTTAGGTAAAAATAAAACCAAAAAAATGAGCACAATTACCTTACAATATCCAGGAACGTGAAGATGATCATATTGAAACGATGTGTGTTTTTTGGAATTTTCGTTCTCTGTTATTCAATAAATTAGAAATTCGCCTAATGTATGCATATTTTATATGCTGTTCTGGAACGCCACCCTAGATTTAGGCACAATGTTCTAGAACATCGTCAATAGATCAAATCGGAACAAAGTCCAGAGTATTTGGAACAGTGCTTAAGGAATGACGGCTGTTGAAACTACAGCAGCGATTGGCGTATTTCTTGAGGAAGATTCTGAGTCCACCAGTTATTCCACCCCTGCTGTGTCTCAAAAACTAAAACTTGGCTCAAAAATTTGAACTAATGTTGTCTGTAAAGAACCTGCGATGTTAGAAGATTACTGTTTGAAAATCTGCCAGTTCGAAATTGGTGAAAATATTTAATTACTTTCGACACATTTTGCGTGTCCACCTACTGTTTAGAATTCTTTAAAAATGCATTTTAAAATAACACATAAACAATATCTGCTGCCGTACAGTCGTAGAAAACATTCATGTTATCGAACAAACGCAAGTATAATTCGCATTGAAACAACGTGCGTCTACTTGTGGAACCAATGAAAAAACACGGGACATTTCGTCTGTACCGCCTCCCCAGCAGGTGTACTCGACACAGATGCTGGACAGAACAGAACATAACAATGTTCTTTGTCACTCCTTTGGTCGAGAATGTGTCTGGAGATCTCCGTATAGCGAAAGAAATGTGTTCTGCATATGTGTAGCGTTTATACAAAATAGAAACTTAGACTGATGGCACAATTTGTTTATTTGGAAAAATTGTAAAATAAATTAGTTTGTTACTATAGCTCCACTAAATGCCATGTCGCTTGAAACATTAACTTTCAACAAATAGCGGATCATATTTAAATTCCAGTACATTTTCTAAGAACATTTACTTAGATCATTCTATGCTGTATATAATGTATTTGTACTCCCAGAGTCTTACTCCTTCACGTAGTTTTCAGTATTGCATATGAACATTTTCCAACCTATTTGTCCATTCCCATTTTAAGATAGGAAGTACATTTATTCATTGTCGAACAATTTATGCTATACTGAAATATTAACAAATCATTTCGATAGGATTTGAATTGTAAAATGAGCAATATGAAGGACTTGTAAAAGGGTTTTCATAGCTTGAACACGTAAAAGTCTCAAAGTAAAATTTAGTATTTAATACTCTACTCTATATTTTCGTTGTAACAGTTACATTTCTGCTTAAATCCGTCGCTTCTCCTAAGAAAACTTGCGTTTCATTAATATCAACAGTTATCTTCTATTAATTAGTTTAATTTTTTCTAGTCCAAGTATCAAATACCTTCATATTCTTTTAAAATGATAATTATATTCGTCTAGGCGATTAACGTACCTAAAGAAGATCACAGGCGAAATAAACACGCATCCTATATTACAAAAAATATGTAATTCAGTACACCAAATGTGTTTAAAAACAAAATGTTGTGACGAAATGCGTACTTCGATATGACGACAAAACACGCCCAGGATTGGTTAATTACTGTATGTCTCCAATCAAGTTCATGTTAATCCGTGATTTACCGAAAAAAGCCGGTTCAGCAGTGAGAATGGACTGGTGTTTATTTCACTGGTTTGCCTATTGTTTCGTCGTGCTAAGGGCGGGTAAAATGCACGCGATGCAGGAATCTTCAGTTTCACAAAATGTAAATCAAAAAAAGTTTAAACTCATTTGAACTACATTCTATCATGCAATAATAACAAAGCATGAAAGCAGCTTCAATAGAAGCGTAGATAATGTAAATGATTTGGAAGAACTATTTAAGCTTGGCAATAGCTCATGACGTCACGTTCGAGAACATTGGCACTCAGCGCAAGACGCCGCGTAGTAATTTTGAAGTCTTTAGAACATAATTAATGGTTGAAAACCTGCTGAAAAGCCATGAAATAAACATCTTAAATGAATGGTTTACTTTCAAGTCGAGTAGAGATGTTGATCCAAAATTCGTTAATTGTGTTACTCTCCGCAATGCTTGTGGAAACAGTGGGTCAGAACGTTCCTTTAGAATCGACATCCAACTGCTCGGTAAGGCACGTGCAAATGAAAATCAAGGTTGACAACTGTTTACCCGTGCGTCTCCACGCACGTGCTTGTAGTGGCACGTGCGCATCTTACACGACAACATCGTCAAACAGTCCACACAACCTGGAAACCAAATGTGAATGTTGTCAGTGCGTTGGCAGAAAAAGAAAACTATTTGGCATCAGATGTCCCCACGATGTTCATAAGAACTTGTATAAGCTTGCCGTAGGCTCAATCACCATACCTAAAAAATGTATGTGTCGGCCATACTCCACGGCTCCCAACCGATTCTCCTCTGCCGAGAAAAGTATTTTACTTAGAAATCAAATGCTGGACTTGTTAAAGACTAGAGTGTTCTACGGATAGACAACAAATTTACATACTTCAAAACTTCAGTTATGTATTTTTCTTCTTGCTTATCCGGTATGAATCTTTGGACAGTGGACATATGTCTGAAGGTCGGAGCACAAATGATTCGTATGTCGTAACGTTTGGTTTGGAAGCAAGATAATGTGATCGTTCATACTTGTGGCAAGATTGCATTAAGCATAGACTTCCCCAGGCTTGCTTAAGGCTGTGATCCACAGACGCCTGAATTTTATTATACATAAAATATTCTTTGAACACCTATTTTCAACTGCATCATCAACAGATTTACCCCCTCGTATATATAATATATGTATCTACCGCAAAATATTTAAATATTATAGAATACATTCTCCAAAACGGGTGTAAATCTCATCCGTAATACCCGTATATGATTTGCATTAAAATATCTCCATGAAGTGCCGTGCGATAACCGACAGGGCTCTCAATGTCATGACCCTCACGAGGCCCTTAAACTGTCCGAAAGCTTCGTATGACCTAGACATTATATTACAAGTTTTCATTGGCTGACCACCTCACAATTTGTTAACAACCGTTTTAGGGTACTTAGAACAGGCATACGTATATACCTGACGTGAAGACTACAATGGTTTGTTTAATGTACACTCATTACACAGCAAAATAAATAACGAGTTAATTGCAGCCTTTTTTGTGAATTTTACAGCATAAAAAGTTCTCATTTATAGGACAAACTGTCAATAATATTAAATTCTCATAATGCCCAATTTAGACGAATTTCATATTTGTAACAATAATTGAATTTCCACTTCCTATATTTGTATTAATTGATGAAATACATTCTGAAGTTAATGTTTTTACACTTGTGATACACCCACGAGTTAAAATGGGAAAAATGATTTAGTGTCATGCATTGTGGTGCCATACGTTCTATATTCACCGTGGCCACCGTCTACGGAAAAGGACGGTATTTATGGAATTTAATGCGTTCAGAAAATCTGCATATTTGTAATGAAATTATACTTATATAAAATACCGATGTAGCCAGTGCGAGCATAAGGTCATTGAAGTTTCTTGTTGTAATAATAGTTTGCCCTGTATTACTACACTTTCTCCAAACATTCGAGAAAAGGTGTACCTTTTTTAATTTTTATCTGACTTATCCGTCGGTTATCACAAATGTTAGAAAAAATGTAGAATTACTGGTCGCAATCGCATGACTGTAGGAAACTTCAATGATCTGATGCTCGTACTGGTTATATCTATTGATTTAAAAACGTATAATTTCAATACAAGTAAACGGGTTTTCTTAGCAGTCAGTCATTCGGTGATATATATCTACACTAAATGCCGTATTTTTCAGGAGCACGGTGATATTGGAATGAATTTCCGTTCGCTATATAAACAGTTTGTTACAATTAGAGAGACAACGTACGCATGTCGTTTCCTAATTCCAATTCCAAGCGTTAGATACTTGAGATCTTTTTTATTGGAAATTCGAAACTAAATTCCTGACCTCAGATATACAAAAGTGAGCAAAATGAGATATTTCTCAATTAAAATATTTCTTCTCCCACACAATGAAAATTATTCCTCAAACTGTCTCACCATTGATTGTGGCGTTTGTTTGACATACCATGTCTTCTTTTTCGGCGCCGACCATTTTTTTCAAGATATTTCTTAATTATCATCTGTACTATTACTCATATTGTCAGTTTTTGAAAATTTCAGATTGAAATAAATCTCAATTGGACTTCTAGGTAGGCATAATGGTCGAGGGTTCTCTAGAGCGCCTTACTCCTGGGACCTTATTCACAACCATTTGACAACTGAAACTCTAAATATTTTCAATTGGCTGCTATGTTTTTATAACAATATAGATTTTTAATAAAAATTGCCCAAAGTGTACAGTGGGTAACAATGATTGTTCAGACAAAATTTCCTTGAAAATAAATGAAAATAAAAAGCTGGTAAATATAGCATTTACAAAACTTAAGTCTAAGTCTAGTAGCATGTTATGTGTATTCACGTTTTGTATCAGTAGCCTCTTGTGAAAATTCACGCACAAGTAGCATGTTATGTGTATTGACGTTCTGTATCAGTAGCCTCTTGTGAAAATTCACGCACAAGTAGCATGTTATGTGTATTGACGTTCTGTATCAGTAGCCTCTTGTGAAAATTCACGCACAAGTAGCGTGTTATGTGTATTCACGTTCTGTATCAGTAGTCTGTTGTGAAAAGTCACGCACGAGTAGCATGTTATGTGTATTTACGTTCTGTATCAGTAGCATGTCGTGAAATTTCAAGTATTAGTAGCATGATGTGTGTATACACGTGCTGTATCAGTAGCATGTTGTGTGTATAAACGTGCTGTATCATTAGTATGTTGTGTGTATACATGTGCTGTATCAGTAGTATGTTTAGTCTGGATCCTGTCGTACTGATATTGCAAACAGTACGAACCGATAACATAATGAAAGGGGAAGGAACTCTAGACTATAGTATGTTGTGAAAATTCACACACGAGTAGCATGCTGTGTGTATTTACGTTCTGTATCAGTAGCATGTCGTGAAAATTCAAGTATTAGTAGCATGATGTGTGTATACACGTGCTGTATCAGTAGCTTGCAAACAGTACGACCCGATAACATAATGAAAGGGGAAGGAACTCTAGAATATAGTATGTTGTGAAAATTCACGTACGAGTAGCATGCTATGTATATTCACTTTCTGGTCAGGTAGTTTGATTTCGCTTTGTGTATTTACGTTCTTATCGAATAGTTTGATTTTTATTTTCGAGAATTTTCATTTTGTTGTACGAGTAGTATGAGTTTGCTGCACGAGTAATTTGAGTTCGCTGTGCGTGTTGTTTAATAGCTGTACGAATACTTTGGGTTTACTGTACGAGTAGAACGAGTTTGCTATGAATGTGAGTTTGAATGTGCTGTACGCGTAGTTTATTTTGGTGTGCGAATAGTGTTTGTTCAATAATTTTGATACTGTCAGACATGCTACAGTGAAATAGTTCATTATTTTCAGTTTACATTAAATTGTCGGCTTAATTACTTGTATCAGTATAATCATTGTCAGGAAATTTCCCAATGAATTGCACAATTTCATATTAAGCCCAATTAACGGTTATGAGAAATTCTATACACACTTTGACAGAATCTTTTGTCACCGAAATGGCTCACCGAATGCGACAATTGGTGATAATTTTCCGAAAATATAATATACAATACTTAATTGACGCCCCTATAGGTTTCGAGTATTTTGAACACAGAAACCTGGTACGGTCTTGTACGAGGTAATGTTACTTAGTGTTGACAAAAATTGTATCGTTTGCCCTATTGTCAGATGGAGAATGTACGTGCTATCAACCAATTCACCCGACGTAGTGCTGTAAGTGACAAACCAATATAGGGACGACGCGCTCGTAAGTTAACCTCTGTCAAACGGCGGTACGGTTCTGATGCAGCATACATTGGGAGACAAACGAGAACCACCAGGTCGTGGTCGGTCGGCAACCCTCCACGTGACTCTATATTATGTAACAAGACTTTCTATTTGCGATAGAGTTTCACACAGACGACTATTTTTATAGTAAAACTCCAGGTTTGCATGAGAGGAAATTAAACAGTCACAAAAAATATTGGAAGCCTATAATCTTGTTAGAAGTGACCTTATTAACTGTAGAAAGGTTATATATTCACCAATTACCCTTACACTTTTTATACAGACATTGTTAGTTTATGCAGAAATTTCAACTGTAATTTTGTTTTCAGTGACATCAAAATAAACCATTCTGATTTAAGACTCTCAGAGCTTATGAATATGCCAGGTACTTTTAGTTTGTCCAAATCCTATTGTAAACTGGTCCTGACAATTTAATATTATGAATATAATAATACTCTCGCACTAATATAATTTCCCTTTACATTGAATCCCATAAATCATTCTAAGTTACAGCCAACACATGAGATGTTTCGAATGGACAGACCGGCTACCCTACACAGTGATTACAATACACCCTCCTTCAAGACCCATAACAATGAGTTGTCAGCACATGAGAATAATATACTGAAAAATAGTTCACCTTTCTATATTGAACAGTTTTAGCACATATGAAACAAGAACTTTTATTACAAGTATTTAATACTTCAAGCTTAACAATGTTTTTAAACAAACAGGCCATGGTGGCGATGTAACATTCAATAGAATGCTACTGATCATGCTTGGTGTCCTATACAAGGAAATCAGTTCTATATTGATCATGATCTACCAACGATCATTTCTACCATTTTATTAATCAGATAAACCAAAGACAGAGACAAACATTCATATAATCCAAGGTAAAAATATGCTTGTATACAGTATACATGGTTTGTATTGTAATAACAGACTACAGTCAGTGGTTCCACTAGGTGCTCAATTTCAAGGGTCGTTTTGATGATTTTTGACTGGATTTTACTATTTTATAGCCAAATTACCAATAATTTAAGAGAAACATTTACCCTTCAGCCAGAATCATGAGGGTGAAAATGTGGATCTTTGGAAATTCCAAGGGTCAACTCCAGGGTCAAATGGAACCCCTGTACAGTAATTATTTCGAGTGCCTCCGTTTGCCTCAGCTGATCTACATGCCTGTTATACTGAAGAGTAAATACAACGTTATGTTTCCAATTGTTATCTAGGGTATATTAAAACTTATGAGGCATGAGAACATCATTAATCACGAGAGTACATCATAGAATACTTCATAGTACACTTTAAATATCGCAAAAGCAATGGACACGGGGTCATAAATCTGAGCTTGGAGACCAGACTCAGAATGAAGCTTTGTGATTGGTCACTTTTTAGACTGAGCTCAGAACGTAACAATAAAAGGTTAGAGTTTTGAGATTTTTCTCCGAATTCGTTTTGGTCTCTGAAGTCACAAAAGCTGCAGAATAAGGAACCCTATCTACACACTGACACGAGAAGATATCATTAAAAGACATAGTATCATTACGTTGTGATTCCAGCAATACCATCTTCTAGCACACAGACACATACATAATAATCATTCATAAAAAAGTAATGACATTAAATTCATATCAAATGAGTTTTAAAACACATCAAAGTGACATTTAAAAAACGTATCACAGGTACAAAAAAGTGCGTTTTTAAATGTACTAAGTATATTTATCTCATAGTGGATGCAGTCTGTTTCTTGATTTGTGTCAATAATGATGCATTAGTTTGTAATTCATAGCAACAATCAGGTCAATTATAACTGTGATTTTGTTCACTTATTGTATATATCTTTAATCTACTTGCTCGTATACACTCGATACAATATCATAATATTCTTGTCTTTGTATCATTATTTGTTTTTGCAAATACAGTAAAACCTCAGTAATAAGGCCACCCTGAAGACCCTTGAACACTGGTCTTAATATTGAGGTGGTCTTACTATTGAGGTTCAATAAAGAGCAAAACAGTGAAAATGGATTTGAAAATTGTGTTCTTAATTTTGAGTGAGTTTTTACTGTACATATATCGAAATAATAAATACTGTATGCTGAAAGTTCCCTGTCTTGGCTCTAATCTAGCAGCGAATTCGATGGTGCATAGATGTGCAAAGATGGTCTTTCGGAAGATCTGGAATCGGTTACAATTACAATAAATGTTTCCTTGTATTTGATGTGAAGGATAGATTTTATGTTACGGGTGCGGGTGTCTTGACAATTCCGTGACCCTCCCCAAATTTGTATTACAATAACATATATATCGATAACTGTAAATTATCATTTAAATAGGAACAAAATATGTATATATACAGCATTAATGCGTATGGACATGCATATAGTGAGGACTGTGTATGTTTGTTTTACCTTGACTTCATGATCAATTATTCGAAATCTAGACTGATTGCCTAACTGGACAAATTATTACACTTACATCAAAGGGGAATCGTAAATATTTCGCGACCAAGTTTGTTTAAATGAAATGTCTGGCCAGATATGATTTGGAAATTGTTTTAAATAAAATCACGAAAAGGGACGCAAGTCGTGTTTCCTAGTACTGTATAACTCAGCCATTCTAACATTATGTCCCTTTAGTGAAGCCGAATCAGACACACGTGCGGTCGAACCAAATACTGATATACAAGAACATAATTCAAGCCATTTACTGATATTTTACGGGTTTTACAAGGATTACCAACGTTCATTTACGTTACAGTCCATTTTTACTCTCAATTACATGAAAATGATTGTTATGACAATTACTAAGGTAACGGTTATTACCTATAGTCAACAATTTGACTGAAGATAATAAACACAATGCCGTTAGTCCTCAAACCCTGATTCATGTTGGGAATACTTCAGTTGCTTAAAGAATGACCTGGTTGTGGTTGACAACCGAGGCACAATGGTTAGATTAACTGACCACCGTAACGCAGTCTAGAAGTCTGACATGCAGCTAATAACCACTGTTTTTCTGTATTAGTCCCTCACGCTAAATCAATGCTAAAGTACTGTCGAGCGTATTTTTCTCATTGCGTACTTAATCAAATGCTTATTTCTCTCTTTGGCGTACCTCACAATAGATTGTTTTGAATCAGAACTCGGTAGTCAAAGACCAACATTAAGTTCCTTAGATTGTATTGTGTTGTCCACAGGATCTACAAAAAGAGAGAGTGTTGGAATGCTCTGTGGTCATGCACATTTCTCGTCAACATGTTGTTCATTTGTATCATTTAACAATCTTGCAATATAGCATACACATCAATTTCTTGATTTGTTTACGCCAAAATCAAATTTCAGTGAATACAATATTATGATTGTATACCTTCAAGTTATTTCACATTGCCACAATTATGTTCGCTATTAAAGTACGCATGTTCACTCTGTTCTCCACATAGTGCATATTTTGGCTCAGACACTTCAGGGGTTTTCGATGTTAGATTTAAACAGCCTGTTCTTACACCATTTAAATCATCTTTAAACATATCGTCTTGCAACAAATACAGAACCTTATTGCCAATACTGGAACAGTATATATACTGCTTAGTGTCATTGTTTAGTCCTTAGACCATGAATTGTAATTTACCCTTTTGTATTCAATACTATGAGCCCTTTTTAATTTTGAAATTCTATTTCAGTTTATTCATCATGTAACTGAAAGCATCGTTTGGAAATGCCATCCACTTAATATTTCAGAGTGTTCGCTGCGCTTTTGATGGTCTTGTAAATGTTTTCATGTCGACTTTTGCGTATAACTGTGTCATTGGTTTCGAATGTACTACAAACGTATATGTCACTGCCAAATGCTGCATGCTGGTAGTTGCCAAAATGTCATTATTTTGATATGTTCCTTGCTAATGTGTTTAGATATAAATGATAGAAAACTGATTAAATGACAATAGGAGGTTTAAGTCAGAAGTAAGTCTTGAAATACACGATCAATTAAAGTCTACTATATTTCAAGTGTTTCCGATGACTCTATAAACTCAAAATACTTATCAGTGCTTAATTGTTTACTATGTACATAATGCAATAGATATGATGTTATTATGCCCCCACTCTGAAAAGGGGGGGGGGCATATAGATTTACCCTTGTCCGTCCTTCCGTCCGTCACAAATCTTGTGTCACTCATATCTCCAAAAGAATATGAGCCAGAGTCATAAAACTTTACAGGAATGTTCACCAGCATGTGTAGTTTTACACCTGGGGTTTCATGTTTGGTTGTGTCCAGTAAGTGTAGAGTTATGTCCCTTGACTTAGTAAAAATATAGCCTACAGAGTATGCAACCTTGTGTCACTTATATCTCCAAAAGTATATGTGCCAGAGTAATAAAACTTTACAAGAATGTTCACCAGCATGTGTAGTTGTGCACCTGGGGATTCATCTTTGGCTGTGCCCAGAAAATGCACAGTTATGGCCCTTGACTTAGTTAAAACATAGCCTACAGAGTATGCAATCTTGCGTCACTCATATCTCCAAAAATGTATGAGCCAGTGTCATAAGACTTTACATGAATGTTCACCAACCTGTATAGTTGTGCACCTGGGGTTTCATGTATGGTTACGCACAAAATCAGTTCAGTTGTTCACTTGGTAATTTTGATATCCATTCACAAACTATGAGCAGAATAAAAACATTTGCTTTTGCGACAAAGGCTGCAAGTGGGGGCATCTGTGTCCTATGGACGCATTCTAGTTTTTATTATTTTTGTTATTTTTTTAACACATGGCCCACTATTAAAACATTCCTAAAATGAATTCATATTGTCTCAACCACCCTCTATTGCTATTAGTATGCTCATATTTTCTCTCATTAAATAGTTATTCATATATTTCAGATGAAGCGATGACATTTGATTTTGTCGTAATAACGAGACCATGAACTTGCCCGATAAGATTCGTGTGCTGATTAACAGCAACTTCAGGACTTGGCATCATGCGATCTATGAGGCAACATTGATGGACCATTACTTAGAAGCTGTGGCAGGGGAAACAATATCTGAACAAGACGTAAAAAATGAACACTTTTATGCGAAGACAACGTCTTTAAGCGACACATAACATCGGTCAATCAGCAAAAAGGTGACAATGACAAAGTGTTCCGCGTCGATTCACAGCTGTTACACAAATGTCTTTTGGATTAATGACAATGGTATTTTGCTGTGAACTTCTGTTGATTGTGCAATAGTGTTTTGCTATAATACGGGACATTCGGGTATTGGTATTTGAAGTTTTTGAGTGTAGCATGAACGACACGACAGTGTGTCATGGCATTATTTGAATGAATATTGTTCCATACTGGTACAAAGCCTTGATACGTAAACATTCAATAATGAAACGTTCTACAAGTAGCAGACTCTTGAACGGTGTCTATGTGAGTAATTGCATGTTTTATTTCTTGTTCGATCAATTCTACATTTGTGTTACCCGCCATGTTCCATTCCTTCCATTTTAGACCTAATTATGTTGTTTAAAAATGTTTATATCAAGGGTTCACATATTCGTCCGGGCATACTTATACGAATTGAAAATAATATTGCACTTGAAATTCTTCAAGGTTGATCCCAAACGCTTCAATGCTCGGTGTATTATTATTTCCTGACAGAAAGTGGAACATGCAGTGGACCCAGTAAAAGGTTGGACAGATACTTGCTTTATATAAAAGTCCATGTTGCGCTCTAGTAAAGTTAATCTAGTCATTCCATATATTGTTTTTACAGTCTTTGATTACGTGTTTTAGGCAGGAGATTGTACTGTATTGTCTGTTTCAAATTATATCTCAGCGTTAGCAGTTTCATAAACTTTGTCACCGAAATGTTCCGAAATAGCACATAATCAGCTTTATGAACCTATTTCACATGTATACTCGGTGTTTCTTCGGGTTAAACACTTGTTTCCGCGTCGTGTCTTTTTGTACAGTTGGAAAAGTTAATGAGAGAAACCTCTTATAAAATTTACGTTGCCGACGCGACTCCTGTCGGGATGTATCGCAAGTTAAAATTAACAATCACGATCCGCGCCATGCCTATTTTTGTGCAGTTTGTAAAAGTTTATGAGAGAAAACTCTTATAAAATTTACTCTGCCGACAATATTATCGGAAAGTATTTACTGTTTCAAAATTAGCACGATCCACACCATGTCTTTATTTTCGTGCACTTTATGAGGGAAACCTGTTGCAAATTTTATACTTCCGTGACAACTTATGTCGTAAAATATGTCACAGTTCAAAAATATACAATCAAAATACCCGTCCTTGTCACAAGGTACTGAGGTAAACTTCTATTGATTAAACTAGTTATACCTTCATTGGTGTAATTGCCACAGACTCCTTTTTTCGCCCACCATTTATGTTTGTGTTTTGTCCCTTTTGCCTTTATAGTCATTTACTTGTATCTTTACATATTCGTGTCTCCTTGTGATTTTAGGGTGGCTGTGTACTTAACTTGTAACATTTACTGCCAGAGTTAGAATAATTAATTGTTAAAGTTGTTTGACGAAAAATAAGCTTTGCTGATAAGAGTGCATCAGAGGTCAGTTGTTGAATCTATCAATTAGGGGTTTTCTAATAAGTAAAACAAATAGCCGAGTACAATTTATTGCAGAGTGCATTAGTTAGTACAATACAAGTAATTCAAAGTAAATTCTAGAGAAAATAATAGAAAGTAGAATAATTTCAAAAACATATTCAGTAAGTTCTTGACGTTTGTACAGATTGTGGAGATTTAAAACAAATCTTGCGATTGTAATCATATACATTTGCAAGTGTTAACACATATTAGGAATAAGTTTTTGTATGATCCAATAATGTTTATCAATATCTAATAAAGTAATTATTGTTCTCGTTTACTGACGACTGTCAACAGAATATACAATAAAAAGCTGGTTAGAATATATTTAACATAATTTATGTGCAAACACTGACAATTCTGTCTGATTAGTTGTAAAATATCCAATGACCATAAATTGGAAAGTGGCCAGTGGAATTGAAATTTCTGAATTACATTTTTGGAAATTGAAATATATATTTATATCTTAACTTTGTTAAAATACCCAGTACGTATTTAGTTACAAATTGCATAACTTTAAAGTTGTAAAGATGCTGCTCTTGACAAAGTTTGATATAAATCATACACGGAACGTAGATCATTGGTAACAGGGAATATCAAACTACTAAGAATCGCGTTGAAGCTCAAGCAATTACTGAAAACAATATGCATAAAACTATATTCCACTTATATACAAAACTCAAATAGTCATCCTTATACTATGTGATTGCAAGATAATAACGTATAAAAGTGAGAGTTTAGCTATTTTACAATATATAACAATCTTGACATAAACACTATTTTACAAGGTGCGTAAAAGTTCAATACGGTGGCAATATCATTTATACTTCTCAGAGTATTTTTACAAGGTAACTATTTTCCATCAAGCTCACTTAGTAAGTGACTTTTATGACGATTACCACATGCACCGTACCTAAGGATTTCAAGAATGCGAAAGTGATCGAATGTGTCAGTAAGACACCTCCCTGTTAAGTCCGTTTGGAAAGTGTTTCGAGAATGACGTGTACTACTTTTATCATTCAATATGTGAGTGTAACTGGCAAATCTGGGCACAAGAATCATTATTGAAATGTGCCATAAACAGTCCGAAATGAACGAAAACTTTCAGGAAAATTTGTCATGAATTACACATAATATATGCAGTTTTCGTCAAGCAAAAGGTGCCCTCGTACAGCAAACGTGGTACATATAGTTGTAATCTATCCACTTGGATGCATTTTTCATATATATTCTACTTGTGGCTATTTTATTTCCTATACGTTTATGTTAACAATAGTTTTATGGGGCGTCGTACACATTTTTCAGGAAAACACACGGTGGCCATCCCAGGTAACATTGACGCCGTTAGATACGGCAAAGGTCTTCCTTGGAGTAATGTCAAACACTTATTTACAAATTGACAGTTTTTACTAATAGAAATACATTTGTGAATTTTGTGAAAATGTAACGTTGTGAGTAAAGGCTAGACCCCTATTTAAGGAGGGAGCGATGTTTTACACAACCTTCAAGGAAAGCAATAGTTACCAGTACACACGCATATCAAGAGTCATAGTGACATTGTTATATAAGTTTAAGCACTATATGTAAATACGTTATCGCCGTATATTTCATGCAGTACTTCCATCACTATTTTCAGCAATCTATTGTCCTAGTGAATACAAGTTGTAATATGGATCATTGTCTGACAAATCAATCAAAATCTTGACACAATCGTAACAAAACTTGATCATCTCCTGAAAAAGAATACTGAGATTGTTCATATGTTTCAAGATTAGAACAGTATAAAAGCGAAAAGGAAACATTTCTTCTAAAGACCCCAATTATAAAAACGAATACTAAAACTTAATTAAAAGTTATCGTTTCAAATATGATCCTATGTTTGACCAGAATATTCATAAACTGCAGTATTATGAAAGCTTGCTATCATATTTAGTACATTATGTTGTTAAGTTTGCTCTTGAGATCAATCATTGTTTATTAAAGTGATTACAATACAAGTTGGTGTGCTCAATATCAATAAGGCGGAGTTGAAGTACTAACAAAAATACAGATTAAGGGAATGATGACAGAGCGAACAACACGGGTCTGCGCAACACTTTAATGTGAAGAAAATCTTAGCAGCACAGCGGCTAGAGCATTGGAACTGCCATTATAAATACTATTTCAACTATTTTGACATGTCAACATCGCGCTTATTACATATCTTGTCCAGATACTAAACTACTATTTACCTGTGTCTGTATTGCTGAAGGTCTTCTATCACGTACATGCCTGATCGAATGGATTCCCGTCAACTGTTTGTCTATAACTAGAATTTCCAACATTGTAGAAACCGCACAAAGTATCCCTGTTCTCTCGGCACCGGTGCTTAAAACAAAAATACAATACCATATATGGTCATTCATTTTTCCTACCCAATAAAAATGTTAAATTTGAACTGACCTGGATATAACTAGTTTATCGTAACATGTTCATATAATCAACTAGTTGTCGCTTTGATATCGTTTTTTACAAAGCTAAAAAGTCCTGCAAACTGCTTTGTTTAAATTATATTCCAGTCAATAGTTTTGTATTAATTACAATTGGTCTTGAAGACATGTTCTTTTATTTCGGGTCATTTTTATATGAGTATATATTATAAGTGCATAATGATGGCTTATCCGTGTGTTTTTTTAATTTATCACAGATGATTAGAAGAGACTTTTATAGACATATTAACAATTTGGATTATATAATTTTATAAAAACAAGGAGATAAAGAATGTGAACATTGTTCGCAAATTATCTTTTATAGACGTGCTCAAAAGTTAATTAAATTGGAGGCTACATAAATATATTGTCTTTAATCTGACTTTTATAGCACAGCTTATTATAATTCAATATGTGATTCTCAGATACTTACAGACAATGAACAAGTACTGGACAGTCTGATTTTCGTTTATTCAAGTTTTTGTTGACATCAACAATAAGCTTAAGGAATGATTTTACGTCTGAAGGTACAACATCCTTAGATTTCCAACCACGAAATTGAAAATGCCGGATCTTCAAATCTTGAAATGATGGCTGGAAAAGTATAGACAAAGATTTGATGCCATGCAGTATACTTGCACCCGAAATTTGGTAATAACACGTTCGCTCAGCACTGGGAGCTTTTTTTGTATTTTCAGTAAAATGTAGACGTTTTAATCATCAATATGTTTAACAAAATGTTTGGCCACATACACAAAGCCTTGTCAAATCTACCTCAGTGAGAAAGGGGTGCTTTATTAGCAACAAAATGATTAGAAATATACCAATTAAGCTAGTTCAAACTCTCTTAGCGTTTGACACATATGCCAGCTTCAGGAAGTGGTAGTAACATTCAGTTTTATCTGTTTAAGGCAACATAGTAAGTCTTACCGATCCAGCGTGTGACAATTTCAGGTCACGTACAATGTACTCCTCTGTAGTGTTACTTTCCATACATAAAAGTGTATATTTTCCAAACGTACACACTTTGTTAACTTGTGGAAGGTATTGTCTAACGGTCTGTTTATAAAGTAAGTAATCATCATTAATATGTATTTAAAGGTCAATATTCAAACTTCGAATTTACGATACTAGTAAGACGTTTAACTACCAAACTTAATTACTAATTAAATTATTGACTAGAAATGCATAGGAACATATATGATGTGTACATAGTTGAAAACCATCTGTGCCACTATTTTAAAGCTAATTATTGTGATTATAATGCGACCGTCCAAGGTATACCGATAGTAAACACAAACAACAGTATTTTCCCAACAGTCTCTCGTACCTTGTCTGATATGTTTTCATCATCCAAACTAACAATACATTGAACATTTTCGTGGTAAGCCATGTATATAAAATCCTGTACCGTGGAAGGCATCGGAGTTTGCGTTGCAATATATTGGTTCTTTCGTATGTAACCCTGAAATATTATAATAATAGCCCGAAACAGTAAAAGAGAGATTGAGTTGTTACAGGAAACACCACATTCACAAGACAATGCCCACACATACCTCCGTGAAAACAACACTCTACAAAACATTAGGCACTGAGGAGGTGCATGAGTAAGTTATTTTAACTGTGCAATGATAATCATTATTACTCAGAAATGATTATAAATACAACACTGGAATAATGATTATAACCTGAAATAATAATTATTACCCTGAATAAAAACCTGAAGTAATATTTATTATTTATATTCAAGAGATAGAGACGGACATAATGACCATGGAATAATGATAATGCTAATGAATTGCCCTCGAATGATGATAATAATAACAATGATAACTTAAACATGATGAAATATCATACTTATTACATTAAGATTTAAATAGTTAAGATAATGATAACAACCTATTAGTAATAACCTCACAGTAATCATTATGGCAATAATAAGTCGACAATAATAATCTTCTGGAAATAGTTATGAAATTAATAACAACACTAAACTTATAATGATAATAATCACGAAATAACATTATTCATAAAAACAAATAATAATATCTATGCTATCATTTGCATAAATTTTTTTAAGTCGTAAAAGGTTTACTCTTGATAAAATCAAAATAGTCTTACGTTCATGTACACAGCATTGATATAACCATTTTTCGATAAAGTCAGATGTACACGATGACGATCGTCTGTAAAAAAGGTTAGTAATCATTTAAGTCCAGCTCCAATAACTACATATTATTTCATTTTGTTCGAAGTACAGAGACACTTTTACTTGGAACCTTCAAAAAGGCAATGAATTTGCAGAATACTGACAATTCCTGGCATTTATATGCATGTCAGACATTTTCTGTAGTAATTAGTAATAAAAAAGAGAGAGAATAAGTTGCTACAAGGAACCCCATTTACATAAGACAATGCCTCTCCGCACAGACCTCCTGGAAAACAACAGTCCATAAAACATAAGGTATTTGAGAAAGTGCAAGGGTAAATACGTAGGGGAACAGGGGCGCAAGGAATGACCTAGTCGACCATAAAGGATACTTTAGGAGAATCAAAGAGGACAAACAGAGGGGATTTAATGGATGGAATTCATCACAGGACAAGTCAAGACAGCTGGCAACAAAAGGCAAAGTGGGAAGAAAATAACATGAACACTATTTAAAGTGAAAGAACCGCACAGGGGAAGGGAAACCCAACATACGTCTGAACACAAATAGAAACAATAATCATACAGCGATTTACAGCCTTTGAACAGTCAGAAATATACTGGGGTTTAAATCGATTAAACAGCTAGCTAACCTCATACTTAATCGCTATATGGTCATTGATTTCCAACACATACATATAAATTAACTAAGTAAGCAGTAACTAATGATTAAAAGCAATTAACTATTACGTACATAACAACACTGTGCATAATCCAGCACAAAACTTCTTAATTTATGCACTACACAATGAATAATGATGTGACACGTATTGATCCTAAGTACATACATGTATGTTCAACAGTATATATCACCAAGTATTACCTGGTATGTCTGAACCTTTTCTGTTTTCTTTTCTATGATGATTTCCAGCTGGCCTCAATGACTCTCTCCCGATGACAGAATCCAGTGCAATCATTGCCTGTTTTTTAAAAGTGAAAATATCCTTCAGTTACTATTGCAATTGTGAAATTATTTTGAACATCAACTTCTTCTTGCATAAACTTGTTTAGGACTTGTAAAAACATTACCATAAATATATTTTTTTCTGTCAAATTGTAGAAAACATATCAAGGTTAACATAGTTTAGTGTAATTAAGTGTCTTTTACATCTACTGGAATAAAAACTCAGCCACATTTGTTACATAATTTATATTTACCTCGTACTGTGCAGCAATCCGTTCTTCAGTAACCTGACGATTTATTGCTGATTCCTTGACAGGTTCCGTGTCACAAGTCAGTGCGTACAGTACACAGTGATGAAGATACTCATATTGATTCTGTAAGAATATAAGACGGTTCATAACGTCTAAAGAAATACATATTACCATGGTTGCCAGAAACACTTCTGAAAGGAACTGGTAAAAATTTAAATGACACACAATTAGCATCAAATGCTGAACAATATTGCATTATAAAAACGCATAATTTTCAAAGCAAAATTCATTTACTAGCCGCACGCTTTGCCACACTATAGGAGTAGGAACGTGCAGAACAAGCAATGCAATATTCTGAAAATAGGGCTTTCCTGGGCAGTTCATCGCCTGGGTACAAAGTAAACGGCTGAAAAAAGGGGGGGGGGGGTATGAAACACTTACACAAAGGATTAGAATATTGTATTAATATAATGTTTCGTAATTTAAAAAAGAGAAATACTTCATTTTGAATCATGTGGACTCTTTGTCCACGGAGACCAATCGCACAGCCAAATATGTCCTCACAATCTTCATCTCGGCCTTGTTTTATCAGAAGGTCGAGCGCAATGTATGTACCAGTCCGACCTATACCAGCACTGAAATAAAGATTATATTTAGATGCAGTACAGATAACTCAAGATTAATTGTTTGAACCATAGGATATGCTTTAGGACATTTGTTACAGGTGCTTCTTGTCAGAGCAATGTATACGGTGTCCATGGATGGTTGAATGACCATCTTGTCTACATCTGTTTGCATATATTTTAATAGGCTTTATTGGTTTGCTTTTATCAATAGTTGTTTTTTCCAGTAATATTTACAGAAAGGTTTGGAAGCATGAACGTATTACGGGGGTGAAAACAGAGAGCATTGTAACACAACCATACTTTGAAATATTAAACCTCATTCCGGACATTCCAGCATGTTTAATTTTATATTCCTCAGAGGTAGGGTTTAATATCATATATATCGTACACCATTGCATTCTCCTGCAGTACTTAAATTATAGTATGGTAAATAATTTGGCTATAGTAACGTATCTATGAAAACGTTGCATCAGCTGACCTAAACTTCCTTTAAAATATGTCCTCAAATGAAGAAGAAAAAATCTGTTTTCATTGTTTCTAAATAAAGAGGAACGCCTAGGTCATTTCCAAAAGACAGAACAGTCACTAAATATTGTATCATTTTTGTACTTATTTATTTTGTCTTTCTTGTAATGGTTGGGTGATATTGTTTTGTTATTTTAACGGTGATTTTGGAATACTTACTATTATATCTTAATTTAAGAGTCAAGTGCATCAAGGTATATAATGTATTACTTCTACAAAAATGTTATATATTTAATACCTGCAGTGAACAACCAACGGTGATGTTGTCTTCCTTTGTTGTTGTTCCACTTTGTCTCTGAATGCAACAAGGGAGACAACTGAGTCAGGTACTGATCTATCAGGCCATGCTGTGTTGTGATACTGTACCACATTATGCTTCTCAGAAGACTGAAAATGATACCATGTAGTTGCAATCAGTAATTAAATCTTCCTTGTGAAAAGCAAAGGTAAAAACTAGTAGAATAAAATTAATGTACTCTGTAATGGTGCATGCTCCGTCCTTAAAATCATTTTCATCAAGCAATAATTAACGAATATGTGTATTGCTGAGTTATATTTTCCTAGATATTTTAACCAATACACTTCAAATATAAAACAAATAAGTTCGTCATAATATAGGCTAAACATACAATTAACCACTCTACAATCAGTTAATGTTTACTGAAAATAATTGAGAACAATAAAAGCTTACGTCAGAACACTGAAGCGCAAAATCTCGCACGACAAACTCTGCGAACATTTGTTCGGCAACCCACTTGATATTATAATTTCCGCATGCTATCTTCATGCCCTTGTCCGGCCAGTATTGTTCACATTTCATTTTCTGTCAAAAAAATAGTAAGGTATATATCAAAACAGTTAAATAAAATATTTCAAATATACACTAACAGTTAGTGTACAGGTGCGAATTCATGAACTATGTAAGTCATTTTAAACTCTACAATTCGCTTAATTTGGTTTTATTTCCCCTTTCATAAAAACAAATTGTATACATCGCTTGTTCGAAAAAGGTTTTGAAGAAAGTGTAATGCATATTTCAACATAAAGGTCACGGTCAAATAGCACGTGACATCCTTCTTTTCTTCAACAGTGTGTGGTATATCCATTAGCTTTGACAAATTACGATTCACACAATTGAAAATGCCAACCATATACTACCCGTGTCAATATAAGGAAGTCACGTATGCCTTATGCAATACAGGATCGAAGACCGATATCGCGTCATTCGGGCATGAGGTTATAAAGTTCAGTTCAAAGAAAGTTTGCTTTACTTAAGTCACTGATTAGTTTGTTCGGAACACAGGCTAACACCTAGCCAACATAAAACATTCTGGGTCTGGTCTTGGAACTTGATAATCGTTCTTCTGGGTGATTTAGTTTGGTTGATGGTCAAACAAGTCCAATGTAAGACATAAAGACCGTAGATAACTTTTGATTTATCCACTTAAAATTATCATCACTCACTTCTCCTTCTCTCAAGTTGGTCAACATAACGATTGCCTCTACACCGTCTTGCCAGATCATTTCCCAGAATGTTGTATACTTATTCATGGTATCAGCAGTTGGTCCTAACATAGACAAAACAGTATATCACAAGACGTTTTGGACAAAAACACTTCAAAATGATATAGAAAAAAAAGACTATATTAGAATACGTAATTATACAATAGTATATACATTGGAGTACAACAAAACGTTGTACAATTCATTACAATACCGTATAATACTAGTATACACTAGTGCAAAGAAATACAATAACATAATCATGCTCTATCAATGATATATTTAGTGTGAAATCAGTGGTATAATCATGTTTAAGAATAAGCCGGTATTTTATACTAAAAAGTATATATTTCATGCAAGGACAAGAGGAAATTACTCACCAGGGGAAGCGATGTATGCTCGTGACTGGTTATGTCCCTATAATATAACAATAATATCTGGGTGTTGGATCAAATATACACTAAATGTTTACGGTGTAATGATTTCTACATGCGTCAGTGATGTTTCTGTAATTTCACTTATATTTCAGCATGACAAATCATCTTGTATTTCGCAATGTTTACTTACATCAATATAATTTGCGTTGATATATGACTTGCTTTGAAGTTCAACCCTTGTTGCATCGTCTGAAGCATAAATATATAAATGATATTAATCAAAATATGAGAATACAATTTAAAACCACAGTGCATTCACAGTGTCATTATGTTTTATTTACCTTGCCTTTACAATGTTTTGGAAGATTATTTCATAATAAGAATGCAAAAGGAAGATTTGATATGGATCAGAACAGTTCAAAACTTCCTAGACATAAAACATATCTCGAGTATATATCAACGCTGTATTATCGGCAAACGTTGTGAGCCCATGCGCGTATTCATATTTATACTCATACAAAGGCATTGAATACCAAATAATTACTAAACTTCCTACTCATGCTTTAACAATTTATGAAAATAAATTTTCAGCTCTTTTTTGTGTGTCAACAAGTAGCGTTGTTTTAACAATAAGGTATTCATACTGTGTAGAAAATGTAATATCCATATTTTAAGTGGAAACTAGGTATGAGGACAACTCAGCCAAGTTATGAAACGTACAACGATTAAGGAAGACTGATATTGTCTCCGTAATACCTTTTAGGCGTTCATCTTAAAATATAGATACACGGTTAACATCAATTAAATATGACATTAAGTAATTTTCATAGTAAATGAAACCAAATTATACTTAGTAGAAGTTTCTTCATAAAATATTTACTTACATGCATATATACCATTATATCGATTCTTCTTTCTGTTGTGGGGTTTGAGAGCCTCATCACAACTTCTTTGTAAGCCTTTGAGAAGTTTCTGTAAATGTAGCAAACTTAAGACAAAGAACGCGAACAATAAGGTCAAGTATGCAACAAAACATATTAAAGACTAACGGATCACTTTTAAATACTAGTAAACAGTCTCGAATCTCAATCTTCCACTCCTACACCAGTAAGAATAGCACCAAATAAACAAACAAGCATAGTGTAATCATCACGCCCAGTTCAATTTAGATATATTTGAAAAGTAGTGGTATATATTTGCAGTACTAGTGCCATTCATTACATTCAATTGACATTGCTTGCCTTGAATTCAGTTTCAAAATCTGTTTTCTTCCGTACGTATTCCAGTAGTTGAGGAACTTTAACTTGGCTCCGTATTAGACTTTCCATGTTGTAATATGTATCTGCTGATGTTGGTATGTTGTAACCTGTATTGATGTTTCTCAAAGTTTAAAGCAAAACAAATAATTAAATCAACTTTTTTCATTGCTGACTAATGGTAAAAATGGCAACATATCTGATAGAAGGGGGGCGCTTAGCTGAAATTATCATGGTATTTGGATTTTCATGATTAACAATGATTTATCAGCGAATCGTAAGTGTTAAATGAATCAATAAAATATTCGCTAAATTTTTCAAGAAGAAGAAAATCCACAATATTACTTAAATTGAAAGCTGGACATTTTAAGAAATATTTCCTTTAAGCCGAAAAAGCGGTCTTGAGGGTTTTACACAGCTTTGAACGTTACCCATATCAATATCATTTGTAAGACCATCTCCATCAACATATTTAAGCTGAACTTTATCAACATCTGTTTCCTCCACTGCCACTTGCTCCATGTCCAGATCAATCATTACATTACTGTATGTCATCCTTTGCGGCTCTTCTATTTCGCTCTTTGTGTGTCTGCTTGGTTTCTTCAGTGGTTTGTTTGGTTGTACATACAGATAGTCCTCCGTTGGTCCTTCATTAGATCTACTTGGTTTGTTCGGCTTGGCGTATACCGGATAATCTGATGTAAGCAAAATAGAATGCTGATATAATTTACATGTATTATTCGCGAGTGTGTCAGCTTTTAGAAGCATAATGATGTAGCTCAGTATTCGGGAAGTAACATAAAAATGAACAGAATACTTTGCATTGGACATTATAGGTGTAAATGACTGCGTGAATGTACTGCGCAGTGAGAATCGTGTTGGTTTAATAACATTTTATAAACGACAATGAATATCATAGTTGAATAAATCGTACCTGATTCAACATTTATTTGGTTGCTAGCATTTCCTTCTACTTGATTTTCAGCGTTTTTGTTAGATCTGTAAGAGTAAAAGTCATTAATACAAAAATGGGGCTATTTGGACTTTTCCGATTAGTATTATGTACGTTAATATTATTTGTCAATTACAGTCGTGTTTCTTGTTTCTCGTTACTTCCGAATACATTTCGGACCAGCGTATAAAGGTAACACTTTTGGAGAAAAAAAACTGTTGTTTAATGATGATATTTGTAAATCGTCATATTGTAAATAGGTTACTTTTGGCATAAGAGCGACCTTTTGGAAAAATCGAGGAGGTTATTTTAGGTAACGTTTTGGTTAATAATAAATGACAATTGCCGCAAGTAAAAAATAGTATGCTTTGGTGTAGATTCTATTTATACAAACAAAATCCTAAATCTGTTACCAAATAGTAAATTGTATATTGTGTATATATACCATTTGTATTCAGACAATAATTTAACAGACGACACTTTATTAAATTAGTAAAATGGCATTCGTACGTTTGCCTTTCATCAAAGTACTTCAGCAATACAAGACACGACCATACCTGCGTTTAATGAAGCATACTAAGAACACCACGACAATCACAAGTAGAACAAAAGCGCCTCCGCCTGCAGCAGCTCCAATTATCATCGTGGAATTATCATCCGATTTCTGCCCACCTTTGTCTGTTTGTGGGTCTTCATTACTCTCTGTAGATGTTGTAGAATCTTCGTCTGTGTCATAAGATCTTGTTGATGATGGTTGATGTATGGTTTGTCCGGACGTGTTTGTCCGTGTTGGAGTTGTTTTATTCTCTGTAAGTGTTTTTGTTTCTGTGCTAGTATTACTCGATTTGGTAGTAGATGCTTCGGCTAAATTACAAATAATCGCTGAATTATATCACGTTCATAGATGTTCATGGAATATAAATGTACGCAGCTGAATGTACAAAGGAATAAAATGACAGAAATGATGTTTGATCATTAAGAGTTTTTTTCGCATAAATATTACATAATTATTAATCGTTATTATCAGTACTCACTTACTTGTATCAAAAGTGGAGCACGGTGTTACACAAACCCACGATACATGTCATCCTTGTTTGATATACGCAATAGTTACATTTTGGACATTGGTCAACGGACATATATTGTATACGTGGCTCCCAGCATGGTTCAAATCCATAATACCCTTTATGCCAAATGTGCGAAAGTTTATATGCTAGTATAATTGACAAAAATACATACTTGTAGCTGTTCTCGAGTTGGTAGTTGAACAAGTCCCAGTTACCTCACATCCTTGTCTGATACACTCAGGGTTACATGAGTATGGACATTGGTCGGTGAATGTACATTGTGTACATTGTGACAAGCATTGTTTACAATTCAAATTACCTCTACCACTAATTTGATTACGATAAAATCCTTGCTCACATTGAGTACAATATGTTGCATTGTAACATTTTATACAATTAGAAGAACAGGGATAACAAAATGAATATCCTATGTCAGTATTGTTTTGTTCGTATCCATCTTTGCATCCGTTTGTACATTTTTTCAAGTCACATTTTCCGTTAATACAAAGAGAACAATCATGTTCACATGTTACACCATATTTTCCTGGTTTACATCCATTACAAAACCCAGTGGTATCCTCGCAACCACTGTCCGTGCAATTAGCCGAACACGCATAGTTACACAACTGTCCAGGAGCCCAGTATGCCGTCACACAAGATTGACATTGTGAGCTGTGGGTACATAGTGAGCAGAGTGGAGGACATTGTGTACATTCACTAGCTTCAAGGTAATAACCATCATTGCATAAAACGCATACAGAATTGCCATTACACTGTGCACAGTTCGCTTTTTGACACTTTGCACCTGAAAGTGTAATAAAATTGGATAACAATGCAATTTGTGTTGATTTTATTATGTTTTGTATTCAAATGGTCTTAGAAAACTCAAAAATAGTTCATGAGTCATTTGGAGAAGTACACGATGCATTTAAGAAAAATAAAATTTACCATGACTTACCTGAATACACTGGAAGCATAGACAGTAGAATAATTAACACAATCTGTGACATCATATAGCGATATATTCTGAAATATATTCGTATGGTAAATATTAATGAAACCTTTTAACAATTTGAATCATTGTATTTTGAGAAATTCTTTGACTTAATATAATCGGGTTGGCTGGGTTCCATGTTTTTAACATGAAAACGTGTTTTGGAGAATTTTGCTATATATATTAAATTTACTACCTTTGATACAACACATTTAGGAATTTACAACTGACAACAGCATTTATAATTAACGGAATTGAAGTATTCTGAATTTAATTGTTTAATATGACAATAGGACTCATTGTTCAAACACGACACTATTTTTGTGGTGTGGACTTGAAAGGATCAGTTAATCATTTGATAATTTATTTCAATTTATCATCCGATGATTAAAAGAGAGAGAATACGTAACTACAAGGAAAGCCACATACATAAGACAATGCCTCCCCACGCAGATCTCCGGAAAAAAACAACAATCCACAAAACATAAGGTACTAAAGGAGGTGAAACGGTACACATATTAAGGAACTGAGGCGGCCCAACAGACCACAAGGAATAACTAGGAGAATCAAAGTGGACAGTAAGGGAAGGGGAGGTGGGAATTAATGGATGGAAAAGATCACAGGACAAGTCAAGACAACTGGCCTTAATAGGCCAAAAATGGGCAGGAAACAATCTGAACACTGTATAAAGTGACAGATTTGCATAGGGGAAAGGGAAATACAAAACACTTCATAACATAAACAGAAACAACAATCATATAGCGAATTACAGCCTTGGAACTGTCAGCATAAAATGCACAATAAATACTTCGTTAACTGATTGTTCAAAGGGTAAACCTGAGCCAATATATATTTTTTTTACACACGGTTAACAAAATCTACTCTGGTACGAAGAAATAATAAATGTAGATTAGTTCTTAATAAGACGTCCCAATATACCAATGACAATTAGTTGATGCATTACAATGTTTTTATAACACTATCTGTATTAAAATAATAACGCATTCACTTTAAAAGTGTTTTAAAAGTATGTTATTGTATTTACCAATTTCAGGTCATTGAATATTCAACGAACATTATCGACACTTCAAAATATTCCTACTTCACAAACTTTGTAAATTCCAATTATGTAATGAAATGAAATGTAAGCTGTGTACTTCGCTCGATCATATTCCTACCAATTGTCCGCTATAGTAAATATAGAAGAGGTTTAAATTATCGAATCAGGAAGTTATTACAGCAACGGGACGTTACGTCAAAATAAAGTTTAAACTGTATTCAAAGTTATGTATGTGAAAGCGCCTTATAAATGTCCTTTTCAAAAGTGACGGAGCGATAATTATGTGTAAATAATTTTACACTAGTGATACTGTGTATTGGAGTACATGTATATACGTTTGTGATGCCTTGTATAAATGTGAAACATTACACTGATGAATCTTTACTCACCTGTTAAGCTTACATAGAATTGATTGATGAAATAGAAACAAACCAGCTGCTAAGATCTTTAAAGCTGAATAAATTTTCTGTGGTTTTGAAGCAGAGCTACAGAATAATGTTTTCCCGCTGATTTGAGAAGCAATATTTATAACTAATACAATGTCTGTATAATTACATATGGAAACGCTTGTGTGTAACGGTACAGGACACGTTATAATTTCTGTTCGATATCGATTATATTGCACGTGCGGCGATATAGGAAGAATATTATCACAAGAACTACAAAAGTGTATACTATTTTATTTATGAAACGGATAGTCTTTAAATTCCAGTATTATTTATAACTTTAATTGTTAGAGTAATTGTCACATCATCAATAGTTGTACAGAATGACCATGTGACTATTGCAAGATGTCACGTATTGATATAGTACATATTATTTGACTATATATTGTGGTATTCAATATTACTGACATTGTTAAAGAATCTAATCGAGACATAGATACAAGTTAGAAATTTGAATGTATGATAAAGGGGTCAACTTCGAACATAATACAAACTAGTCCTCACGAAACATTATTGTTGATGGTACAGTTATGAACAACACGCGCAAAACGATATACTGTTCGAGTCCATTCTATGGCAGATAGTTCATGTGTGTCGTTTTGTTGTGGATAATCCATAAAAACAATCTCAGGGCACCCACTCTGTAAACGTATCAGACGAAATGTCTGAAAGACGCCATTTGGTTAATTTAAAAACATATACCTGATTAAAAACTAGGTTACATGTTAAAGGTCGCTATGTATGCAATGGGCTTTACAATTCAAGTTAGTTTATAACACGAAGGATATCATTTTTAATCACATACATTCAATTAGCATTAAGCCATGTTCCTTTCATTACTTATTGGCTTAAAGTCGCCAGTGTGGTAACTCTAAGTGAGAAAATACATGCAAATGCAGGGGCTCAACACATGATAAAGCTTACCGGATGCAAAAATATTTTCAATAGCAATAATGTATACAACAATTTAAACTTATTTGTGCTCGATCCCATGTTCTATGTTCCTTACTATTTCTTAATTTTTAATTTTTCTAACATATTTTGACAATTGGTCGACCAAGACATGATGGCATTGAACTCATATGTAATCGCCTGTAGCTATATTGTTAATGTTCAATGCTTGACATTCTATTTATGTTAACGACTCGTCATATTTGTAGCAGAATCATATACGGGCAAATATTAAGCGTATGTGAATGATACTATGACCACCGTCTCTATGGTGCTTTATGTTAAGCACTGTCCCATGACTAAGTCCAATGCGTTCACTAATATCGCAGACACGCACCCGACGGTCTTTCATAACGATTTTCTCAACCGACACAATGACTTTGACGTTAACTTTCTTCGTCCTACCCGACCTCGCATCGTCCTTCTTGGATAACTGCCGCTTGAAAAATGTTGATGCTATTTATATACAAGCGAACGAGAAATTTACGAATATTCTGTGGCTCTCTGTAACGCCTTCGTTGTGTCTGTGTGTGATTTATTCAATGAAACGCACAATTAATTAACTGTTCCCTTTTCTTCAACGTCAAAAGACGCCGTTTTGAAATCAAAATCAAAAACAGGTCCGGTGCGAAATTTGTACGACTACAGCACGTTTTACAACTGACGCAGTTAAACATTACAGGAACTAACGTCTCTGCATTAATGGCATATATAACAAAATCTTAACTTCAGCGCTCCTTATCACGCCATAACAATCGTGTTACTATAGCTATTAAGAAAACAACAATTACATTAATGTCTGAGCTGGGCCGGTGGGTCATACATATAGGTATGAAATGTATATATTTTTAATTAAATTGTGCCAATTCATGGGGATTAAGTCAATACATATATTAAGATATATTACCATGATATATTGACGCAGAAATTATAACTATCAAAGCTGTCCACGAATTTTTTGGACACACCTCGTACAATCATTAAACAGGACCTCACCACAAAGATTCATTGATGAAGAAATGTCACAAAAAGGAGCGGGTATAAATAAACATAGGGGCGCGTGGAACAACAAACGCAATTACAATAATGAAACATCAAGATAAATCAAGCAAACTAAAACAATATCAATATGACAATTACATTGTACATGTTAACTTTATTTTTGGTCATAATTGTCGTTCTAGTGTGAGTATATTTTGCTATTTTGCTCATCGTACACTCAAAGGATGACGAATTAGTTACGAAACAAAACATTTACATAACCTCAATAAGTTTAACTAGCGATGCGCTTTGTTACCATTAGTACCGTGTTTCAAGTAACTACTGTACATATTAATGCAAATTATTTTGTACGAAAGTCAAATTGTATATAATATTATCAGACATATCTAGTAGCGTTAAATAACATTCTTGAAAGTCCATACATCGAATTATTGTGTTTAAAACTATGGTTGCCAGCACGGTAGTTGTAGTCATGAAATACATCATACATGTAGATGTTCATGGGAAATGAATATACGCATTTTAATATAGCAAGAAATAAAGTGAAAAAAGTTTGACACATGTATTGGTTGACATAAGGAAAAATAACTAATTACGAGTATATGTAAGTGGTTTTCATATAAATTAATTATTATTATTCTTTATTATAATTTCTGACTTACTTGTACCGGAAGATGAGCGTGAAGTTACACAACCTCCTGACACATTACATTCTTGTTTGATGCACTCAGATGTGCGCTCTTCTGGACATTGGCCATTGGACGTACATTGCGTACATGGTTCCAAGCATTGTTTACACTTCTTAATACCTCTACCACTTAATAGATTATGGTAATAGTCTCTGTAAAATCCTTGCTTTCATTGAGTACAGTATGTTATATTGGAACATTTTATACAATTCGAAGGACATGGTAAACAATATAAGTAATTGTCATGCCTATTGTATTGTAGGTAACAATCAATGCATCCATCTCTACATTGTAGATGTTGATCAATCATGGGAAGTTTGGTTAAAATCCAAACAGTAAAATTTGAGATGAAGCGCGGACAAACTTCAACATGCACTGTATATGTACAAAAACATCAAAGGGTCATATCTCAGTTAAAAACTATCTGAGCGGATCGCAACGACGAGGATGCACATCTACATTCGATGCTGATCAATCCTATGAAGTTTGGTTGAAATCCAACCAGCAGTATGTGAGATGAAGAGCGGACAAGCTAAAGTGGACGGACGAACAGACAGACGCCAATACAAAAACAATATGCCTCCCTCGGAGAAAGGAGGACATAATTAAAGCTTGAATGCAGCGCACACATGCATTGGCTGTTATACTGTGATCATTTAATTATCAAAAACTCGTGTGAATATGCTACTCAACAGAATACAAAAATGCGAAATAGATGTATGATTATATATATCACACCTCTATACCTAAATAAGTCGTTAGTAAAGAAAGGAAGACAATCATCACATTATGTGTCATCATTCATCGAGCTTTTTGAAAGGTATACAAAACTTTGGTGTTACAAATCAAACATTTCTTCTTTAAAATCGAATCTATCAGTATGAGGAAAACATTGATGTTATTATTTATAAGTAATAATTATGTTTATCAGGCTAATCGAAGAGTATGTAATGCTGGGTCAAAAAGATAGAGTGCATGGGATAATATGGGCATGTTTCGATAGATACTATTGGGGTCAACACCTAAAATATACCCATCATGATGTAATACGGATATAAAAAATATTCCACCATATAGTAATTAAAATTATATTTCAGTTGGTACCAATATAACCCCCATTGTATCGAAAAATGTCTATACTATCACACATATCACACAAAACACTTTCTCTTTTGACTCAGTATATATATAGCATGTGTCGACCGATAATGGAAATGAAATGAGTGTTGGACCAGATATTAACATGTCATGGAAACAGGGTAAAGTACAATCGAAATAGTATACAGAACAAGGAAGAACTTCTGATTAAACTGACCTCTACATTCATAGCAAAGCAATGTAAGTATTAAACACTGTTTGTCGTCGTTTTAGTGACACAAAACATCCTTAATTTATTGATCTATATTTTTACTTTCGTATGAAATACTGAGATTCGTCACAGAATTGTTTTGACAAGAAGAGCGGGAATAATGTCTTTGAATCACTTAGCTTTTAATTTAAATTTCGTGTCTCACATTATTTACTACTAATCTGTTGTTGGAATTTATAATGGCCTTTTCTAGTCAACGATGGCAGATGAATACATGAAACATAATTATGTCTTCTCACATCAGAAATAAAAGAATAAAATAGCCAAATAGGTGCGTTATTTGTGAAAATACTGTGTGTGCTATTCACTCGGTGAAATAAATTTCGATATTATACCGAAACAAATATCCTATATTCATGAAACTATTTTCACTTCCGTGATTTATTTTGAACATCAAAAGTCTAGCGCGGCGTAGTCCATGCAGATATTGTTGTATGGCTGAACATATTTGGTATCTTGCAACAGCGCAGACCAACCTTATTTTGTCAAATCATGTATATGTAGATCTATTATCAATATCCTTATATTTATTATCTATACGTCAAATATACATGTATATGCAAATATGAAGCTTCACGCTTTATACATGGTAATTTTAAAATAGAAAACGAGCATAGTTCTAGATGAAAACCACTTACCTGTCAAGTTATTTTAGTATTCTATAAAAGTTATCCAGAATGCAATATTCAAACTTTAGAAAAAATGCATAACTGTATGTCCACCTCACTCGTTCATATCCTTTGCTGATGTTTTATATAGTAAACATGATTATGTTGTAAAGACATGTTTTGTTTCGAATCAGGAAGTTTTGAATGCAATCCGTGTACTATTCATCTAAATATAGAGTTTTTAAATTGTCAGTTTGTGTATTCGATAAAAATGGATAGTTTCGATTTACATTAAACAAACATTAATCTTTCAATGATATTTCTAAGAGGGGTAGTACATGTGTTCGAATCTAACCTATGGCGATGTTGAACCGCGAATATCACAATCACTGAGTCAAGCCCGAGTACCATTTACTTACCTAGGAAGCAGTCATCAGTCGTGATTAACATCAGTGTTAAACTTGTTTCAAAACTTTTACGGCGGTTAAGTGGTAATTATTTCATTAGAGTCTTCATAAATAATTGCCGTGTATTTAGCAGTGTTGGAAAACCTAGTTACGTGTTTATCGCTTTTTTGTCTGAGTGCAGACAAGCGCAAAGGAATGGTTTACTTTTCAAAAAAGCTTCGAAATACTTAAACATATATGAAATGTAACAAAAATGAAACAACAAAATACGCATAATACCTAAATTCCCGGGTTGAGCAGGTTATGTTCTTACGTGGCATTAGAAGAGCGCAAAAGAATGGGTTTTGTTTAAGAAAAAAGAATACTTCGATAAACATGAACATATATTAATTGAAACATGCGCAAGTATACCCATGTTTCCCGCTAGTAAGTAATTTCCAAATGCTATGTTAAGCTATCATCATAATTGCTGATACAATGATGCTATATAATATAATATGTATATAACAGCTCCCATTTATAACTTCTAAAAAGACAGCACAAGATAACTTGCCATTATACGTGTATATATTCAAAAATTACCAGTCCTTGTCATCAATTCAATTAATTAAACTAGTTATACTTGGAGTTTTTGCCGCTGACCGTTCTAATGCGGTACTCCTATTTACGCCCACCATTTATGTTTTTGTCTGGTACCTTTTGCCTTTATATTTCTGCTCTTGTATAATTATGTTTTCGTGTTTCCTTGTGCGTTTAGGGTGACTATACACTTAGAAGATGAATTATTTATTGATAAAATTAGCGCTGATGCTAAGATTGCATCAGAAACCAGTTGCTAGAATCCAACGACTAGGGGTTTTCTAATAAGTAAACAAATAGCCGAGTAAAATGTATTGCAGAGTGCATACGTTTGTACAATACAAGTAAATCGAAGTAAATTCTAACGAAATTAATAGAAAATACAGTAATTTCAAAAATATACTAAGTAAGCTCATAAAATTTGACGTTTACACAGATCATTGTGGAGAATTACAAAAAGTGTTGCGACTGTAATCATACACATTTGTAATTGTTTACAAATATCAGGAATTAGTTTTTGTAGCATCCAATGTTTATCAATAACTAATTAAGTAATTATTGTTGTCGTTTACTTACGACTGTCTATAGAATATACAATAAAAGCTGATTAGAATTTATTTAACATAATTTATGTACAGTTTTTCTTATTAGTTGTAATACATGTGCTTTGATATTCAATATATCAGACTGCAATGACAATGAATTGGAGAGTGGCCAGTGAAATTGAAATTTCTCAACAGCATGTGTGGACATTTAAATGCACTGCCATCCAAAAGTTTCTTTTCACATGAGTATTTTTAAATTTCATTACTTTTTATGCACACTTTCAAATAAGACAAGTATGACCATGAAGTAAAATTATTCATCCCACATGTCAGCAGCAGCATCAATCGGCTATCATCCAAAACCAACATTTGTATGTGTAAATGATCTTACACAAAAAATAAGATAATTTGTTTCAGTGCAAATTTATAAATACGTACTGAAAATTCTCGTACTCCTACGGAAAATTATTGCTGTGTCAAAAAGCGTTTTCAATTTATTGCATGTGACACAAATATGAATATACATTAACAGCAATGGGAAGTGTACAGGAACTTTTGAAGGGCAGTGTATATATTTATATTTTAACTTTGTTACAATTCGCATTATGTATTTAGTTCAAAGTTGCACAGCTTTTATTTGTACTAGATGCTGCTCTTTACAAAGATTGGTATAAATCTTACATTGAACGCAGTTGATTAGTAACATGTATTATCTAACCACAAAGAATCGCATTGAAGCTCAAGCATTTACTGAAAATCATAAGCATAAAACTAGTTGACTACTGCTAAAAGAAGCAATTATCAATCTTCCACAAAGGAACCAAATTATATACACAAATAGTCATACTAATATAATATGATATTAATATGTAATTGCAAGAGAATTAAGTATAACAGTGAGAGCTTATCTCTATTACAATATTAACAATCTTGACATACACCAATATGTTACAGGGTGCGTAAAAGGTCAATAGGTTGCAATATCATTTATTCATCTCTAAGGATTTTAACACAATACAATATTTTCCATCAAGCTAAATTAGTAATCATATATAAAGTATATACAGTTTCTTTACGAATTTTATTACGATATATTACCACATGCACCGTATGGGGTGTCGTACACATTTTTGACACGAAAATATACGTTGTCCATCCCAGGTAACATTGACGCCGCTAGATACGACATACGTCTTCCTTGGAGTAATGCCAAACACTTAATATAGTCCACTCATTCTACGTAAAAAATGGAAAATCCTTCAAATAATTGCAACAGAAATGATGTTCACTGTTTATGAAAGTAAAATCTATATAGAACAACATATCAAAAGTTTAACAAAATCTGAATTGCAGAAATACTTGAAATTTGTCTGTTATAACACCACCTTATTTTTACAAAAATGTCTTGTTAGTGTGATATGAAAATGACCAGATGTACATCTGTTGAATATTATGTACCAGAAAACATCTTGACAGCAGAATATTTATATCTAGACTCCATTCAATGTGTATTTATGAAGAACTATGCCCAAATACAAGGAAAAATGAATATTTCCTTAAGTTAAAGTGATAGAAATTACCCCACCTATTAATACAAAATTAAGAAAGTCGCCAGTATATTCGTCTAAGTAACTTCAAAACATTAATAACCTCAATTAAGTCAAAATTTCTTTAAACAATTTTCAAAAGTTTGAAGTATATGAGATGTACAATGTATTCAAATATACATCGTTATACATCTTATTAGATTGACAAAAACGTAAGTAGTCTAACAACATGTAGTACATAAATATAAATTCTACAACACTGTAATATAAGACCCACCATTAAAGGTTTAAATAACAGTGCAGTATAACAACCACAACACTCACAGCAATGACACAATCAACATTAAACAAACTTATGATATTGCTGTTAATAAATTTGTTCCCAGAATATTCTAATTCACAATTATAGCTTCCCTGCCACTCCCTTATTAATTATGCATGTAACATTTCCAAAATGTTAGCCGACACAGTTGCATGTGATACATTAAGACGAAAAGTAAATACTTTAGAACAAACAAACACACACCTGAAATAGTAATAATGATAAAAACAATGAAATAGCAAAACAAAGTGCTGGAAGAACCATTGTTTAGGCATTTTATCAATATCCATTGCTATATTTAGCTGTTTCTCTTAAAGCTTATTCTATGTACACGTAATCATTTTCTGAACATGTAATATCGTCATCTGTTGTAGTTTGTCCTATTTAACAACTTATTCATTGAAATTCACCACACTCTGATGAACAATCCAACCCATGCTTCCTGCAAGTACAACGCTTGGTGTCACACTTAGTTTACAGTTACATCTGATTCGATAAACGCAATCAATACATGCAGGTCACATGTGGGTCTTAATTGGCGACAGCATATTTCTATCCTCGGTCCAAAACAATTGATTCATACCATTAGTATCTCTTAACCAATGTTGCGCTTGAAGATAAACACGCTGCTGCACTTGTAGATGGTAAAGTATGGAATTTTATGAACAACAGTTGTGTTTGTCATGACATTGATTATGCTCCCTTACTTGTATGCAGTGCTTTTATTACAGGACCGCTGATTTATTGCTTTATGACCTAGCATTTTTTGATATTTGACCTTTTAACATGTCTGATTTAGCCAACGAGATATCGCAGTATACAGTATAACTGTTTTGTTGTACTAAGTTTTCATTGGTCGGTAAGGCACGTGACTTCTGAGTTTATAATACAGTAGAACTTCGAAACCTCGAACAGTTTTGGCTCGAACACAGTTGATACCTCGAACAGGTTCTTAAATCCAGACAAAATTCCTTCTTATTTCATATTATCTAACAGTAGATCACTCGAACAGAGATAGGTCGAACTCTCGAACATGTTTAGCGGTTCCTAACTACCATTTCATTAATTTCCCTTATAAATAGGTCGAACAATACAGTACATATCAACTTTGATTGATCAGTTGATATTCTTTTGTTTGTTAAGTGAGATTAGCAACATATTGTATTTGAACGTTACTTGACTATTGTACTATATAGATGCACTACTTGACTGTTGAACTACATTGTATAATATAATATATTTAAGTACGTATTTGACAAACAGTCGTTAAGTAGACCCTTAACTACTTAATGACAATAGAAGGGAAAGTTTAAACAATACGGCAAACTTCATTGTCAAACCCGATGTCATGACTGATATGAATATGACCGGAAATTTATTATCTTCATCATTTTCATAATGCATATACATGTATTGTATATTTGATAGTCATTCATTGATGTATGTGTTTATTGTATGTCTTCCATGAAAGACAAACTTGTTATTACTGTTCTTCTAAACGTAGTACTTTGTCGGTGTAATTCCGTGATGTAAATAAGAATAAACGAATTATTTAATTAAATGTGTATGGTGGCATATTACTGCCACCAGTTAGCATGATAGCGTTCGCGAATTGTTCGTGTTAACCACTTGATTATTACGATATTTATCTAGCTATCTAGTTAATATTCGTGTAACATTTTCTCATAAAACTAGAAACATGCTTGAAAGTGCCCAGAATTGCCACCTCTTACCTTTTTATGATGTATTTCACTAGATTTATGTGGCAACACTAATCTTATCTAGTTGACCACTTATTATGTTACTTAATAACTCAAATTCGCGAATTTCATGTTACCACTTGAATCTAGTGTAATACATCATAAAAAGGTAAGAGATGGCAGTTCTGGGCACTTTCAAGTCTGTTTCTAGTTGTATGATATTTATCTTACCGAAAATTTATCACGAATATTAACTAGATAGCTAGATAAATATCGTAATAATTAAGTGGTTAACACGAAACAATTCGCGAACGCTATCATGCTAACTGGTGGCAGTAATATGCCACCATCAATTTGTTTATCTTTTCTTTTTATTTATTAATATTATGGATTATGCTATGACTATTGATCGAAGTGCATTCAATATGACAACACAAACAACACACGCCTGTCATGATTTCAGCATGCTTAATACACCTGTATCTGCGACAATTAGTTTGTACATACACATGTTTACCATATATACCTCAAACAATAGATTGCTCGAACTAATTGCTAGAATCCAGGGTAGTTCGATGTTTCGAAGTTCTACTGTAGTCAGGTATTTGTCCGCTTTAGGAATATTTCAATGTGTATACAATATAATGGCCAAGCGTATCGATGGAGTATTTGATGATCTTGCTAATATATTTGATTTCACGTCGAGAAAACCGTTCAGAAGGTAGTGATTCGTCTAGCATCGAGAATTGTGTAGTAATATGCATTAAATATATTGTGGTGACTTGAATGCTGAGTAACGGAATGACGTGTATTGAAATACACAGGTTCCGCAGCACCGATAGTTGTATGAATGGCTTTAAATTACTGCGCATTTATAGGCATCGGAAATAAGGTCCTTAATGAGCACTTCTGTACAAGTGCATGCGTTAGTTACCCATTCTTTGCTTCGGTAACTTGATCCATCTCTTTGAAAACTTATAATAATGGTGCACATGTTGAGGCGATATCAATAATTTGACATGACATCATAATGGTGCTCAATTATGTTTGTTTTTTTCTACCATTGAGCTTACATTGTCTTAGTACATTTATATAATACTCGGGAAACAATCACATACTCGTTATTTACATATGCTTGATGTCATTTGTTTGCAAGCTGGTCTCTTATTGGCTATGTACACATACCGACTCGCCTGTCCAAAATAGAAATATCAGTTGTGCAAGAGTAATAAAGCAATGGGTGATTATGAAGGTTTCAAGATACAAACGTGTCATTACTTCTTCACCAGGTTTACCTTTATCTTGCTGTGCTCCACACGCTGTAAGGAATACACTTGCTACTTTTTATTCATGAACTTTTATAAGGCAAGACCTTTACCAAAAATACGCTGTGTCACATGCAGTAAATGAATGAATGACAGAATGGTAGGATACTACACAATTCAGCTCAAAGTTTAGTTAAGTACAAGGGATGTTCCAAGCCTTTTTACGCTTAATACTTGTCGTATTTGTACCACATACAAATATCATATTGTTACTGGTAATGTCAGACAAGCAGCATACTACAATTAGGAGGTCTGTTTCCTCCCTATAATGATTGTATCACAACGTGGAGTACAATAAAATGCAGTTTTAGCTATAAAAGTCAACTTTATCAACTTTACCAGCACTATGAAATACATTACAGCCACTTTCATCGAAGTACTTGCTTAATATACATTTGTATTGATGAAATATTGCTAGTTATCTCTGTTAGTGATAAGATATTCCTTTTGGATTGAAATGGTGTAGATCTGATGAATATAACACTTTGATATGTAGTTCCTTAAGTTATTCTTTGATGAATGATATATTTTATAGAATGACATTGGGGATAATTATTTATTTCAACAATTATGTTAAGATACAGCATAATTATCTTGATTTGTTCCATTTCGCAGAAAAAAACATCAATAATTTATAGCATGGTACGAGATTTGTACATTTTGAGGCTTAAAAAAAACCCAAAACAATGATAACAAATAAATAATATTATGGTTCAGATAAACATACATCGAACTAATGAATAATTCACCATTCTTCGATCTTTGGCAAAATTTTGGCACATACCCGCTTCCGTAAGAAAATAATTTGACAATAAATATTTCAAGGTCACACAATTATTTTCAAAATCTAATACTTACCTTATTGCCAGCAGTATTTATTGTGATTTTATACATTGTTTACATGCGTGTGCTTACGAATTAATATTGATCAATGGGCGCTTGCGAATAATATTTCAAATATGGTGTACAATATGCGCCATTCCTTCAAAGGTGTTTTTACATTTTTTATTTTCATTTTTTCTTCACCTTCTGCATCAAAGATTTTGTTAGACTTTAGATATGTTTTTATACAGTATTATTCTAACGCATATACTTGAAAACATTTCTGTTGCAGTTATCTGAGGGTTAAATTAGATTGACTGCACTTTTCTTTACAAATTGACAGATAGGTCTTTTAGAAATAAACATACATGTCGAATTTTGTGAAAATGTAACGTTGTGAGTTAAGGCTAGAACCCTATTTAAGGTAGGAGCGATGTTTAACTCAACCTTCCGGAAAGCAATAGTTACACGAGTACACACACATACCAAGAGTCAAAGTGACAATGTTATATAAGTATAAGCACTATATGTAAATACGTTATCGCCGTATAGTTCATGTAGTATTTCCATTACATTTTTCAGCAATCTATTGTCCTAGTGAATGCAAGTTGTAATATGGATCATTGTCTGACAAATCAATCAAAATCTTGACACAATCGTAACAAAACTTGATCATCTCCTGAAATAGAATAGTGAGTCTGTAAGATGAAGGTTTTATGATAAGTACAGTATTCAAAGAAAATAACATTTCTTCTAAAGACTCCGATTGAAAAAAAAGAATATTAAACTTTATTATTAAAAGCCATCGTTTCAAACATTTTCTTATGTTCGACCAGAATATTCACAACTAAGCTGTAATATTATAATTGCTTGCTAGCATATTTAGTACAGTATGTTGTCAAGTTTGCTCTTGAGATCAATCATTGTTTATTAAAGTGATTGATAAAAATCACTATCACAATTTGCAATTTTAAAGGACAGAAATGGCTTATACTCATTTTACATGTTATTGTGCTCAATAACAATATAGCGTGGTTGAAGTACTAAATAAACTACAGATGAGGGGAAGGGTGACGTTGTAAACAACACATAGTCTGCACAACACTTTAAGGTGAAGGTAATCTTGCAGAACAGCGGCTGCAGCATAAGAACTGTCATTATAAATACTGGGGATTTTAACTGGTTTGACGGCATGTCAACATCTCCCTTACACATCTTGTCAAGAATACTTAACTACTATTTACCTGTGTCTTTATTGCTGAATGTCTTCTATCACGTACATGACTGATGGAATGGATTCCAGTCAACTGTTTGTCTATAACTAGAATTTCAAACATTGTAGAAACCGCACAAAATATCCCCGTTCTCTCGGCGCCAGTGCTTAAAACAAAAAACATTACCATATATGGTCATTCATTCTTCCTGCCCAATAAAAATGTTAAATTGGAACTGACCTGGATATTACTAGTATATCGTAACTTGTTCATATATTCAACTAGTTGTCGCTTTGATGTCGTTTTTTGCAAAGCTAAAAATCCCTGCAAACTGTGATTTAAATTATATTCCAGTCTATGGTTTTGTATTAATTACAATTGGTCTTGGGGTCATTTTTATATGATTATATATTACAAGTGCATAATCATGGCTTATCCGTGTGGTTTCAATTTATAACAGATGATTAGAAGAGACTTGTATATACATATTAACAATTTGGAGTATATAATTTAAAAAAAACAAGGAGATATAGAATGTGAATATTGTTCGCAATTGTTCTATATATGTTCTGAAATTTTTTATTAGACGCTACATAAATATATTGTTGTTAATCTTACTTTTAGAGCAAAGCTGTATTATAATTCAATATGAGATTATCAGATACTTACAGACAATGAACAAGTACTGGACAGTCTGATTTTCGTTTATTCAAGTTTTTGTTGACATCAACAATAAGCTTAAGGAATGATTTTACGTCTGAAGGTACAACATCATTAGATTTCCAACCACGAAATTGAAAATGCCGAATCTTCAAATCTTGAAATGATGGCTGGAAAAGTATAGACAAAAATAGTATAGTGATAACAAAACACATTGACATAACCCATGCCTTCACAGAGATGTTATGCTATAAAGTATACCTGCATTCGAAATCTGATAACAACACGTTCACTCAGCACTGGGAGCTTTTTTGAATTTTCAGTAAAATTAACACGTTTAACAACATGTTCGGCAACATACATGAAGCTTTGTCAAATCTACCTCAGTGAAATAGGGGGTGTTTTATTAGCAACAATATGATTAGAAATAAACCAACTAAGCTAGTTCAAACTCTTTTAACGTTTGACACATATGTCAGCTTCAGGAAATGTTTAACGATATTTATTATTACATGAAAACAATTAGTTTTATCTGTTTAAGGCAACGTAGTAGGTCTTACCGATCCAGCGTGTGACAACTTCAGGTCACGTACAATGTACTCCTCTGTAGTGTTACTTTCCATACATAAAAGTGTGTATTTTCCAAACGTACACGCTTTGTTAACTTGTGGAAGGTATTGCCCAACGGTCTGAATATAAAGTAAGTAATTATTATTTATATGCATTTTAACGTCAATATCCTAACTTCGAATTTTACGATACTGGTAAGACTTGTTACTACCAAACATATTATTATTTATTAGAAATGCATAGGAACGTATATGATATGTACATAGTTGAAAACCATCTGTATCACTATTTTAAAATTAATTATTGCGATTCTAATGCGACCGTCCAGATATACAGAAAATGAACAGTATGAACAGGTGGCGTAGGTGCTGTACTTCCAGTACTTCGAGTAATAATGTTGAGCATGGTATTGTACATGTACAAAGTTCACAGTTAGGTTAAATTATAATATATACAAATTGATAAGTTTTTAATAGTACATGTATTCACAAATTTCAGTATGTTTCCCAACAGTCTCTCTTTCCTTGTCTGATATGTTTTCATCATCCAAACTAACAATACATTGAATATTTTCGTGGTAAGCCATAGATATAAAATCCTGTACCGTGGAAGGCATCGGAATCTGCGTTGCAATATATTGATTCTTTCGTAAGTAACCCTGAAATATTATTATAATGATAATAACCCGAAACAGTAAAAGAGAGATGAAGTTGTTTCGGAAACACCACATTCGCAAGACAATGCCCCATCACACAGACCTTCGGGAAACCAATAGTCTACAAAACATTATGCTCTAAGGAGGTTCAAGGGCAAGTACTTTTAATTGTGCAATAATAATTATTACTCTGAAATGGTAATCATTACACTACTGAATTAATGATTATAACCTGAAATAATAAGTATTACCTTGAATTAAACTTGAAGTAATGTTTATTATTAATATTCTACAAAAACGAGATTGAAATAATAACCACGGAATAACGATACTACAAATGAATTGCCCCGGAATGATGATACTTATAACAATAATAACTTAAAAATGATGAAATATCATACTGATTACAATAACATTTAAATAGTTAAGATAATGAAACAGCCTATTAGTAATAAACCTACCTTAACCGTTATGGTAAAAATTAACATATTTAAATCGCAAAAATGTGACCCTTAGTATAATCAAAGTAGTCTTACGTTCATGTACACAGCATTGATATAACCATTTTTCGATGACGTCAGATATACACGATACCGGTCGTCTGTAAAAAAGATTAGTGACCATTTGATTCCAGCTCCTATAACTACATACTGTTTCAATTTGTTTGAAATACAGAGACACTTTTACTTGTACCAAAAAAAGTGATGAATTTGCAGAGTACTGACAATTCCTGGCATGTGTATGCATGTCTGACATTGTCTGTAGTAATAAGTAATATACAAGTATAATCTTTTTAATGTATGCACTACACATTGTATAATGATTTGAGACGTATTACTCCTACGTACATAATTATGTGCAAACGTATATATCACCAAGTGTTACCTGGTATGTCTGAACCTTTTCTGTTTTCTCTTCTATGATATTTTCCAGTTGGCTTCGATGATTCTCTCCCGAAGACAGAATCCAGTGCAAAGATTGCCTGATTTATAAAAAATAAAACATCCTTCAGTCACTGTTGCAATTGTGAAATTATTTTAGATGGGTATTCGAAACTTGAATTTTAAAATTGAACATCAAGTTCTTCTTTCATGAACTTGTGTGTGATTTGTAAACAAACATTACAATAACAATCAAACTGTTTCTGTCAATTTGTAAAACATACTTTTAGAAATTTCAAGTCAATTTGAGAAAACATAGCAAGGTCAACATAGTTTTGGGTAAATAATAGTCTTAAAAACATATGGGCAAATAATGCTTTCCTTTTACATCTACTGGACAACATTTGTTTCATTATTTATATTTACCTTGGACTGAGCGACAATCCGTTCTTCAGTAATCTGGCTATAGTTACACATCTATGAAAACGTTGCAACAGCTGAACTTAATTCCTTTAAAAATGTCCTCTAATGAAGAAGAAAATCTGTTGTCCTTATTACTATATAAAAAGGAACGCGCAGGTCATTTCAAAAAGACAAAACAGTCAGTAAAAATTGCATCAATTTCATAGTTATTATTTATGTTTTGTTTCTTGTAATGGTTGGGTTTTTTTTGTTTGTTATTCTAACGGTGATTTTGAATACTTACTATTATACCTTAATTTAATTAGGCTCAAGTACACCAAGGTATATATATAATTTATTACTTCTACAAATATGGAATATGTTCAATACCTGCAGTGAACAATCAACGGTGATGTTGTCTTCCTTTGTTGTTGTTCCACTTTGTCTCTGAATGCAACAAGGGAGACAACTGAGTCAGGTACAGATCTATCAGGCCAGGCTGTGTAGTGATACTGTACCACATTATGCTTCTCTGAAGACTAAAAATGATACCATGTAGTTGCAATCAGTAATTAAATCTTCCTTGTGAAAACACAAAGGTCAAACTATTAGAATAAATGTACTTTGTAATAGTGGCATGTTCCGTTAAAATCCTTTTCGTCAACCAATAACTAACGAATATGTATATGTAATATTTTCCTTTAATTATACTTGTACAGACTAAGATATCAATACAATTCAAATATAATACAAAACTTATTTCGGCATAAGGCTTAACATTCAATTAACTACATCTACAATAAGTTAATGTTTAATGAAAATTATTGAGAACAATAAAACCTTACGTCAGAATGTTGAAGCACAATTTCTCGCACGACAAACTCTGCGAACATGTGTTCTGCAACGCAATTGATATTGTACTTTCCGCATGTTATCACCATACCCTGGTCTGGCCAGTATTGTTCACATTTCATTTTCTGTCAAAAATTAGTAATGTTTAGATCAAATTGTTTACATAGAATATTTCAAATATAAACTATTAGTTAGTATATACAAGCGCGAATTCATGAACTACGGAAGTCAATTTAAACTCGTTAGGTCGCTTATTTGTTTTATTTCCCCTTTCATAGAAACAAATTTTATACATCGCAAGTTCGAAAAAGCTCTCGAAGAAATCGTACAACACATATTTCAACATTACTGTCACAGTCAATTATCACGTGGACATCCTTTTTTCTACGACAGTTTGTGGTAATATAACCATTAGCTTTTACAAAAACACAACTGAAATTGCAAACCATATATTACCAGTACCTGTATAAAGAAGGCAAGTTTGCCTTATGCAGTACAGGATCGAAAATTGATTTCGCGTCATTTTGGCACGTGGTTTTAAAGTTCAGTTCGAAGAAAAATAATTTAACTGAAGCCACAGATTAGCCAACATAAAACTACATTCTGGGTCTTGTCTTGGAACATTATAATCTTTATTCTAGGTATATAAGTTTAGTTGATGGTCAAACAAGTCCGATGTAAGACAAAAAGACCATAGATAATTGTATTGTTTTATCAACTTTAAATTAGCATTACTCACTTCTCCTTCTCTCAAGTTGGTCAACATAACGATTTCCTCTACACCGTTTTGCCAGATCATTTCCCAGAATGTTGCATACTTATTCATAGTATCACCAGTAGGTCCTAACATAGACAAAACAGCATATCACAAGATGTTGTGGACAAAAACGGTTCAAAATGATAAATAAAGACTATATTAGAATACATTATAATACCGTAGAGTATGTAAAATACATAATATTACCACAGAGTATAATATACACCAATACAATCCTTATTTGCACTCTTCTAATATTCACTGGTACCCAGTTCGACTGATCTAAAACTTAAATTGCACAAATTCGGTTGACACAATCTACTGCGTTATGAATGTTAATGTCCAAAAGTTAAGTTTTTGTCACCTTGTATATGGCTATACTTAAATAACGTAGAAAATTTAATATCCATATTTATGAAAATTTTAAGTGGAAACTATGTATGAGGAAAACTTAGCCATGTTATGAAACGTACACCGAAGATGGAAAAATAAAGAACTCTTTTAGGCGTTCATCTTTGAATGAAGTTAAACGGTTAACATCAATTAAATATGGCATTTTGTAATATTCATAGTAAGTGAAACCATAGTATACGTTCATAGACGATTTATTTACTTACATGCATAGATACCGTTATATTGGTTCTTCTTTCTGTTGTGGGGTTTAAGGGCTTCATCACAACTTCTTTGGAAGCCTTTTAAAAGTTTCTGTAAATGTAACGGATCACTTTAAGATAATAGTAATGCAGAAGATGTAACAGATTCTCCGTGTTCCATTCTTACACACCAGTAAGGCTATAAGAATAGCACCAAATTAACATATAAAGCTAGCATTAATAATCAATCACAGTAAAATCTAAATATATTTAGCCTGGTTTCTCATTATACCGCGGTACTTGACGTTCGCAAAAACGATCAAAAAGAAAGAAACAATTCACATCAATATGTTATTGCTTTGCTGATTTATTCATTCTACCTCTTCATTCCCATAAATTTAAATACTTGAAATATCTTGTCATTGTTTATGAATTCCCGCCTAGTGTGCAGCCATGTTGGAATTTGACAAGTCAAGGTCGTGTCTCATGGTACCGGTGTAAGCATAAATAATTATGGAAAGCCTGATACACAATAACGTTACTATTTCCCAGTTCGTCATATAAGTCAACAGTCTCTAATTTCAGACAAATTTCAAAAGTTAATTCAACACAACAAGAATGCAGAACAATATGTAAATGTGCAAACTCGTTTTGACTTTGTCATTGTCAGTGAACCAGCACACACGTGTTTCTCTGGTGGTAGCTGTTCTGTTTCACTCCCCAGTGTACATATCTCAATGGTGATCGTCAATTTTTTCCTGCTGTTACTTTGTTTGGAATAGTATCCATTCAATATATTCAAATGATAGACCCATATAGCAAAGACACATGTTTAGACTTATACTGTGGCTTATTGTGTATCACTAAATTATGCCATTTGCTTTAATTGATTTTTTTTACCTTAACTGCTTGCCATACTTCCATTTCGTAGGAATAGCTTCTAAATTTAGAAACAACATGGATTCCGGTTTAGTGACGTCATACGAAATGTCAGACGATAATTTCAACAGCAAGTACGAAATTTTAAACATCGTTTACATGATATGGAGAGGGTTTTATGACCCATGGGGTGATGAACATAGGAAGAAAACTCGTTTCAACTGGTTTTGTATAAAAACGCTAGTAAGCCGTCAGAAATCCCGGCATTTTTGCAAAAAAAATTTGATACGAAGAGCATCTTCAGGTTTACTCACGAGAATATGTCAACATGCGGTAGGCGGTCCTTACGTTAAAATATCGCGAGAAAACTGTTTACCGCGATACCATGAAAGCCGCGGTACCACGAGAAAGGACTACAAACAAGTGAGAAAAGTAGTGGTATACATTTGTAATAACAGTGTCATTTATTACATTCAACCACCATTACTTGCATTGAATTCAGTTTCAAAATCTGTTTTCTTCCGTACGTATTCCAGTAGTTGGGGAACTTTAACTTGACTCCGTATTAGACTTTCCATGCTGTAATATGTATCTGCTGATGTTGGTATGTTGTAACCTGTATTGATGTTTCATAGTTTAAGCTGTTCTAAACAAATAATTAAATCAACTTTTTGCCATTGCTGACTAATGGTAAAAATGGCAACAGATCTGACTGAAAATGAGTTATAAGCTGAAATTACCATGGTATTTGGATTATGATGACATATTTTTTTTGTAATTAACACTGATTTGTCAGCGAATTGTAAGTGTAAGATAAATCAATAAAATCAATAAAATATTCACTAAAATGTTCAAAAAGTTGAAAATCCACAGTATTTCTTAAATCGAATGCTGGAAATTTTAATATATTTCTTCTTGAAGAAGTGTCTTAATGTCGAAAAGCGGTTTTGAGCGAAATACACAGCTATAAAAGTTACCCATATCAATATCACTTACAGTACTGCAGAGCGATTGTCCGAGGTTGTTGATATCAGAAAATCACTGATGTACCAATGGACATGGACCACTGACATGACTGTTTGTGACCAGTTGGTGACTGAAAATTTTCAAACTTGGACAACTAAGCACCATGCCTTCACTACAAAATACATAATCCGAATCAGAACGCAATAATATGTTGAATAGTATTTCTATGAAGTTTGGTTACTCCATGTCATTTTAATTACGCGGGACACAAACTTACAATGTTTCAACACGCCATTTTTACAAAGTCAAAGGCCATAACTCTTTGTTCAATCAAATTGTAAAACTCATGTGCGCAACTTCATGTCAGGGCAAATATTCTTATGACGCTTTCAATGCCTTTTTCTATAGTTCCCACAAGTCAGACTATCTGACCCATTCCCAAAGCAAAATATGTTTTTTCTCCAATCAGAAAAGAAATCCCATTCAAAAGCATCGTCTACTGGAGCGACTTTATTTCAAGATAACGATTAAACGTGCATTAGGACGTTCTTCTTGTCACTGTGATGTTGTGTATTGGAGTTAGTGTACATATATATACGTTAGTGAAGTCTTTATCGCTTGTTTAATATAATTCAGATATCGCATTTAATGCACGTGCGATGATATCGGAAGTATATTTAGAACTATAGTGTATACTATTTATTTATGTAATGGATAGTTTATATACCAGTTTTATGTATAACTTGAAGTGTTTGATTAATTATGTCACATCATGAATAATAGCACAGAACGACTGTTGGACTACTGAAAGATGTCACGTATTAATATAATACATGTAGTACATATTATTTGACTATATATTGCTGTTTCCAATATAACTGACATTGTTAAATTATTCGATACAAAGATCGAAGTAAGAAATTTGAAAGCATGATATATGGTTCAACTTCGAACATTATTCAAACTAGTCCTGGCGAAATATTAATGTCGATTGTACAGTTATGATCAACATGCGCCAAAACAATTTACTATTTGAGTCCATTCAAGGGCGGATAGCTCATATGTATCTTTTCGTTGAGGATAATCCATATAAAACGATCTGAAAGCATTTGACCCGTAAATGTATCTGACGAAAGGTATGTAATACTCGATTTTGTTAATTTTAACACTTTTAAATGTTTAAGTCATATTTTACCAGCTTACATGTTAAATGTCGCGGTGTATACTTAATGGACGTAGCAATCCAAGTTTATAACACGGAGGGTCTCATTGTTAATCGCATACATTCAAATTTGCATTAAGCCATGTTACTTTCGTTACTAGTTGGTTTTAAGTCACCAGCGTGGTAACTCTAAGTGAGAAAACGTATTCAAGTGCAAAAATAATAAAAGGTGAAATTTTTGAATACGCCAATGTCAATTGACTTCAGGGGGCTAAACACATAATAAACTTACCAAATAATTTTCTATAGCAATACTGTGTACAATAGTTCAATTTAATTGTGCTAGATCCCATTTTCTTATTTTCTTACTTATTTTGACAGTTAGTCGACGAAGACATAATGGTATTAATACTAAAAGACTTGTCTTCGTCGGTCTGTCATGTTTGTAGTAGAATCAAATATGGGCTAATATTGGGTGTATATGAATTAGATCACCATCTCTATGTAGCCTTATGTTCAAGAAGTACTCCATTTGAATAAACCGACATCAATATATACTCTTCTGTTGAAGTTTAAAAGGTTCAAGAATGCAACTAATGCCAATAATATAATCAAATAAACAACCGTATTGTTGAAACATTGAGAAAAAACACACAACAACAAATGATATTATCTTAATATCATTCCACTCATGTACACATTATATTAAAGGTTACTAAAGTAACAACAAAACAGATGATATACAGAATTGGTTAATTCCTTTGTTTGGGGATACTTCATAATATGCATGTATAAGACTGCCTGGTTTGCTTCCTGTCTACATGTTCTAATCTAGCAGTCGTTATAAATAGTGATAATTAGTTTTAATATACATTAAAAGTAAGTTAATTCGTCCTGTATATACCACTGCATATCATGTCATTTAGTATTCGATTTTCAATTACAAAATCCAGATCTGTACACAAATCGATTGTGTAACATAAACTGTTCAGTACACTAGAACGTTAAAAAATGTTATACATTGCCATAAGACCATAGACAATTATAGAGAATAAATATTATCTTCAACACATTCCCCAATGAACAACACTATTTTTCATAGTCCTAGTAATAATTATTGATCAGTTAATAAAAATACATAATACACAGAAGTGATTCAGTCTTTTTGCACTAGGACATCTATAGTCAATGATTATTGATCATCACGTCTGTTTGTCTGTAAATCTGAAACATAAGTTGATATATAATGCTAAGTTTTCAGTTTACTTTCAATTAAACTTCTAATAACATGAGACGGAAATATATCCTCAGCATTTGGGAATTACACTATAGCCATTTAAATATTGGTCATTTTTAATGAGGACGATGAATGATTACATATTTTGGTCAAATTGTGCTTATTAAAAAACTTGTCGAATACATATATTATATGTATACTTGCAAACCTACTTCGTAGAACAATAATGTTTGCTACATACCGCTGTAGTGATTTTCGGGCTGTCTTTCTCCTAAACTGACATATTCTCTGTTTGTATCAACGTCTTCTTCAGAAAGCGTAACATGGATCTCTGAGTTTGTACGCACTTCATTATGTAGTGGTCTGTTTCTCGACGTGGGCATTGTACCGGCCTCTTCTTGTGTGTTAACATACACGTGATTTTCTCTTGAACCTGTAGTCGTCTTGGTTGGACATATTGTTCGAAGGCATTTTGTTCTGCAAGAAACAACAACTTATTGAAAGAATATAATTACTCGTACATCAATTTCATACAGGCTATTGTATCTGAAATCATGATGGCCCTATATCGCTCACCTCAGGACACTGCCATTCTGACTGAATTAGACTTATGCCCCTTGCACCCATGTTTTTGACAGAACTTAATTGTTTATACAATCTTGGAAGAGGACCACACACCCAATATCAAAACACTACGCCTTATGGTTAAGGACAAGAAGTTTTATCGTACGTCAATTCCATACATACTATTGAGAAACAGCATAGCATTAGTATTATAATATTGCCATAACCTTCGTGTGAAGAAAATCACAACTCCAGCTAATGCTTCCACAATAATGAGAATACCGATTCCAGTCGCAATTCCATGACCAAATGCTTCATAGTAAACATCTTCAAATTTGCTGTTACTTGCGGTTGTAGTATGGCACTCTCCATGTGTGTCGCAGGTATCCTTGCATTCATTTGGACATACTGCAAAATATGTGAATGTAAAACAAGTGTAGAACAGGACTTGTCCGTGAGAAAATTCAAACTGTAATCAATACAGAAATCTTCTTAAGAGCGTAAGTATGACATTCATTTGCACTGTGTACATCGAGAACCTATCACTTATGTTGCTTGTCATGCCTTGAAAATAAATATTGCGAAAAGGCAAACACAACATCGATGTATTTTTACAGGGAGAACTTTAATAGAAAGCAATGCAGTTACTTACGAGATGGTTCTGCTGTACTGGTGTCCGGTTTTTGAGGCTATTAAAATCGCTTGCCTCGCCTATGAAATAAACGTGTTCATGATGGAAACAAAACGAAGATATATTGTTACAGATACTATATAGTACGAAACGTCAGTGGGAAGTACAATGCAGTTACTTACCTGATGTTTTTGTAGCACTAGTATACGGTTGTTGAGGAACCCTTTCTGTTGTCCATGTTTCTGAAACAAATATTGTACTTATCAATGAAAAAGAATTTAAAACATGCAATAAATATTGCCATTTACTAAGTACATATTTTATTGCAGTCCACTTGGAAACAGACAAATAATGTTGCATTGGTTGGAAAATAATTGCTTATGAACTACGAAGAGTAGCACATAGAGGACCACATTCGCCAAAGAGGACCTCGCCACACAGATTCCTCGATTAAGAAATGTCACACAAAAATGAGGAGCAGGTATAAATAAACATAGGGGCACATTGAACAACAACCGACATTACAATAATTAAACATCAAAATAAATTAAGCGAACTCAAAAAATGTCAACATGACAATTATAATGTTAAATTTATTTTGGTCATACTTGTCGTACTTGTGTGAGTAATTTTTGCTGTTTTGCTCATTGTGCCTGCAAAAAATGACGAATTAGTTACGAAACAAGACAATAATACTATGATAAATATTGATGCAAATTATTATGTATGATTCGTATCGTTCATAAATCAAATTCTATAATATATAATTTTTTGTTGTCATTTCGTACGTTCAATTATAACTTGAGATGTAATACGTTTTGAAGCAATGTATTACTCATATGTATTAATATGTAAGGACCGTTACAATTATTGCATTTAAAACTGTGCACTGTAGTTGTAGTCATGCACGTAGAGGTATATGGAAAATGAACAGACGGATTTTAATTCAACAAGAAATAAAATAAAGACAATAAAGTTTGACTAATGTGTTGGTTGGCATAAGTAAAAATAACTAATTACGAGTATATGTAAGTGCTTTCCATATCAATTAAGTATTACTCTGTGTTATCATAACTTACTTACTTGTACTTGAAGTGGAGCGTGTAGTTACACAACCCCCAGACACATCACATTCTTGTTTGATGCACGTATATTTACATTCTTCTGGACATTGATCATTGGATGTACATTGTGTACATGGTTCCCGGCACTGTGTACATTGCGTAGTACCTCTACCACTTATTGGATGACGATAATAGCCTCTGTAAAATCCTTCCTCACACTGAATACAATATGTTGTATTGGAACATTTTATGCAATTCGAAGAACACGGGAAACAATATGAATATGTGTTTGTATTGTATTGTACGTATCCATCTTTGCATCCGTCTGTACATTTCCTCAGGTCACATTCTCGGTTAATACAAAGAGAACAATCCTGTTCACATGTTGGACCATATTTTCCGGGTTTACATTCATAACAATATCCTGTTGTATCCTCGCAACCACTGTCCGTGCAATTAGTAGGACACACAGAGTTACACAACTGTCCAAGGTTCCAGTATGGTGTCACACAAGACTGACATTGTGCACAGTTGTTTATGGGACAGGCTGCATCTGAAAGTGTAATATTAAAGCTTCAATGCAGCGCGTACTTGCATAGCTATTATCATTGAATTATTAAAAATGTTAATATGCTACTAGTCAGATTAAAAAAATGAGAAATAGGTGTATGATTATATACCACGCCTTACCTGAATAAGTTGTTAGTAAAGAAAGCAAGACAATCATCACGTCATGTGTCATCATTAACCGAGGTTTCTGAAAGGTATACAAGACTTTTTATTGTCTCTTGGTGTTAAAAATCAAACATTTCTACTTTAAAAGCAAAACTATCTGTAAACACGTAAGGTCAAAACTTTAATATTTAGTAATATCAGGATTGTCAGGATGATACGTAATTCAAGAGTCTGTAATTATTTAGCATTTGTCGACCGATAATGGAGATGAAATGACTGTTGGGCCAGATAGTAACATTTTATGGAAACAGGAGAATGTACAATCGAAATGATGTATAGTCCGAAAGATCAAGGCAGATCGTCGGATTAAACTGACCTCTACATTCATAGCAAAGCAGTAATAGTATTAAATATTGTTTGTCGCCGTCGTAAAGACACAAAACATCAATTTTGATAATTTCCAATTACATACTGGGAATTATCTGTGAATTGCATTATTTTAATAAGAATTGCGGGAAATATTGTGTTCAATGAACAATAACTTAAACATAACTTAGCTATAAAACTGAAAATTCGTGTTACACGTATTTACTAGTGATCTATTGTTGGAATTTTCAATGGCATTTGTCTTAACAACATTGACAGATGGATAAATAAAGTAGAATGACTTTATTCTCACATCATAAATAAAATAATGAAATAGCTACGCCACTCGTGAATATATTATGTCCGCTGCTCACTCGATGCAATACCTTTCGATATTATACCGAAACATACAAAAATCCTCTATTTATGACACACTGAACTACAATTTCTGTTCCAGGATTCATTTTAAGCATTCAAACTCTAGCACGACGTCCATAAAGCTACTGCTGTATGACTTAACATAGACTTATCTCGCGATAACACAGCCCAACTTAAAACGATTATTTGTTTGTCAAACAATGTGAATGTAGTTCAATTCACTAGTATGCTTATTTTTATTGTCTAAAAGTCAAGCATATATGCAAATCTGAAGCATGGTACAAAAATATTTATTCAAAGTAGAATACGGGTGTAACACAAGTTGAAAATAAATGCACTTACCGATGTCAAGTTTAATATTCAATGAAAATTATCCAGAATGCAATATTCAAACTTGGAAACACTGCGTAATTCGATGTGCACATCACTCGGTCATATCCTTGGCTGATCACAAATATAGTAAACGTGATAATGTTGTAAACAAACTTTTAATTCGAATCAGGAAGTTTTGAATGCAATCCGCGTACTATTCATCTAAACATAGTGTATTTCAATTGAAAATGTATGTATTCGATACAAATGGGAAGTTTACTTACTTTAAATAGTTATTAATACATCAATGATATTTTTAAGGGGGTAAAGTGGTCAAGGGATTAAGCGCCAGGTTCCTGTTCTAAAGGTCGTGTTCAAATCCAACCATTTGCGAAGTTGAATCGCAAATATCACAATCGCTGAATTAAGCCCGAGTACCTTTACTTACATAGGAAGCAGTCATCAGACGTAATAAACTCGTTTCAAACTGTTTAAGGTAGTGAAGTGGTAATAATAAATAAACGATTTAACAAAAAAGATGTGTCTATCAGAGAAGTATGGTGGCTTTTTCTGCCACCAGTTAACTACTTAATTAATTAGATAATTATGTGGTTATCACGTTAAAGAAACTTGATAACTACCTCATTAACTAGATAATTATGTGGTTAACTAGATAATTTTTCATAGCAGTTGTGTGCACTATCAGACAATTTTTCGTGTTAAGATATTTATCTGGTATGAAAATTTATCACGATACTTTATCATCTTTGATTTTTTGAACTCAACAATATACTCTTTTTATGCTAGGTGGTCAATATTTCACACAATTCACTACTAGTATATATACTGAACAAAAAAAGAAACTTCCGATTTGTACACATAGTGTTTGTTGTGTTAAGGAAATCAGTGTGTAAAGAAAGTAGATAGGTAATATTAGCCTTGACCTGTGTTATCAGGATTCATGAATTTTAGCGATTATGCACTGTTAATCGTCAACAAAGTGAAACTCGTTTTGCACGTGCATGAATTGTTCAACATGTCCCGTGTGGTATTCGGTCAATTTGTTTTACTTGCCTTACTGACATTGTTGTCAAGTGAACGAAAACGATTCAAAATTTGAATCGTCAACAACGTGAAACTCGATTTGCACGTGCATGAAATGTTCAACATGTCCCGTTTGGTATTTGGTCAATTTGTTTTACTTGTCTTACTGACATTGTTTTCAAGTGAACGAAAATGCTTCAAAATTTGTAAAAACAACAACATTTTTACATTGAAGCATGCCAAGAATACCCACTAATATACACCAACCTGCGATTGGCATGCTTGAAGCTGGCATGTCGACAGAAGACGTTGTAAGACATTTTGGGAGTTCTAGTCGAGCGATACAAAATCTTCGCGCACGATTTAGAACGACAGCACACACCGACGACTTGCCACGTCGTGGACGTCCACGTGTTACAACGCGTGGTCAAGACCGCTATATCATGAACACGCATTTGCGCAATCGATTCCGAACTGCCGCTGCTACTGCTGCTAACACACCTGGGGGCGTTTTATCAACGGTCGCAACGCAAATCGCAGCTGATAATCGCAAAATAGCAGACAAAAATCGCAAATCGCGTTTTATTAAACATCGCAAAGTTGCGAGCGCACCTGTTAGCCTGTATAAAATCGCAAATATTAGCGACTGGGTTCTGGCACTCGCAAACCACTGTATTCATCGCAAAAATGACCGACATACATGTTATCATAAAAATGATTAGTGTTAAAAGTAAACAGTAAGCGAATAACTCGCATGCATATTTTTGCAATGGGAGTACATTCACAAATAACATTTGTTTACAAAATTGTAGTGACCATGGATTCCGGTCTTAGTCACAGAACGGTGCATGTGGGTTTTATCTATGCAAAAACCGCGGGAGATGACGTAGTTTGGCGGGGAGTTGAGAGGCCATCTTGTGAGAAGCAGCCGTCAACACGGCGTTTTTCATCTCTGTAATGTCAGAGGAGTGGTTGAAAGCTCTACAAGTGTAAAATTCGAGCTTCTCGACATGTCTGTTTGACATAATGCGAAAACAGGTGCGCTCTGTGACGTCATTTAGGAGACGGTGTCTCATTTTTTCTAAGTGGCGAAAAGGAATTTTGCGATCGGCTTTAATTGACGGAAAGAATACTTGCGATGGTGTTGATAAAACGCAAATAGCGGTAATCGCAAATGAACTCGCAAATGAAAGCGATCTGCGATTTTATGACATCGCATCGCTAATATTTGATAAAACGCACCCCTGGGCTTGAAAATTACCGAATCAGTGGGCAAACTGTTCATAATCGTCTGCGGGAGAACGGTTTACACGATCGACGTCCTTACGTCGGATGCGTTTTAATGATACGACATCGTGTAAATCGTCTTAATTGGGCACGTGTATACACTCGATGTACACGATGACGCTGGAATACCGTTCTTTTTTCGGATGAATCCAGATTTTGTTTACATCGTGGTGATGGCAGGGTGCGCGTCTACCGTAGGTAAAATGAACGCTATGCTGACTGTTGTGTTCTTGAACGAGATCGTTTCGGGGATGAGGGTTCTGTCATGATTTGGGCAGACATTGCCCATGGTTATCGTTCACCACTAGTCGTCATGTTAATTTAAATGCTCAACGTTAACGCGATGACATTCTCGCTCATCACGTCATTCCTCTGTTCCATAACAACGCCAACATCTAAATTTTTCAGCATGATGATGTCACATCTCATACAGCTAGAGACACTGTAAATTTTCTTATGACAAATAAACATTGATTTCATTGATGACTGGCCCGCTAGCTAAAAGTCCTGATCTCAACCCAATCGAGCACGTCTGGGGTATTCTGGACAGACGAGTGAGGCGTCGTCCCAACCCACCTGCTAACTTCACGAACTTCGTCAAGCGCTTATTCAGGAATGGAACAATATTCCACAGGCAGAAATCAACACTTTAGTGAATTATATGCGCCGGCGAGGGGGTGGTCATACCCGTTATTAAGTGTTATTTTTGTTTTTAACTCCTGCCTCACTTGGTCAAAATTTCCCCCATTTTCTGTTATCCTTTGGCCATCATTTTTGCACCAAACGCTGCATCATGATACACTCTTTAAACGCATATAATAACAATGATTCTCCCGATTTGTTCTCATCCAGCTATGTTCAAGCAAACTTAGCGGAAGTTTCTTTTTTTGATTAATATATTTGTGAAGCATCTATATTTAGGGAACTGCGTACTGCGCCCTTTAATGTCAGTCCGTATTTTAAACTTTACTTCATTACTGATACAATGATGTTATACAATATACTATGTATAATATAGCTCCTATTTGAAATTACAATAACTTCACGAAGACAACACAAAATAACTGACCATTATACGCGATTGTGGGCACTCTTCTTGTGCTGTCACCGTTTCATACGGAAACTCATTAGTGACTAAAATTAGATAAACGCAACTCGTACATCAATGACAGTATGTTACTATGGCACAAGGCGTTTCATAGATAACTGATTTAACTTCTTCAATTTGTTCTCCTTTCTGTCAAAATCATTAAACAATTTAGAAAATGATAAATACCAAACAGAACAAAAGCGTTTGTTTATTCGCCTAAATGTTTAATAAAACTGAACAAAATTGTCTTTAATTGTATATTTGACTAGAGTATGATTCAATGTGACAGACTAATCAGTTGTGTCTCAATTTACATAATTCCAGATATGTGTATATAGCAAACAATAGGCCAGTGTTTAGAATACAGATCACTTTGTAATTCAAAACATCTATGGTAAAATCACAATGATCACTGAGAGAAGAACAAAATATTGACTCTTTACCCAAGAAATTTATAGTGTTGTTACTGAAGCAAATCAAGACATCTCTAACTTCTCAATTTAATTCTTGCATTCACAGTTTATCTTCGGATACTTCGGATGAATCATATTACTTTGATATAAAATGTTCGCTGTTTATTATAGTTCAGCCATTACAGTTAATACACAAGTTATGTCCCAGTGGAGATTTTATCGTTTAAACAATAAAGTTATCTGATTTCTGATAAAACTGCGATAACTAGTTGTTACAACGGTGGTCTGTCATATCAGATGTAAGCCTAACTGGAATCGGAGATACATTTAACTGAATCATCGGAACAGTTAAGTAAGGGATACAATTTGTGCAAACAGTATTTAACCGAGTGAGTATATTTATCACATTATTCTGAAGCGTTCATTTAATATAAAATTTTGATTAATATTATAGTACATGTATGTATTAAACAATCGTGGGGCGAACATCTTTGTTACATTTTATGTATAATATAAATAAAAATATATTGTGCTCATTTTTCGTTCATTTGTTTATCTAAACAATCATGAAAACTATACTTTTTATAGTTAAAACTTCAATAAATATGCATTATCACAAAGGATACAGTTATAATGTATTTCTCTGTATTTGTCGAAAAAAGACATTTGTATAATCATGAAATCAAAAAATATATGGAAATGGTTCTTATAAATGATGTTTTAGACTATGTTACAACAATACTAGATACATCTTTAATATTCATAGAATATACAGGTACGTTATTATTAACAAGAATGAATACATTATATAGTAATAATTTCTGACTACGACATTGTTCATATATGTATACATATATCAAACAATGAAAGTGAACATTAAAGCTAATGTCTTGATAGCCTTTCGTTCGTGGTGATGTACATAATGAAGAAATTATTTATTTTGTTTATTTCATCGTTCTCTTGACCATCTGCCGGCCGTTGGTACGTCCGTTCAACTGCTAACCTTGACTCTAATTTAATGAATTTATCATCTAAAACATTCGTTAGTTAATATCATTAAACGAGAATAATCTCTTAGAAACTGCAGTTGTGGCAACTATGGTTCTCGGCGTCACAACGAGTTCCATAACGTGTGACGGTGATAGCTTCCACCATATATTGCTACTTCCTGACATCATGTGACATTTTTATTCTTTATTTTAGATGGATCTAGATGTAGTTGATTGTTGTTAAATTTAAATTATTTGTCAGAATTATCAAAGATGTATCTGGCATATCTGAATGAAAAATATTTGAACGGGCTCCATCCAGTGTTGCCGCTAAGTCATGTTAAATATGAACAATTGCAATGTAATACTGATTCCAAAAATATTTCATTTTTTTATTTTAAAATATCATTAACTTCTTTTTTCGACAAATACTGAGGAACCAAGTCTCAGAGTATTTGTTGATCAATAACGCATATTTATGTCGAATTTGTTAACTTTTAAATTATTTTTCATTTTTGTTCGGGTAAAAATGAACCAAAAAATGAACACAATTACCTTCGTTACAATATCCAGGAAATTAAAATGATCATATTGATACGGTGAATTTTGGAATTTGCGTTCTCTGTTATTCAATTAATTAGAAATTCGCCTAATGTATGCACATTTTCATTCGCTGTTCGTCAATGGATCAATTCGGAACAAAGTCCAGTCTTTGGAACAGTGCTCTGTTTAAGGAAGGACGGCTGTTGAAACTACAGCAGCGATTGGCGTATTTGTAGAGGAAGATCCTGATTCCACCTCTGATGTGTCTCAAAAACTAAAACTTGGCTCAAAATTTCAACTAATGTTGTCTGTTAAGAACATGCGATGTTAGAAGATCACTGTTTGAAAATCTGTCAGTTCGAAATTGGTGAAAATATTTAAATACTTTCGACACATTTTGCGTGTCCACCTACTATGCATTTGACAATAACACAATATCTGCTGTCGTACAGTCGTAGAAAACATTCATGTTATCGAACAAACGCAAACATAATTCGCATTGAAACAACGTGCGTCTACTAGTGGAACCAATGAAAAACCAAATGACATTTTCTTCTGTAATGCCTCCCTAGCTGCATAACAGTGTTCTTTATCACTCCTTTGGACTCCTTCACGTAGTTTTCAGTATTGCATATGAACATTTTCCAACGTATTGGTCCATCCCCATACTAAAATAGGAAGTAAACTCATTAATTGTCGAACAATTTGTGTTATACTGAAATATTAACAAATTATTTCGATAGGATTTTATTTGCAAAATGAGCAAAGTGAAGGTTTTGTAAAAGGGTTTTCATAATTTTCCCACGTAAAAGTCTCAAAAGTAAAATTGAGTATTTAATACTCTGTTACTATTTGTTACTAAATCCTCCGCTTCTCCTAAGAAAACTTGCGTTTCATTAATATCAACAGTTATCTTCTATTAATTAGATTAAGATTTCTAGTCCAAGTATCAAATACCTGCATATTCGTTTAAGATAATAATTATATTCGTCTAGGCGATTAACGTACCTAAAGAAGATCAGAGGCGAAACAAACACGCATCCTATATTACAAACAATATGTAATTCAGTACACCAAATGTGTTTAAAAACAAAATGTTATGACGAAATGCGTACTTCGATACGACGACAAAACACGCCCAGGATTGGTTAATTACTGTATATCTCCAATCAAGTTCATGTTATTCCGTGATTTACTGGAATATACCGGTTAAGCAGTGAGAATGGACTAGTGTTTATTTCACTGGTTTGCCTATTGTTTCGTCGTGCTAAAAGGGCGCGTAAATGCACGCGATGCAGGAATCTTCAGTTTCACAAAATGTAAATCAAAAAAAGTTTAAACTCATTTGAATTACATTCTATCATGCAATAATAACAAAGCATGAACGCGGCTTCAAAAGAAGCGTAAACAATAAATGTTATTTGGAAGAAATATTTAAGCTCGGCATTAGCTCATGACGTCACGTTCGAGAACATTGGCACTCAGCGCAAGACGCCGCGTAGTAATTTTGAAGTCATTAGAACATAATTAATGGTAGAAAACCTGCTGAAAAGGCATGAAATAAACATCTTAAATGAATGGTTTACTTTCAGGTCGAGTAGAGATGTTGATCCAAAATTCGTTAATTGTGTTACTCTCCGCAATGCTTGTGGAAACAGCGGGTCAGAACGTTCCTTTAGAATCGTCATCCAACTGCTCAGTAAGGCACGTGCAAATGAAAATCAAGGTTGACAACTGTTTACCCGTGCGTCTCCACGCGCGTGCTTGTAGTGGCACGTGCGCATCGTACACGACGACATCGTCAAACAGTCCGCACAAACTGGAAACCAAATGTGAATGTTGTCAGTACGTTGGAAGAAAAAGAAAATTATTTGGCATCAGATGTCCCCACGATGTTCATAAGAACTTGTACAAGCTTGCCGTAGGCTCAATCACCATACCTAAAAAATGTATGTGTCGGCCATGCTCCACGGCACCCAACCGATTCTCTTCTGCCGAGAAAAGTATTTTACTTAGAAATCCAATGCTGGACTTGTTAAAGACTAGAGTGTTCTACGGATAGACAATAAACTAAATGTGTTAACTTACATACTTCAAAACTTCAGTTATGTATTTTTCTTCTTGCTTATCCGGTATGAATCTTTGGACAGTGGACATATGTCTGAAGGTCGGAGCACAAATGATTCGTATGTCGTAACGTTTGGTTTGGATGCAAGATAATGTGACCGTTCATACTTGTGGCAAGATTGCATTAAGCATAGACTTCCCCAGGCTTGCTTAAGGCTGTGATCCACAGACGCCTGAATTTCATTATACATAAAATATTCTTTGAACACTTATTTTCAACTGCAGCATCTGCAGATTTACCCCCTCGTATGTATAATATATGTATCTACCGCAAAATATTTAAATATGATAGAATATATTCTCCAAAACGGGTGTAAATCTCATCCGTAATACCCGTATATGATTTGCATTAAAATATCTCCATGAAGTGCCGTGCGATAGCCGACAGGCTCTCAATGTCATGACCCTCACGAGGCCCTTAATCTGTCCGAAAGTTTCGTATGACCTAGACATTATATAACAAGTTTTCATTGGCTGACCACCTCACAATTTGTTAACAACCGATTTAGGGTACTTAGAACAGACATACGTATATACCTGACGTGAAGACTACAATGGTTTGTTTAATGTACACTCATTACAAAGCAAAATAAATTACGAGTTAATTGCAGCCTTTTTGTGAATTTTACTGCATAAAAAGTTCTCATTTATAGGACAAATTGTTAATAATATTAAATTCTCATAATGCCCAATTTAGACGAATTTCATATTTGTAACAATAATTGAATTTCCACTTCCTATATGTGTATTAATTGATGAAATACATTCTGAAGTTAATGTTTTACACTTGTGATACACCCACGAGTTAAAATGGGAAAAAATGATTTAGTGTCATGCATTATGGTTCCATAAGTTCTATATTCACCGTGGCCACCGTCTACGGAAAAGGACGGTATTTATGGAATTTAATACAGAAGTTTTGAAAACAAATGATGGAGTGCGTTCAGAAAATCTGCATATTTGTAATGAAATTACACTTATATAAAATACCGATGTAGCATAAGGCCATTGAAGTTTCTTGTTGTAATAAGAGTTTGCCCTGTATTACTACACTTTATCCAAACATTCGAGAAAAGGTGTACCTTTGTTTAATTTGTATCTGACTTATCCGTCGGTTATCACAAATGTTAGAAAAAAAAGTAGAATTACTGGCCACAATCGCATGACTGTAGGAAACTTCAATGATCTGATGCTCGTACTGGTTATATCACTTGATTTCAAAACGTATAATTTCAATACAAGTAAACGGGTTTTCTTAGCAGAGTCAGTCATTCGGTGATATATATCTACACTAAATGCCGCATTTTTCAGGAGCACGGTGATATTGGAATGAATTTCCGTTCGCTATATAAACAGTTTGTAACAATTAGAGAGACAACGTACGCGTGTCGTTTCCTAATTCCAATTCCAAGCGTTAAATACTTGAGATCTTTTTTATTGGAAATTCGAAACTAAATTCCTGACCTCAGATATACAAAAGTGAGCAAAATGAGATATTTCTCAATTAAAATATTTCTTCTCCCACACAATGAAAATTATTCCACAAACTGTCTCACCATTGATTGTGGCGTTTGTTTGACATACCAGGTCTTCTTTTTTGGCGCAGCCGTACTAACATGGTTTTGCTATTTGCATATTAGTCTTATGTGAACCAATCAAATTTTATATTAACCGCCAAGGCAATTCCTCTTCAACCGAACAACGTTTATAACCTTGATGGGGATTGGTTAACATTTCGATAAAGGGTAGGCCTACGTTACCTTACCGGTGTGAATTTACCGAAATCCATTTGGATCTGGAGTGACCAGCAATCATAACATCTCGGCATTGTTTTATGTTGCACAACAAATCGTAACCTTCAAATTGCGCCGACCATCTTTTTTCAAGATATTTCTTGTTTATCATCTGTACTATTACTCATATTGTCAGTTTTTGAAAATTTCAGAAATAAATCTCAATTGGATTATTGTATAGGCATAGTGGTCGAGGGTTATCTTGAGTGCCTTACTCCTGGGGCCTTATTCAAAATCGTTTGAAGACTGAAACTCAGACTTACAGTTAAAATGTTAAATTTACTTTTTCCTGCTTTGTTGTTACAACAATATAAATTTTAATAAAAATTGGCCAAAGTGTAAAGTGGGTAACAATGATTGCTCAGACAAAATTTCCTTGAAAATAAATGAAAAAAAATAAAAAGTTGGTAAATATAAATTTTACAAACTAAAGTCTAAGTCTGAGTGTCAGTCTTATAATGTTTATGAATAAGCCCCAGATCCGAAGGTCGAGTGTCCCGTCTTGTTCGAGGTTGAACTGCGAACTTCACAATCCCTTATTTTACGCGCCAGCTCTAGTTAGTAACACAGGAATCAGTCTTCGAGATGGATTGGTTCAACATGCAAACAATCGATGTAAAATATTTAAGTTTAATCTAAATCTCATTTGAAATATTTTGTAAAAGAAAAGTCGGGGCCCGCTAAGTCACACTTTGTATACATGATTATCAGGAAGGTCTGTCATACAACCATATCCAGTATCAAACACCGAACACGATCATCAGACTGCATTATTTATTCATGATTCTCATTTATTTCGATTTGGAATTTTCTGTCACAGAACACAAATCCACCGTCACTCTATACTGGGCAAAAGTACTAACCCAGTACTAGTGATAGTGCTGCTATTCACATAGATTCTCAAAAGCTACAGCATTCATTTTTTCATTCTGATGTAACATTTATAATTCCCATGAATTGAGCTTTCGAAAAAAAGTATGTGTTAAAAATCACGTGCTTTTTTGCATTTCACTTTGTCGAAAGGAATTGAAGATAAGCAAAATGCTATTTTTCAAGTTAGCTCTTTTGACTAGTTAGGTATGCTTAAATTTCATAAGCATGACTGGATATATTGTCACAGTGGTAATTATTGCAATACATTTTGTAATTTGTAACTCTGGTCTTCATGACAGTTTTCGTTCGTTGAATCTTATTTAGAATCTGTATAACACTATAATCAGTGTGTTTATAGATACGGTGTCAATAAATCATGTGTATTTTAGACAGTTGAAGAGAGTTTCTGAGACAAAACATTGATTTCCACACTAACGGTTTACAATTTGGATAATGCATGGGTGATAATAGTCAAACCTCTGTACATAAGTTATTTAATAAGTACAAACATTTAATACGCTTAATGCCCATATTATCCAAGTCCTGGGATTGAAGCAAACCGAGTCACTTTGCACATAAATAAAGAAGCGTGAAGACTTGTGTTGCATTCATCCCTCGAAGAAGTCAATAACAAACTGTTTTTCGGTGCCAGTGTGATACCATTTATCGTTTATTATGCATTCAAATGTACCCGATTGGAGTAAGCATCTCTGCTACGCATAGATCAGTACATTTTAACAGACGTTAGGTCAAAAATGCCATTTTGATGTGCGTTGATAAAATACAATTTTACAAACAGTTGAATCACAAACATACACTTTTTTTCACAAAAACTAGCTGATGACATTTTATCTTTAACAAACAACAGGTAATCCAAGAATCGAAGTTATAAGGATTTTTCAACAGCGGATACCCTTAATTAGAGGTTTCAGTTTTGTGCCTGAACACTCTGTAGAATGACATTTTTGTGTAACTCAAATTCTCTACTAGTCTGAATCGATTACCTGCACTGACAGGGAACCAGACTTATTTTGTACGAGAAGCTTGTGTCTGATGTGTTTAATCCTGTTTGCATGAGTAGCTTGAGTGTGTTTACTTATTTCTTTACGAATAGTATGTTGTGTGTATTCACGTTGTGTACGAGAAGTATGTTGTGTGTATTCACGTTCTGATGGGTAGCATGTTGTGGGAAAATACGTTTTGTACGAGTATCATGTGTGTTTATTCACGCTCTGGATGAGTAGCATGCTGTGTGTATTCATGTGCTGTATTATAGTAGCATGTTGTGAAAATTCACGTACGAGTAGCATGTTACGTGTATTCACTATCTGGTCAGGTAGTTTGATTTCGCTTTGTGTATTTACGTTCTGTTCGAATAGTTTTAATATTTTCTGTTCGAGTAACTTGAGTTCACTGTACGTGTTGTTTAATAGCTGTACGAGTACTTCGGGTTTACCGTACGAGTAGTTTGAGTTTGCTCCACGTTTGAATGTGCTGTACGCGTAGTTTATCTTTGTTGTGCTGGAAGTCTTTGTTCAATAATTGTGACACTGTCAGACAAGCTACAGTGAAATAGTTCATTCTGACAAAATAAAGTAGGTAACTGGTACAGTACATCATTTTCAGTTTACTTAAAATATCGGCTTAATTACTTGTGTCAGTATAATCATTGTCAGGCAATTTCCCAATTAATTGCACAATTTCACATTAATGCCCAATTAACGGTTATGAGAAATTCTTAACACTCTTTGACAGGATCTTTTATCAACGAAATGGCTCACTTAATTGACGCCCTTATAAGTTTCAAGTATTTTTAACATAGAACCATGATACGGTCTTGTACGAGGTAATGATGTTTAGCGATGTAATGTTATGAACGGTTTAGTGAGGTTGTGGTGACAAAAGTTATATCCTTTGACCTAATGTCTCATGGAGAACGTGCTATCAACCAATACAACCGACGTTGTGGTGTAAGTGACAAACCAATATAGGGATGACAAGCTCGTAAGTTAACCTCTGTCAAACGATTCATCACGGTTTTGAGGTGAATTATGTGACTGTGTGTCCCTGCTGTATTAAGTGCCGTTTTCACGGCGGTACGGAGCTGATTCGGCATATATTGGAGACAAACGAGAACGACCAGGTCGTGTTCGGTCGGCAACCCTCCACGTGACTCTAAATACCTAACAAGACTTCCTATTTGCGAAACATGCAGACCAAACTACATATAACTTGATTTTGTCGCTGCCCTTGCATCAGAAATGCAATGGCGCGACCACTTTCAACTTCGGAGAGGCGTAGTTATTTTTAATTAAAACTGCAGATTGTGCTGCATACCAGTACAGAGAATTACGTTGTATGAATTTGAATATGGACAAAGCCCTCACAATCCGTGTGATTTCCGTGTTTCTAAGAACAAGTAAGTACACAAGCACCAGTCAAGCTTTGCTAAGACTGTTAATAGAATATAATCCGTGCTAAACAAGTACAGTAAAACCTCCTTTAAAGACCACCTCAATAATAAGACCACCTCAAAACTAAGAGCACAATTTGCAACTCCATATTCATTGTTATGTGCTTTACTCAACCTCAGTATTAAGACCAGAGGGTGGTCTTGTTATTGAGGTTTACTGTAGTTTGACCGAGTTAAACAGCTACTGTCCCATCGGTTATAGAATTACACCAGTCACAGACAATCATACACTGGATGAGAACAGTGAAACCAAACTGAGGTCATAAGAAGAAAACTTCCGAGGTTATTTTGAATTATTTTTATTGTTCTTATACAATACATAAATATCAGTTCAATCTAGATAAGGTATACAAATAAAACAAATCACCTTTCATACTCGCTTCCCACACATGTAAGACGACATATCTCGCACACAATGTAGGTTGGCATACATCACATATTCATTATAAGTACATTTATTACTGGAGGCTGAGAAAAAATGAGCCAATATTTTATTTTCTCACACTATACAGTTCTACACAGTCGACTATTTTTTTTAGTAAAACTCCAGGTTGGCCCGAGAGAAAATTAAACAGTCACAAAAAATATTGGAAGCCTATAATCTTGTTAGAAGGGCCCATATCAACTATAGAAAGGTTATCTATACACCTATTACCCTAACACTTTTTATACAGACATTGTTAGTTTATGCAGAAATTTCAACTGTAACACACTGTTATAAATTAGTCAATGCATGCCTACAATACTATACAGACAAACTGAATACTTCATATAAAAGAAGTTAAGCCATCTTTAACAAATGTTCGTTTGAGGTTATATGAACCAGATTTTTTACAGTGGGTACTAGCAGGTATTTTTTATTAGTTTAGTACTGTAAAAATGAGTTGGTTACGTTCACTGCTAACAAGGACGGCCGTATTTCTGTTTTCAGTGACATCAAAATAAACCAGTCTTGATTAAAGACTCTCAGAGCTAAAGAATATGCAAGATACTTCTAGTTTGTCCCAATCCTATTGTAAACTGGTCCTGACAATTTAATATTATTATTATAATAAATCCCATAAATCATTCGAAGTTATAGCCAACACATGAGGTGTTTCGGATGGACAGACCAGCTAACCTACACAGTGATTACAATACGCCCACCTTCAAGACCCATACAAATGAGTTGTCAGCACATGAGAATAATATACTGAAAAATATTTCACATTTCTATATTGAACAGTTTAAGCACATATGAAACAATAACTTTTACAAACTCCATACAGCAGTTATCTTCCCTTGCAGTACAGCAACAGCCACTGCCTTCACAAAAGTCATGTGATGATGGTTGGTTGGACAATATGGCAGATACGCCGAAGAAGAAACTTTTAAAATGTAAGCATTTATTTTTAAACATTTTTTGAATATTGTTATTTTTTTCCCTACCACTAAACATCTTTTATGTTTGAAATTAAGATATATACGACTACAAAATTTTCAAACTCTAAAATTAAAATAAAGGAAAAACATATTTTGTCCAAAATCTTGACAAATAAATATCTCAAAAGCAATGGACCCAGGGTCATAAATCTGAACTTGGAGACCAGACTCGGAATGAAGCCTTGTGATTAGTCAATTTTCAGACTGAGCTCAGAACTTAACAATAAAAGGCTGAGTTTTGAGATTTTTCTCCGAACTCACGTTTAAAGCCTCACACTTTGGTCTCTGAAGTCACAAAAGCTGCAGAATAAGGAACCCAATCTACACGCTGACACAAGGAGATATCATTACAAGACATAGTAACATTACAACGGGATTCTAGCAATACCATCATCTAGCACACTGACATATACATATTAATCATTCGTAACAAAAGTAATGACATTAAATGCTCAACTAAAATGTAAAATACTAAACGTATTCCCTACATTTATATGATAAAATTTGGATTTGCATATTTACAATCAACAATACGTATAAAACAATATCAGATTAATACATAAGAGAAAAAATAAACAGATTAAGAAAACAATCTTTACATAAATAAACAATTCAAAGTTAAGAACATTTTAATTGGGGGGGCCTAATATGTTTGCCTAGACTTCACAAAAGGATGAAGTCAATAAGCTTACCGGTATATAAGACATTCTGTACCTGTCAATGGATGACCAGTGACATTCTGTACCTATTGACGGATGGCCAGCAACATTCTGTACCTATTGATGGATGGCCAGCATCAACTTATCCAACACTGGCCGATAACTGCAGAAATATAGAAATCTCTCAGATAGAAGTATTTGTAGGAAAGAGTTAATCTTAGGAATTAATTATTAAACAAACTTATGATTTATCCCATTGAAAACATAATTCTACTTATCCTGGAGATTTCAGAGTGAAATTAAATAGAGTACATTAGTAAGAAAACTTAAATTCCTTCATAATACGAACGGAAGTTGTAAAATATGTAAGACAAGTAAAGTTTAGAGTATTATTGAATGTCAATCAATATCCAATTTAAAAGGTCAATTCAATGAGTGATAAAATGCACTAATTGGTGATCTGCCTATAAATACTGGGATTAGTGCAACACTGTAGCAACTGCTTCTCTACCAAGATTCAGTTATAACAGTTTTGCGTCAAACTCTCCGAAGATGGTATCATATGGAATAATACTGATTTATCTTAATTTGAACGTTATTCTCCAGTTATGATTACAGTGACTTATGAAATACAAGACGTCTCATTTTAGCCCCAGAAATTAAACCCATACAGCAATTTTACAAGATAGTACGGCTTTTAAATTAGAACATATCTCTGTTAAATCATAAAGTAACATAGATAAGTATGCAAAAACCCAAGTGAGGCTGAACCAGAATGGACTTGATCATAGAGAAAAAATCTATCATTATTGATTGAACTGAGTAACAGTACTGACAAGTGTCCGACAATGGACATTGTAAGCAATAATTACCCATGTGACCAATTAGTTTTAGAAGACAAGTGAGTTTGGCATAACAGTATAAGTGTAGATGAAATGCAATTTTGTACATATATGAATTTAAATAGTTGACAGCATGATAATAATAACATTATTATTTAGTCACATGATCAATTTGATGTTAATTTTTAAAATGAATATTGTTTCATCAGTTTTGTAACATTCCAATGTGTGACACAGGCAGTGTTTTAGAAAGTATTACACAATAGCGCTTATGGTCAAGCGTGTGGTCAATTAACGCAGCATAATCTCAATGCCAACTCATACAAAAGACCTACATGAAAAATAAAGAAAAAAACCTACACAGTTATCCTAGAAAAGAAATAAAATCTACAACAGAAAAAGCACAGAAAGTTTGATATTCAAATACTTTTGAGAGCCAATAATTTCATACATTTTGACTAGTTTCAAAAAAAGCTTAATACAAACAAATGTTTTAACTATTAGTATGAGGTATAGGAACTAACATCGAAGCCAAACATACAGATTATCAGTCATTGTGTACAAATAAGCACAACCTGTTGTCATAGATACTTGAACATTTTCGAAATACATACATATCATATATATCAAATAGATACATTTATATATTCTAAATAGAAAAAGAATTTTTCTTACAAGGCTAGTCAACAACATTTACTCAGAAATCAAACATAACAATATCATTTATAATGGTGGCAAGGGTTTAAGATTATAAGACTGAATTTGGTGACCAGTCTTAGAATGCTGCCTTGTCATTGGTTCATTTCAAAACTGCATTCAGAACTAACCAATCAGATGCTTTTGTTTTGAGACTGGTCACCAAATTCAGATTTCTAACCTAAGATCTAAATGTCACTGACATAAGAGCTACCTGTATTTAAATATGAAAAAACAACACAAAAAATCCAAGTTTAAGTAAGGGAGAGAATTCAGCTGTGAGCACATGTCAAAAGTTGTACCTTTGGATTTCAATATATGTCAGCAAAGGGTTTTTGTGCAGATGTCAACAAAATAACCAAACACATACCCTTCACAAAGCTCAACAAACAGATGGATATTTCCATACAAAAGTAATATGTGTAATTCATAATTACTTAGATACAAAACCCAAATTGAAGAGTCAACCATTTTGTTTTACAATAGAAACAAGTAGCTATACAAGTAGCTTTAACACCATAGTGCTTGCCACCAATACATTACTAGTCCAACATATGAAAAGACAGCAACTAACATATATTGGGAATAAGCACATTTTGTAAAAATAAAACATATTTAGCAGCCATGGCTGATATATAGGTGGTTGACAAGGGACCAAAAAGTCTACAATAAACCCAAGTTTGCTTTAATGCTGGCGCTTTCGTGACACTTATAATGTTCATTTTTTGCTCAAAGCAAGTCTTTATCGGCTAATTAATTATATTACTATTCTTGAAGTATTGTAACTTCTTTGATTTTAGGAATGTGATTCAGAAACATGATTGCAATCTGACAGACATGCTTGCAAAATAGAATGGTATTAAAGTAAAGACTTGATGGTCTAGGTTCAAAGTGTGTATACCTTTCAATAATGTATTTCTATGAAATTGCCAAGTTTTGTAGAACAAAAACTAGATTGTATCCTAACATAAACAACACTATACAACTTAGTACTTTGCTAGGCAGCACAAATATACGCTCAACAGAGGCCATATTACAAAAAAATACATTCTGAATTATTTATTAGCAATTAACTTTAAGAAAACATTCAAACTAAAAGTAGGGGTGTCATAGATGGCCAACTCTGTATCGACAAATCAAGTCAAATATATCACTGATACATCAATTCGTCCAAGTGTATATATTAATGAAGAATATAAGATAAATAAATTTAGAAAATAAAGAGTTAAAGATCTTAACTGAAGCTTATCCCAGTGAATCTACATAAACATTATTTAACACCCAAATTGTTCTAAAACATCACTATGTAGAGCAACTTAAAACAAAGAGTTTTTTCTATGGGCAAACATGCACAATTGGGCACTGCACGGAGTTGATGGTGAAAACGAAAAAATAGTAAAATATTAACTTCCCTTAACTTCTGCTCCGTAAACAAACAAGATTTTTTCAATTGTATCGACATTCAAACTCTGTATTGATTTCATTAAACTTGCTGGTAACAATAACACATCTATATTGCTTCTATCAATGACACCCCTAACTAAAAGACATATGGAACAGTCCAAGATTAAAATCAGGTATAAATGAATAATAGGCTAAGCTAATTTAACAATAAGGGCAGGATATAAATTATGTACAAACACATGTCCCTAGAAGCCACCAATAACTGTCCCGTCATACTAGAAGTACAATCTCAAAAATATCAATTAGGCAAAGCATACCATATTTTACCAGCCATAAGCCGATACTGTAAATAATTATACCTAACAACAATAGCATCAAATATCAGAGAGCTTTCTTTAGCATTGTCTGAAAATCAAGTTGAGTTAGGAGATAATCTCCAAACTACGCTACATTTTGCAAGAAAAGATAAGTGGACAAAGGAACCATGATAATTGACAATTATAACAACTGCATTAACACTAAGAAACATATAAACCAAGCACGTAACTTACTACTTACAAAACATGTCCCAGCAAAAAATTTAAGATTCAATATTTTTATGGCATTGTGACGTTGAACTAAGAAAAACATCGGTTCTTCTACAACAAGAAACTAAAGCACAAAGCGTATCAGAGATAGAGTAAAAATATATAACATATTAAAGTGACAATGGTACAGAATGTGATGACTTGACATGATTAACAATAATGCGGGGGCCTAATGCTAAAGTTCCATATCTTGAACTTCATCATCGGAAAAGCTACTCATAGAACTTTCACTAGATGAATCTTGATGTTCTTGTTCACGTATAGCTTCTTCTGTTGCATATTTCTTTACATATTCTACAAAAACAATAGCATTATATGATGCATCGTAATTAACGTGAGAAGTTAGGCATACATGAAACTCTCCAGATTTCTGCTGGAGACTCCCTGTTTTGACAGGCCACTCACGCTCTCTTTCGGGGAGAAGCGATATCCCGATTTTCAAAGTAAACATCGTAAATTTTTGTTATGGGGTAATTTTTAGTTCATTTCCGACTGGTTTGCTGTAATTACTTGTCAAACTGATAACTGGAAGCACTAAAATCTGGATACCAGTCTGAAAATCGTATGTACCATGTTTTTGGGGTTATATAGACGCTTCCAATCATGGAATCAAGCGCTTGGTGACAATGATCAAAATAGGACACGACCCTTGCTTGTCATGTTGTTTATTCAAGTTTCACAGGTTTCTATTGTATTCGGACATGACAATTGGCAATAAGATTTTTAATTGGCGACTTTCTTTTCCAGGGATGACCCCTAGATTATGAGTTAATTTGCAGAACATTGCTATTACCAGCTTTATTATGACATGGTTATAGACATTGACAAAATTCAATCACGGAAAAAACACCCGCTTTGAGTCTCAATCTCCCTCTTTTCGGAGTGCAATCTCCTGATTTGCATTCTGTAAAGGTTCACATGTATGATTATGATCGTAATGTTTTCACTTTAGTTCAAACTTATTTCTAATTTACATTGATTTTAACAGCAGTTATTACAACTTGTGTTAATCACTCTCAGGGATTCTGGGTTACAAAGCAGTACTACTTGCAACTAACTTGAGGATTACGAAGACTGAAGAAAAATGTAATCATGCAAAAATGAGTTTGAATGATTGACTGTGAGAACAAATTTCAGCATCTTGCAATTTAACACCAGGAAGTAGCGTTTTAAAAGCTTGCATCCAAAAACAGTCATTTGCTTCACCACTTGACCACAACAGAAACACTGAAACTGATCTGGTTCTATTTGCCGAGTAAATTTAAAACAACACAAAGCTAGTGCACCAGTCATTTATTTGTATAAATGACAATCAAAATTCAATTAGTTAAAAAAAGACAAAAACACATACGAACAATCGCAAATATGGAGGTAAAGAAGGGTAATAAACCAGTGAAAGCATACCTGTGACTTTTTTCTTGTAATCTTCTGGTTTATGAAGATACATTGCTGCTGCATCACCATTGAGTGGATCTATAGGATTAGGGTAACTTAGCAATTGTGGCAAAAATGACTCAAATATATTAGAGAGATCTGAAATGGATAAATAATACTGAAATAAAATTACCCATAAACACTTGTAATGTAAAGTAAGGGGACCATAAACAATATATAGAAAAACTTAAGTAATTGAGAAATGCTAAATGGGTTCCTTTAAATTATTACGTTTTTTGTACTGAGGCTTTCATGACTTATCCAGCTATAAGGGTGGTGGAAGACCCCAGATACCCCTTTGAGCATTATTATGGGCATAAGCAAGCTCCATAGTAGGACCATCGACCTTCAGCAACTCAGATGGATAACTTCCTTACGTACAAATTCTACATCCCAATTGGGATTTGAACCACAGTTGTGAGGGGCAAGGGATTTGAAGTCAGTGACCAAAACTTGCAAACCGTGACAGAATGAAGCATGTTGGGTAGGGGACTGCATTGAGTATTTATAACATGTTCTATGCTTGGGTACAGTCACCGTACGCCGTATTTATAGGTTTATGTACATTCACACAGCTGACAGTCAATACGACAGAACTGTCCATGTTTTATCGTAACTTTATAAACCAAAACTGATACATTTTGAACTGTTTCATGAGATAAGAGAAATCTATGATAACTTACTTTTCAGTTATTTAAAGTTTGTACCATACCAAGACATCAAATATAAATGTAGCAAATTCTTTGAAAGAAAGTCAACATTCTATGAGCAGTACCGAGAACAATTATGTGTACAAATTTATACATGAAAGTTTACCATAAAGTGCTGTCCATGCCTGATTGATGACATCCAAACATACAGTTCCTGATCTATAATAAAACAACAGAAAAAATGTTGGTAATGATGACATTAATAAAGTTACAATCACAATACATTTTTATAAATGAGTCCAACTCTCCAGGTTTTCACTAATATCATACAATAGTGATCGCAATCAGTGAGTAAACATTTACTCTGCCCAGAGACATCATTGATACCAAAAAACAATACCATGCCTCCAATGCAGACAGGCATTCAATCTAAATGTAGCACTTCATCAATAACTATTGATACTGTAACTATTTGCTGGGAGCACATTTACAGTGCAAAGCGTGTTCAATATAACTTGGAAGCAAAAGTACACATTTTCTGCTATTAAAAACTTATTGCAGTATAAGTAATGTTATTGTGTTAATTACTTATTAATTTGTACGAAAATATACATTATGTACCGACATTTAACTGTTATAAATATGTATAATTACACTTCATCTATGTTAGGATGAAAGATTCTGTTCATGAAACCAATAGATGGAGATTTGAACGGATATTTCTCAGGAAGATCTACGCGTACTTTCCACACTCCACCTTCATATGGTGCTGAAATGAAGTACATATACACATGTACATAAATGTATACATAATCTTAGAACAGTATGAAACTTAACAAAGCCTTATAGACCTTATTCTCTGAAAACCTGGAGTTTTAACAAAATGAAATGTCATATAATCGAACATACAGTTTTAAATTATGACTTATAGATGACACTATAAGTAAATCAGATATCTCTTACGGCGCAAGTATGTCTTTAATGACTCAACATGCGCATATAAATGCAAGTAAAACTTATATCAAATGTTTGGTATTCAATTCATTTGGTGTCAAAATCCTGCAATTATACATAAATACACAAATATGTCTGCCCCAATCATTTTACACCAAAGTTCCAGCAAGTCCAGGAAACAATAATCATTTAATTAATACCTACAATGTGTTGTTTTTTACAAATGTTCATAAAACAGTAACATTACAATAAAGTATACTTACTTCCAGCTGGTCCGTAAAACTTAACAATAAACTCATTCAAGCCTCCAAGAATGGTTACCTCGTGTTTACTTTCAATACTAACAGAAAATTAAGGATAAAAATGGAACACGCGCTAAATATATATCTAACAACAAACAAACTAAATATATAGCTAACAACAAACTATAAAATGGATCATTCACAATTATATTAAATTTTTTCGCTCCATTAGGATGAAGGCATTATGCTTATTTTAATCACTTTGGAGCCTTATTCCTGGAAACACTGGTACAGGAGACTTATTAGGACATGTGGTCATGACCTTTGTAGTGTTCAAACCCATGACCTCCAGGTTGAGTGCCAGGCACCTTGTAAACTACATTACCTCTCCCCTGAAAGCATTATGTTTTGTAACATGCAAGGTCAGAGGTCACAAAATAAGCACGACAGATCAAAGGGTCACAAAACAAATTTTCCGTCTTACCACATAAATTGTATATTTATACAAAAGACACAAGCAGAAGCAGAACACTAAAAACTACAATAATATACAAATGTACACTGAAATTCCCCAGGGCCCTCACAATTCCTGATGTGGAGTCCTGAACTCTAACTGTTGTTAGGAGGACTTTGACTTTCCACTAGATATTGTTATAATCATATATATGGAAGGCCTCATAATTACTTATAAACCTTTTTTCAGAACATGTATTTTGAAATCTTAGTGAGAACTCCAATATATATTTTACTTCAAGCTCTCTTTGCAATCAAGAAATTTTACGTTTTTTCACACAATTGGGGAACAGTAATACACTAAAATATAACCAGCAGCTAATATTTAGCCTTATATCACGAATCTACTAAGTATAACAAAATTGAATTTAACAAGTACATTATTTATCATGACAGCGTAACAACACACATCTATTTTAAACTAATTAATTCATTGTGCCACATTTTATAATATAAATAACTAATTTATGCATAAATAACAGTCACATGTTACTGTCCTTTGTACTCCAATGTCTTCACAAACCGGATTCATTCAATCCATTGTTGCGATACATCAGACCATTTCCAATTTTTTTAAACCAAACTTTATCATAAAAACATACAAACTATCAAACTATACAATTACATAATTATGTAATACTACTTTAAACACAGGTACAAATGTACTTGAAACAAACTATTTTAATGTTCTATAAGACTATATCATATGGCCTATTTACTATAATAAGAATTATTAGGCATTCTTACAATAGTAAATAGGCCATATAGAACATTAAAATAGTTTGTTTCAAGTAGTAAGTACCTGTGGTTTTGAATGAAGAAAGTACAGACATAAAATTGATGAGTGGTGGGCAAAAGTCAATGACAACAAGTCACATGTGTTCTAAGTCTAATTTCAGTGACTTTCATTATGACTACAATAATTATCTGTACATCGTAATAATGTGACCTAATTCTTAACTTTAACACATCAGTGCTCCAGTCAGGCAAAAACCCCATTCTAGCTACTGTAGTTTGCCAAATTGTCTCATAGTAAATTTGTGATAGTTGATCAAATTAGTTGTGAACTCATTTATAATATCTGGCAACCAACTTTGTACAACTACTCAGTCAGCTTAGCTTTCATTGTCAACTGTGTATGCTAACATTTATTGATTTAACCTTTCTGGCATGGATTAGTATTTTTACAACATAAGTAAAAGAGAATTCTCCCATATAATCTTAAAGGCTTGAAGCAGTTTTCCTTCTATTACTCTCAACGATGTCTCTGCACTTGATCTGCAATTCTGAATTCCCTATACTCAGATTCTAATTAGGTGCCCTTTTTCCCTTAGTAATGTTCAATGCTAGCTGGTACACTGGCTGGGGGAAATCCTAACACCCCCCCTCCCCAAAAAATTAGTGACAAATAAATCACAGCTTGTAACTTCAATGAGATTCTTAGGATAAGATCTAATGCTGGCACTCGTTTCAACTGTAGATACAAGCAGAATTGGATATTAAGTAATTAGTTTGATAAACTTAGGCAATTTTGTTAAAATTGGATATTTTGAAACAATTTTGGTTATTATTGTTTTTATAGTGACCTGAATTACAGTGTTACAATAAGAACTAGACGCCAGCCGGTTCAATATCATTTGGGCCAGTTCAAATTTGCGAAGGTGTTTTTTTATGCCCCCGCACCCCGCCACCTAGCTGGCCAGTAACTTTTCTGTTTGGACCGGTTCAACCAAAACTTATTGATAGCACTGCCTGATTCGAGTTTAATAGTCAATAGCTTACTTGGCTTTCTACTAGCTCTAGTCAAGGAAGTACTGACGAAGATGCCATGTTACTTTAATTTACCAAAACAGATCTAGAACCTACAGTGTTTTAAAAGCAATTTAACAGTCATATTGAAATAATAAATAAATGGTCAGGAGTCAGGCTCTCTACCCCTCGACCAGACAAATACCAATCTTAAAGGCGCAGTGGTCGAGGGGTAGAGAGCCTGACTCCTGATCCGAAGGTCGCGAGTTCGACTCATGCGATGAACGTGGTTTGACGACAAACTTCACATTCCTTAAATTAGACGCGAGTACTGGTTGGTAGCCAGGAAGCAGTCATCGAGAGTGATTAGTAATAGTATAAGAACTTGTTTCCCAATCGATGAAAAATAAATAAGTTAAAGACTCAAGAAAAGAAACATCTCGTCATTTGACTTCCACCTGAGGGCTAATAGATTACAATGTAATCTACTAGCCCTGGTTCCACATAGCGATAACAGTCAAACTGGGGATGTAACTACTATGACAATAAGGACATTATAAAGAAGTCATGCTGTTATGTTGGATCTAAAAATACATTGGCAAACCTAATACATTGTTGAATTGTTGATTAATTAAACAATGCAAATATTGATTTATACATGCAAGGTCAATAAGTATCCCCAATTGCATACAAATCTTTACTTGAGATTTTAACAAAAACACGTAGCATAGTAACAGACGTGGAAAATGAGCAATTATGTTATCGCGCAGTTTGTTAGGAAATAATCCAGACCACAACATAAAGGACATATGCAGATTAAATACTCGCGATTTTGCGTTTATAATGAGGTAAACACTAAAGGATACAGTTTAACGACATCCGTATCCATCCGGCGCTTCCCTGGACTTGGAGACGACATCTTTCCTTCGTCTTCAACGCAAATTTCTTGAAAATGGTACTCGACTTATAAAAACAACAACAAATATGGCGAATGTCAGTAAATTCGTGCTGACGTCGGATATCACGTGACAAAATAAACTCCTCCTGAGATGTTTTCTACTAAGAAATTTGCAGACATTTAATGATCATTCGATCTTTTTAGTATGATAAATGCAAGCATTTCCAAAATATCGTTTAACAAAATATGTTTTAAAAGTCGCCAATGTAGAAATACACTTGCACATTTGCGGGTCAAAGGTCACTAATGACAACCAGGTCATCAGCTGTTCAAATGTAAACAAATACACATGCAGGGCATTTGTTGTTGCTTGTTATGATTAAATACAGACATGAAGTGATGCAAGGTTAAGACTGCATGAAAGTCAATGCTTGTGAATTAGCCACATCGTAATCAAAGTCATTTGATCAATATTTTGTCTCAACTTTCCATAGTCACCTAAGCATGAGTATCTATTTTAGCAAGGTAAATGTAACGAAAGGCACCACTCCACTAAATTGATCAGGGCACTTGTATAGGTATCCGAGTACTAAAAAGGTAGAGCCCTTTTCATGAAAAAACGTACAGTAAACCCTCAATAATAAAACCACAGTAGTGACCCATGAAACTGGTCTTTTTTATTGAGGTGGTCTTAATATTTTGGTTGAATGAAGAGAAAATGGTGGTCTTATTATTGAGGTGGTCTTTAATTAAGTGAGGTTTTACTGTAGTACATTTCGGTACTTGCATTTGTTTTATATTGTCTTCCTTGTGATGCCGGTACAATATTGTTGTATAACAAATAAATGGATTTTAGTTTATGAAGCAAAAAATCTAAGAATTAACGAGAGCCGAAATTATATTCAATGTCTAACCACAATTTCCAACTTTATGTCACACTGATAATAGTATTATCATTTTCACAGCTTTATAGTGTGTTTACTTAACTACTTATATATTTAATAAAACGTCTGGCATTGGTTAAATGTCAGATATTTCCAATCCACACTTGTGTTTGTGTCTTTACTGTGACATAAATGAACTGCATTGACAGGGAAACACAAATATAAATATATTCATGAGTGAACATGCATGAATTAAAAAATCATTGATGTATACAACTGTAGTAATTATTACAAATTTATGTTTAATAGCTGAAGTTAAATTTTAAGAAAATGAGTTATTTGTAGGTCCTTAACTTACTATGTTAGTAGCAGGAATTCCTAAAACGGTTGCAATCCTTTAGAAACTGGACTGAATGTCGAAAGTAGTATAGCTATCTATTTGGCTCAAAATATCTGCTTATCATTTTCACTAGGAAGAAGAATCAAATGGTCATTGTCAGCAGCAGATGGTTACCAATAGATAGATTTTGGTGAAAATAATGATAATAATCTAATGATTGTATTGTAAAATAATTTGTATGAATTGGATTAGAGGCAATTATTGTTGAATAATAATAATTCAATGCCATTAACGCTGTGTACTGAGAACTTCCTTCTGTATGGTTGGTTACATGCAACCAACGTCACATGTGGACATGAAAATTTGTATGTATACTATGTCAACCTAGCCTCATAAATAATGTAACATAGGATATGTACACATTTTTAATGATATTATCACATTATTCTTAATAAATACCATCGAGTATGTGAGGTATAATTCAATGGTTAAGTAGTAGCAAGTTTGTAACAGGGCCAAAGTATTGCCCACAAGTATACACATACTTCTTATTTGTCACATCAACTTATAATTTATCTAGTTGCATTCAATCAAAAACCAGTACCTGAAATTGAAGATCAAAACCCTTTATCATTCCTTAATCAGTATATATCTTTAAACCCACACCATCTTGGCACTAGTTGTACAATAGGTACTTGAAACAAACTTTTTTAATATTCTATATATGGCCTATTTACTACAATAAGAATTCTCATTATAGTAAATAGGCCATATAGAACATTAAAATAGTTTGTTTCAAGTACCTGTGAGTTGTACATTCATCATCACCATGTGTATATATATCATACGTATAATGTCCTATACCCAAATGTTAATATTGTTAATATTGTAATAATTTAGCTACCTGTTACATTTAACAAATTTGAAGCAATGTCAATCCAGTGTATGTATTAAAGAGCATGGGTATCCAGGAAGTGAAGTCAAATATAAATCACGACTTTATTTTCAATGCCATTTGAGTACCATTTTACCAGTATACTGATGTTGGTACCACAGGTTTAGAGGGAAATTCCATGAGTAAAAGTACATTGTAATACTAATTGCTTCAAATGACATAGACAGTGACTATAACCAATGTCAACACAGTGTAACCAATGTCAGCACAGTGTAATCAATGTCAGCACAGTGTAACCAATGTCAGCACAGTGCAACTATTGTCAGCACAATGTTACCAATGTCAGTACATTGTAACCAATGTCAGCACAGTGTTACCAATGTCAGTACATTGTAACCAATGTCAGCACAGCGTAACCAATGTCAGCACAGCGTAACCAATGTCAGCACAGCGTAACCAATGCCAGCACAGCGTAACCAATGTCAGCACAGTGTAACCAATGTCAGCACAGTGTAACCAATGTCAGCACAGTGTAACCAATGTCAGCACAGTGTAACCAATGTCAGCACAGTGTAACCAATGTCAGCACAGTGTAACTATTGTGGAAACAGCCAGCTGAAGATCATTTTGCCTTTCCTTATTGGTCAAAATACAACAAAAACTATAACAGCAAATTATTATCACCTTTAATGGATTTCAAGAAGATATGACAACAATATACAAGCAATATACACTCTAAGAGATACAATGAAGAAGAACAAACATTCACACTTACATTCAATGAAATATAATGGTAAATAAATCAAACTTAGTAATCAACATACTGTCGACACCACAGTGAATCAGACAATGGAATGAGCAAGTAAAATAACAAAAATATCAACTAACAACATAGGCATTTTAATAGTCTATTCACATATTTGAAAAGATAAGCATAGAAGACCCTAATGCTCCTCATAGGATAGTTTTATGATAATACGATCATATGCTTTTCATATATATAGATCATTGTCATGTGAAACAACTATCATATGCATATCCTATGACATATTGTGTATACATGTATGATGATCATATGCAAATCATATGAACACCAAATTGTCATTGTTGAACGACTATAATCCATTAAAATAATGTTTTGTAATGGTTTTACAGTTGTTATGTTTTGACAACCTTTTTTGGCACAAAGGTACCATTTATGTTTATTAGTATGCTTTTATATTATTGTGTAGTTTACAATGGTCATGTTGAAAATGTCATGAAGCACCAATTCCGTGGTCACAATTGCATTTTAACAAGTACATAACATGTATACAGTTTAGATATATGCTTCGTAAAAGTACAAATTTTAACATGATGCAATAGCCTCAGAAAAAGCATAATCATCAATCTATTAGGTCTAATAATATTGCACATACTAATCGATAGCAAGCAAAAAAGAGTACAATAATGTTGAGGTATCCAATATTATAACAAAATAAGGTGTTACTTGACTTTAATTTTCAAAGCACTAAACAATTAAGAAATACATGTATCAGTACTGCATAGATTTCAAATATGAATATACATCAGAATTGTTCCCAGAATGAGAATAAGAGAAATTGCTGGAATGTATAGGTGCATATTTTTTGATGTTCTAGAATTTCAAAACATAGATTGTGTGTTCAGTTACTAGATGTATTATGAACAGGATTTTAATGTGTGGTTGTGTTCTGCTTTCCGAGTGTCACCAAGACGTTTCGCTATTTGCAAGCAATGTTCCAAAATCACAAAGTCAGCTAATGTTTAACAAATTTATTTGCAGACTGATAATTAACACTAAATATGATTTTTCCACAAAGTTAATAGATATTTCACAAAGTTATCAAATAGTTCACTAAGTCATAAGATTCATAAATAGAGTACACAAAGTACAAACCGTTAGAGAAACACAAAGTAAATTTACACAGAGCAATATTCCTAAACCTAACTGTATCTAATTATATTATATTCTTATTAAAAGTTCCAGGCTTTAAATACTGTTTCTCAGAGGTCACATGTTTAGTAGAAGAGGAAGCCAGTGTCACACTATATAATTAAACAATATGAGATAACTATGTTAAGATATTATTGAGTAATTACTTAACAATTGAAAACAATACAACAAAGAAAGTTTGTCACATGTCATAAATGATATGTCTTGATCTCAAATGGATAAAATATAAATGAGAAGATAAGTAATAAATTAAAATTCATAGTGGGTAAATTGACATATGTCAAATATTGAGATGATCTGCTGAGCAATTTAAGTTAAAAGCCAATTTTTAAATAACATGATTAACAATTTGTTGTGTAAGAATTTCGGAATAAAAATGACAAAATTTGCATCATAATAGATGCACTAAAGCACTTTCATATCTTGATTCTAGACGATTTGGAAAAATTATGTTTACTTTAAATCTGATGCATTTAGTAGACAACAGGACAGACAAACGCACGAACAAAGTCAAGACAAAAATTAAAACACATTGATTATTCTTATAAATACAATTGTTATAATATAAAACAAACACTAGTGGATTTATTTGAATTATGTACAGCAGTTTTGATTTATTTGAGCATATTTGATTTATCAAACAACAATTAACAATAAATTCTATGAACTAAATATAATCATACTCAGTAAGTAATAATTTTACTGCCTTTTCCATTGGGAAAATAGGAGCGATAAATCCCAAATTTGGGAAAATAAGTAAATGGTCGTTTGGTTATCAAAATACTTTTTCAGCTCTGGTGTGTGTTTGTTATATATATGAGATGATGTAAGAGCAAAGATTCAAGGTAATGGACCTTTATAAAAGGTTAAATACATAAAAACCTGACTTAATAAAAAGAAATTCAGTCTGAGCGAGAAAAATGAACAATGAGTTGGGATTTTTTTTTACCTTTTTTGGTAAAGGGAAAGAGCCTATATTCAGCAGTAAAATTAACCAAAGAAATTCACCAATACTGTATCTAATATTAATATGTTATCTAATAATAAAGGCACTGCATTTTGTATTGCAAATCAATGATTAATTGTAGGTAACTTTGGGCCAGTAATGTGGGTGTGCAGGTTTGTTCACATTGAATTTCGGCATTCTCGCTGGATTATTCACTTTCTGCTTAATCAAGCCTTCTAGTTTGAACACCCAAGCCCACTGACATGGTAAACTGTCCCCGGTTAGGTTAGGTAGAGTGATGTTCATTCCCTTGGAGGGGTTTGGAGTCCAGCTCAGCTTTCCTTCATACCCGAGAAGGGAGACAACTGTAGTTGATACTGAGGGAAAAGGTGATGCTAGATAAACTGTACCATTGCTTGGCCATTCTAAGGAGATAGCATACACTACTGTGTCTCCATTGGTTGTTTTGTTGGTATACCTGAAAACATATAAAATTCTAAAATAACTGCCATGATAAACATGGTATTAGTTATAAATAGCCACTTTTTTTTTGTTTACATTATTTTTTTACATCAATTGTGATACAAGTCCCTATAACCTATACTAATCACTATTGAGGACTACTTTCTACGCTACTAACAAGTGCTAGTGACCAATTTAGGGATTGTGAAGTTCATGATCAAAGCCCGCTCAACATGGGGCTGGAACTCACAACCTTTAGATCAGTATCCTCAACCATTTTGCCCCTCCCCCTGTGAGATTTTTAGTTCTATAGTATACTTTTCTATGTGACCATGATCTAGAAAGTAATAGTTTGGGTAAAAAGGTCCAGACAGAAAAATGTAGACGAGCATTGACACTGAATTTTAGAAAGAACAAACATAGACCTACAAAGTTTATCTCATTTAACAGCATATTACAGGTTTGGTGCACAACAAATGTAACATAAGTACAGTGAAGAAACAGTACATTACAATAGTTTTGATATTTCCACTTCTTAAAACTAGAAATTGTTAAGTACATAAAAATTCTATTCCAGAACAATTGTATGGAAGGGTTAGTAGGGAGACAACAAACAAGCCATTTTTTTAATTTTTTGCCTAAGATTTACCAAACATTTGGGTTCACTGTATCATTCTGGTATATCCAAGGTCTTGTTGCATAGATTGCTTCACCATTAACTGACATCCAATCCCCCAACTGTCCGAGTCTCTCCTGCATCAGTGGATCAATGATTCCATCGTGACGTGGTCCAACATTCAATAACATATTACCTCCACAACTGCAAAGAAAATACTCAAAGTTTACAAGATAGAAGAATTAAAGCAAATACATTGTAACCCATTTTCAGTAAAAGAAACAGTTACTGGTCTTCAGCGAAAGTTTTTTACAATGTCCCTCATCAAATGTCCAGTATTAAGTTAACAAGCTTCATTAATGCATTCAAAACTAGTAAATGTCAGACATAATATCTTTTAAGACGACAATAATTGTAAATGTCAGGCAATCTGTGAAGCAATCTTTTGAATCTCTGAGTTACAATAGTCTTGCACAAAACCACTGAAGTGGGAAAGATAGCATTATAAGTAGCTAATGAAGTAAACAGAACTAATATTTATTTTTATATAAACCAGTCTTAAAACTCAAGCCTCTGATTGGTAGGTTGTAAGCACAGTTTTAACATTGACCAATGACAACACTGCATTCTGGGGCTGGTCTTCCAAATAAGTTTTTACATGTAACGAACGCAGAGGCTTTTGAACACAGATCTGCTGAATTTAAATAATACCTAAATTTGTACAAACATAATTTTGAAAGTAGTACATTATCAAATTATCACAAATAAATAGTGTGCAATAAATCATTCCTCGGGTCAATGACAAAAGGTAATAATTTCTTACAGGAGTAACATCAGCTTTTATGGTGATGATTCTATTCCACATAAACAATATAATCTGATACATACCTGACAGTTTTTACAAATGTTTCAATGAGCTGATTCATAGTAAGATAGTCAGAGAGTCGGGCATTTCTTCTATATCCCCAGGAATATTTATCTATGGTCATAGCATTCTCCCATTTGTGTTTGAAAAGATGACCTATATGGAATACAAACATGTATAATTATTGATACATATGCAACTGAGTTGGGATTCAATGACTTCCATTTTTAATTTTAGTATATCAAAATTTTGAAAGTTACCCGTCAACAAAAGACATTTAATACCAGTCATACTGAATGAATGACCAAATCATGGGGCATTTAGGACAGTGGTTTCAATTTTCGACTTGTCGCTCTTCCCCACATTGTATGTCAGCTACAAAGGTCAGAGAACAAAATAGGCTAAACTGATAAGCCGAATAAGTAAGGCTAGCTGAATGACAACAATATGCCTAATACAATTTTTGTAACATATTTTATCTGTAAATCTTATGGAATTGAAATGAGATTAATAAACATTAATTTTCCTAAAGGTAGATATTCTTATTTTCTATCAAATAAATTTTCAGAGAATAATTATGATACAGTGATATATTTTATGCTAAATAAAAGTTTATTACTATAAGCCTGGGAAGCACAAGTTTTATTCTATAACGTCTAAGCCCAGTCTGAGGTTATTAAGCTGAATTTGGAGACCAGTCTCAGAATGCAGTGCAACCATTGGTCAGTTTAAGACTAAACACAGAAGCAACCAATGAAATGCTTACGTTTTGAGACTGGTTCCAGAGTTCAGTTCCTATAACCTTACACACAGAACTCACCAGAACTTAGTTCTATTCAATGTAAAACAGTGTATGTACCTGGGTTAAATCTATCTCCACATGTATAAAATCCTCCATGTCTGCATCCAATGTCTAACCCCCATCTATCATTGATTACAACCTTGTCTTTCACAGGACTGAAAACAAAATATAACGATCACTTTCTTACAGTCTATTTATCATTTCCCTTATCCTGTCCAGTCAATCATGGATATATCAACATCTAACAATTTTAACGAAAAGTAAAGGTGAAAAATGAATGCATTACAAAAAAATTCTTAAATTAGTATTAGTGTAATTATTCACTAACAACTAATTCGCCTACCTTAAGTTACACTTAAAAATTAGCAAATAAGTATTAACAAATTAACTGAAACAAATTGATTAGAAGAATATTACATATATATACCTTATTTATATTAATATATCATACCTTTCATTGTATAACCAGGCAATAAAATCCTTGGCTTTCCAGTATTCATCAGTGCCTTCCCAATCACCATCTGACCATATAATATCTGGTTTGTACTTATTTACAATCTCATACCACTCCGGTAAGGTCTTGAACTGTAAAAATCAAAACAGGGATGTCAAAGGAATAAGTCTGAGTTAAAGAGCAAAGGTTATAAAAGCTCTGATTGGTTGATTCTGAGTACAGTAAAACCTCACTTAAAGACCACCTAAATTAAAAAAATAACCTCAAAAATAGGAACACAATTGACAAGTCAATTTTCACTGGTTTGCTTTTTATTCAACTTCAATATTAAGGCCACCTTAATAATAAGACCAGTTTCAAGGGTCCCAAAGGTGGTCTTATTATTGAGGTTTGACTGTACAATCTTACCAAACTGACCAGTGGCAATGCTTCATGGTGAGGCTGATTTAAACACTTAGTTTTACAATATTTGGCCAAAATCCATGGCTTCTCCTTCCATATACATAACATCAATCAAAATTGAATTGAAAATATGACCGATCTCCGAAAGGTTTATGACCAAGTGTACCTATTTACTTAGTATGTGAAAAAAAAATCATTTTTGTAGGCCGGTAATAGATTATATCATCCAATGTATTTTGTGCTGAGAAGTACTCAAATGCATTATGATTTATATGTATATTTAAGTATAATTCATGTACAGTGTTTAGTTTTAAGTCCAATTTTAAAAATCTATACAAGGGTCCGAAGATATCAATCTTAAACCAGTCTCAAAACTCAAGCATCTCATTAGTGGATTCAGAGAGCAGTCTTAAAGTAACCAATGCCAATGCTGCATTCACAGACTGGTTGTCAAACTCTATTCTTTTATAAACCTTGTCTAAGTAATTATCATCCTTGTGAAAATGAATTGTAGAATCAAGGAGGAGTAAAATTGCTTTTAAATAACCCAGTACCACAAAACAAGAGTATCACTGGGATGTATTTGAGGCTTACAGTAAAACTTCAATAATAAGATCATCATTATGATTATGGAGTTAAAAAAGAGAAAATTAGGGAAGTAGTCTTTGAAAATATTGTCATATTAACGAAATGGTCCTAATTTCAAGGGGGTCTATAAGTGAGGTTTTACTGTGAATACTTAGATATCTTAAGATACTGCAAATTTATCATCTTATCTCAATCTTGCATCACAAGATGTCGATGTTTACAAATGAAAGTGATAAAGATAATACAGTACACAGATTATAAACAACTATCACAAAGGTCAAAAGGGTAATGTACTTGTAATCTTTACCAAACCAAGTGGACAGAGTACACTAGTCCACTAACCATATAAACAAACAAAATTATGACCAGTCATATTTATATAACATATAAAATTATCTGCAGTAAATAACACTCTGTATGAACTTGTGACTAATACATGATTCAGTACACAAACAAAATCCAAGCATTTGATTGATTGATTCTGAGCTCAGTCTAAAATTTGACCAATAGCAAGGCTGCATTTATAAACTCTGTTTCATAACCTCAGGCTAAGCAAAAGATTAAGAATTATGAAAACAAAATTTGTCCACACAATCATGTTCTAACATATGACAATCAGAACTTTGTGAACTTTCTGAAAATCATATCAAGTAAAGATCAAAGTATAAACACAGATTGTAATATATACATGTCAGGACTACTTCAATTGTGGTCACTAATTCTGACCACATCGATATTAAGACATATGGTCAATAATTCTGTCAACATCAATATAAGGTAAGGTCAGTAATTTTAAGAACCTTATTTAACAAATTTTAACCAATAACCATGGCAACAATTATATGTAACTTAAGCTAGGGCCTATAGATATTCATATTCAACTTCAATCAATTATGACAAACATTCAAATATATTAAGGCATTCATATTTCAACAAAACACACAAGTATTGCATTTTTTAACAGCAATAAAGATTTATTTTTCAACATATTAAATATTTCGCTGTTTGCATGCGTTATCAAGTAGCAAAGCAGTGGTATAATATGGTTTATTAATATTGTATGTTCATACAGAACTAAACTGTCTATTTAAAAATTCAAAATTGTTTCCAAGAACAACATATGGATCACCTGATATTGCCTAAGAATATTGTGCAGTACTTATACTGAATGCTGGTATCAACTTCTCATTTCCTACATCGATCATAAAAGACTCTTTTTGATACATCATGTATTGTTATTCGTGATGTTGGGTATATCACAGGAGATTGTCATGAGTTATCTCCCTTTATCCCTATATAGTATTATATATACATACGTATACAAATACTACAGAAGGGATAAAGGGAGAGAACTCTAGAAGGGATAATGGGAAAAAACTCGGGAGGATCTCCTATGAAGGTATATGGTGTTAAATGCATGTACTAACTTGATACTTACATTCACAAAATCCTGTGTAGTGAGATTATTGGCTTTATCTTGTAAGAACAGAGGATTAAACCACTCGTACTGTGAATGGTAGAGTCCAAAATGCAAGTCTGTATTACTGCGGACAGCATCAGCTAACTCACCTACAGATATTAAATATAATAGCAATAAAAGTTATGTCTTAAATAACTTAACTATCACTTGAGTCCAACGTTGAAGGCTGAGTTTACTGATCAGCCTCAAACACAAGCAGCTGATTGGTTGATTCTGAGCACATTCAAAAATTGACAAAATCTGAGAATTGTCACCAAACTCAGTTTTTATAACCTCAAACCCTAACTTACACATATAACATTTACTAAAAGTTTATAACTAACAATATTTTTCTTGTATGTAACCCAATACATTGTACAGGGACAAATTTAAGATAAAGAGTTTAATACATCTAACAAGTCTGATCACAGATGAACACAACCTAAAAATTCAGGAAATGTTCAAGTTTAATAAAAGGCAAAATTGTGTATTTAGGTAAAAAGCAGAAATGAGACCAATTAACTACATGTACGTTAATTATATTCACTGCTTTTGTACATTAGTTTTATTCCTTAAAATGACATGTAAATTACAGTGATGGACTTACCAACAATGTCTCTTTGCGGTCCAACATCCATTGAGTTCCAACTGAATGAATATTTTGATGGGTAGTTAGAATATCCTTCATGATGCTTACTTACAAACACAACATACCTGAAGTAAATAGTAAAAGTCATTGAAATATTTGTAGTCATTGTAAAATCATATGTAATCATACTGACCAGTGATTTTAAAACAAATAAGTTTACTGCCTGTGCCTTTTCAATTGGGAAAATAGGCACGATAAATCCCAAATTAGGTTAATTAGGTAATGGTCATTTTGCTTATAAAAATAACTTTTCAGCTTTGACTGGTGTTTGCTATATATATGAGGTGATGTAAGAGCAAAGATTCTTTTATAAAAGGTTAAATACGCAAAAAAAAGAAATTCAGTCAGAGGGGGAAAAAATGATGATTTTTAGATTAAAAAAATCACTGTACTCATAGGTGAATTTAAGGGGAAAGGGGGTGGAGCAGGCGTGCACTCCCCTAAAATATGGCAATTGCTTTTGGAAAAAGTCGATATGATAGCAATAATATAGAATCTAAGGATTGTCACTGGTTGTGCCCATCTTCTATCTAAATCATACTGTTACTATACATACAGTATGTATATACCTGTATACTATATACATATATATCAGAGACCGTGAGTGTTCTACATACATAGCCCATCTATAACTTAAGCCCCAGCCCCCTAACCAAAAATCCTGTATCTACCCCTGGTAAATACTTTTTTGACCACCTACACATGTGAAATTACTTCTACAGTTTTGCATTGATTGACTTTAGTCATCTAATTTGAATTGAAGTTAATATGTGCAGCAACAATGAACTATACTCTTCCATTTATCATACATACACAAAGGCATGATCATTGTATCACAGTACAGGAAGAACAAACTATAATGATATCAACCTTTTATTCTTCTATTTAATGATATTTTTCATATATGCTGAAAATCTTAATAATAACAAGGACCTTATTTAGGTCTTTGATGATAAAAACATTATAAATTATTTTCTTTCTTTGGAAAATCATTAGTTCAATCACTCAACACCCCAGTTCTAAGAATAATATATGAGAAAATACTTCAAAAATTAATATGTTATAAATAACAATAATGTTAAGTGTATGAACAAATGTAGTGTATAAAAGTAAAGATTTTAATTATCATTGTATATTTAAAATTTTAAATACAGTAAAACCTCGAAACCTCGAACTGCCGTCGGACCTAGCAATTAGTTCGAGCCATCTACTGTTTGAGGCATCTACGGTATACGCATATATTTCCTAACTGACAGTCGCCGGTGCAAGTGTACTAAGTATGTTGAACACACAGCATTTGTTTTCATATTGAATGCACGTTGATCAATAGTCGCAGCAGTATTCATAATAATAATTAAAAAAGAATTGAAAGGAAAGGAAAGCAAAAATAATTCCCTGTGGCACCTTATTCTCTCTCGTTTATTCTTATATGCATGAATTGTCTGTCACATAGTAAATGTACAGTGGAAACTCCCTAATCCGGAAACTTTCCGGGCCGGAAACTTCCTGCAACCGGACAATTTTCTTGGTTTAGTTCCTCCAATACAACATATAAAAAATCTCCCACAGTCCGGATCCTCCCTACTCCGGAATCCGAACTATTTTTTCTGTCCGGATTGTTATTTTATAGGTAAATTGATCTCCCAAAACTGGACAACAATTTTCCGCAAAAATATGTCAGATCGTATAATGACAGAGAATTGAGAGAAGGCATAATAATTTAATTGTCTCTATGAATATAGACCATTACACATTATCATCGTATGCATTAAGTTTTGATGGAAGCAAGGTAAGACCGGGTGCGTGATATACTTATTATGTAAACAATTGGAAAACATTGGATGTGAGCTCAGAACAGGGCCCATTAGGTACACAAATCACAATTCAAAACTTTTACCCTAGATTATCTTTTTCCTCTACGAAAAATCTTTGAAATGAAGCTATGGTGTATAGTTTTCAGGTATGACGTTTTCATAATACATCATACTTAGTGCATAGCTTGTCAGGTTTTATGGAAGGTATAATGTCGCAAAACACCCATACCTAATTTCAGCTATGTTTAAAATCATTTGACATGTTGAATGATTCATTGAAATACTTGCTTGAAATTGATATATCCACCTGCAAAGTGTAATTTTCCTGTAATTTCTACATCTATTTAAGAATGAACTGTAGGTCAAAATCTTAAGTTAATTATATTCAATGCTTTCATACAGTTTAAGTTAAACGAGAGGCGTCTATAGGGGTCCCTATTCTGAAGAATCGAATTTCCTACATTTCTATAACGAATAAACACATTATAATTTACATAATTTATAAGAATTCAAATATTAACCAATATTTCACACATCACGTATTTTGCATATCGCATTGCAAATTTGCCTTTTATGAAATGAGCATAGATATGTTGGTCTCTTATAACTTATGATTTTGGGCTATAAATTGAATTTTCAAGTTTGCATAAATTTTGTAGCTTAAATTAGTCTGCAAAGTCGAATAAAAGAATGCATTCAGACATTATATATTACATCGCGATACGCAAACAACCTCAAGCGAACTTATTTAAATTACTGAAAGAATGTCTTGCCTACAGACATTCAATGGAGGAATTCTCTCCAGTCCGGAATCTCCTCTAATCCGAACTTTATAGTTTGTCCAAGGAGTGTTCGGATTAGGGAGTTTCCACATGTACAACTGGCAAGTAATTATCACGAAGTGCGAATAACATATGTCACCAGTCTTACTCATCAACAAATACTAGTATATTAAGCGGTCATTGAAAGGTGTGAATTATTTTGTTCGACCTATCTATGGTGAACAATGAATGAAATGATAGCTAGGGACCACAAATCCTGTTCGAGTGTTCGACCTATCTCTGTTCGAGTGATCTACTGTTAGATAATATGAAATAAGAAGGGGTTTCGCCGGGACACAAGAACCTGTTCGAGGTATCTACTGTATTCGAGCCAAAACTGTTTGAGGTTTCGAAGTTTTACTGTAGTTTCAACTTTTTTTCATGACCGATTGTGGAACAAGTTCACAACAGAAATATAACAAATTTATGACTTTAAGTGACTGCTTCCTGGTTTACTAATCAGAACTTATTAATAAGTGCCTATAGTTTGCACTTAAACCTCACCCTAGACAAGAGATTCAAAGTCACACCATTTGATACAGGAGCTCTAGACACCCTACGCATTCGCGTCCTGTATATAAATTCACAATAAATTACCAGCCATTTATTTCGATATTTGATATATTTTTAATCAAAAGTTAAATTTGCAAAATGTTGTTCCATATCAACTATCTATCGCAATTAACAATAGTCAATTCGAATTATGGACACTTCAGACCATGGACATTTCGGACCAGACACTTCGGACCATATTTAATGACACTTCGGACCATCTATATGGACACTTCGGACCAAGATTTGGAGTCATTACAGGCTATCTATATGGACACTTCGAACCATAATTTGGAGTCATTACAGGCTATCTTTAGGGACACTTAGGACCATCTATATGGACACTTCGGACCAAGATTTGGAGTCATTACAGGCTATCTATATGGACACTTCGAACCATGATTTGGAGTCATTACAGGCTATCTTTAGGGACACTTAGGACCATCTATATGGACACTTCGAACCATGATTTGGAGTCATTACAGGCTATCTTTAGGGACACTTAGGACCATCTATATGGACACTTCGGACCATGATTTGGAGTCATTACAGGCTATCTTTAGGGACACTTCGGACCGTCTATATGGACACTTGGGACCATGATTTGGAGTCATTACATGCCATCGTACCATGATTTATAAGTTTTGTTTTCAATTTGTTTCAACATTACTCATATTGTAATAATAATTTCATATTCTATCATTGTCATGTCATGTGCACTAGTAGCGATTCAAGGGGGGCGCACCCCGAGCTCGCCCCCCTAAAATTCCCCAAACTCACATGTATGTCTGAGTATAAATACGAAAATATACAGAAATCTTTAATTACAAGATTTTCAAATAAGCGATTCTGAATTGGTTTTGTGTTCAATAACTTAAAAACAAAGAACAAAACACAGTCACTGCCGTTCTATAAGGCTTGAGCAAAATAAAAAAATGACCAAAAAGTTACGCCCCCCTCCCCAAACTTGCCTAAGACCAAATCCTGGATCCGCCCCTGATGTGTATTGTAATATTTCGTCTGACTATGTTGTATGTATAAATATACATGTACTTACTCTCATAGAGTATGTTAAAATTGTATACATATTGGATGGTAAGTATTTTACTTAAATCCAGAAATTAATAAATCATTATGTTCTGTTCTGTTCTGTTGTAAATACTTGTAAATAAGTACTTTCTATAACAGTTATATGTGGGAACATATGAGTTACTTGTACATAGATGAGACGTTAATAACCATTAAAACCTTAAAATATATTGATACATGTATAACTGTGAAATTCCCGTGAAATTCCATTGTGTAATTGTTGACTTATTTTTGTACAAAACCATAAAGGTCATGAGATCTGTGTAGACCTACATGTTAAATATTGAAATGTGTTTAAATATTCATTTATATAACCTAATATATATGCCTTTAAATTATGAAATGTGAAAACTGAAAGACTTTTCGACAATTGTCACGCACGTTAGAAGAAAACACAAATAATGCATGTATTTTTATATATACAGTCTTTAATTGGCAAGGGTAATAGTGTGAAAACCCATCTTGATTACCTGATTTTTGAAGTAATTTTAATTTTCATACTGTGTCACTGTGGTGTTAAGCGTATTATAAAAGTAAAAACATGTCGTAATAACATACATCTTTGTATAATATCAGAAAGCCCTACTGTAATAAATTTGTCATTAAGATATTTATGTAAGTATTTATTTACCAGTTTTTTTATTAAAATATGAATAATGTTGTAACAAAGTGTCAACTAAAATTATAAATCATGGTCCGAAGTGTACATATAGATGGTCCGAAGTGTCCATATAGATGGTCCGAAGTGTCTGGTCCGAAATGTCCTGATACCGACAATTCACTCATATGTCAGAAAACAGAACACGAATTATTGTATAATATGAATTTATAAATGAGTAACTATAGAAAAAACATACTTAGCGCCAGAAGATTTAAATATTGAGGCCCATTGTTCTGCATTGAAGAATTCGGCCGAAAACTCTTTTGCAAAATCAGCGTAGGTAAAATCTGGTTTGTAGTTATCCGCCATAAAGGCTTCAATTCCAGGCAATTTTGATTGCTTCCAGTCATGCCAGAACCACTCCGAGGAAAAGCTTGGAACTGAAAACACTCCCCAGTGTACAAATAGTCCTAGTTTAGATTCGTCATACCACGTTGGCAGTGGTCGGGAATCTATGCTTTCCCATGTGGGATCATATTTTATTGAAGCCGCTAAAGAAATTGCGGATATTAAAACGAGAAACACCAACTTTTGAGACATTTTGCAAAGTGAAGTTGCTTTGTTGACAATCACTTTGTCACATGATCAATTATCGGAATCCTCGGATTTTATCGGTTATTTACCTCCTCAATGGAATAAAGTTCGTGCCATGACCGTACTTTTATTTACGGGTTATGCGGAGGTAATTATACCAGATGTTGAGTGTAAAACATCGTTACGGAATATATATATAAACATTTCATATTGAAAAAGGCACTGATTAAAAACGTATTTCCGTTTTTAAGTGTCATTTTATATGTTCAAACATGAATTCAAGTGGATAGGTATTTCGCATTTTTTCACGGACCTGGTACGGAATGAAATGGCATTTAAACTCGAAGTCTCGCAAAGTCACACCGGAAGCTGTCTTTTCATTTGCGGCGAAGCCATGGGTAAGTTGCTTCCACACGTGGTGAGACCAACAAATACAATTTTTACCCATTGAATGCTATATGTTCAAATCTTAATACGGTCAGAACGTTCTTCTAAGTTCGTTCTCCAATAATAAATAATAAATGCTACTCATATATTCCAGATTTATTCTAAAATTGGATCTGTTCGACGGCCATCTGAATCCGAGCTTTAGTAAAATTAGTTTCCCTGAACAGTTTAGTCTTCCAAGTTTATATTTCTGGTTTAAAGATTATGACATGTGATTCAGTGGTTAGTTCAGTATCGACTAATGTCATTTGTCTACAGTCTAATATGCAACATGTGGCCCTAATTTTCTGTACGAAATGATATGAATTTCGTACTTGGTCAACTTCGTACATTGTTTATTTCGCTCATGGATACATTTTGTGTGGTGTTAAATGAAACCAAAGTTTTGCTTGAAGTAAAACATAAAAATTGTTTGCAATTTGTCTGTTGAGTGAACTTTCCAATTTGAGTTGAAATTAAGTATTTAAGACGAAACAAAGTAGGCTCATTGGTTTATTGCCATAGTAATAATATTAATAATATTATTATACTTCATTTTATAGGTAAGCCTCACGGAATTCGTACTGCCCGTAAGTTTGTCAACCATCGTCGTGATCAGAGATGGCACGATAAATCATACAAAAAGGCTCATTTGCCTTCAAGATGGGTGAAACCCTTCCAGGGATCATCTCACGCCAAAGGAATCGTTCTTGAAAAAGTGTAAGAATTTTAGTAGATATGTTTTTTTATTAGCGTAGTATATTGATTAAACATATATGAACATTACTGTTATCTTGCATCAATACTTCTTGGGGCAAAATTGACAATGTGTATGTATTCTTATGTACAGTTGTTCAACAAATGCAAATTTTAATAGATATTAAATGGTCCATTTTCATCTACTTGCATGACACTCATTCGGGCATTTTTGGGGCCATTAATGAATACCCAGGGAACTAGACAGCTTTTTAGGACTGGTACCCATACGTCTTAGCAGGAAATTTGAGCCATGTGTTGTCAATTTTTAACTTGTTTAAATACTATTTTCAATCAATTATGACATATAAAATGATATGTCTTTGCAAATATAGCGAAGACTTATTATACATATTAAGAATGTAGAGTTGGGAGGGAAAGGGAAATATTGAATAAAGATAGGAGAATAAAACATTATTTTGTTAGAGGGTTGGAACTCATAAACAGCCCCAAAAGTGGCCCTGATACCTTTCACTTCAAACTAAAATTTATAGTCTTTTCCCCCTGTTTCCATTTGTAATTACTTTTACCAAAAGGGAAAGAAAGTTAAAGTTTTTATTAGATTGGGCTGGGTTGATCCAAATTTCTTAAAACATACAAAGACATTTGTCCGAAAACACTATATAATACATTGGGTATAATTCATATAAGAAAAGTAAGACAGAAATTAAAAAATTGTCCCAAAAATCCCCTATTCATCATTTAAAAACATAATTTGTTGATAGATCTGTACTTTCAGTGTATCTACTGTATTTGTTAAGTTGAACCAGTAGTCTTAAATATGAAATGACTGAATGTAAACTGATTTAATAGTTCTAGGATAATTTTACACTCCAACACAGTGCTATTCTACTGCAGTTACATTCAAACACTGCTTTATGACTCGGCGTACATTGTTATTGGAACTTTTTAACCTTCCTGATTTAGCCAATGATATAGTCGCAGTAAACAGGATCGTTGTTTTCCATTTGCACATGTCATTAGTCACTTGTTTTCGTTTTTGCCAATGCTCACTGATTGGCTATAGGCACATGTCGTTTCCCCTGCCCAAAAGTTAAAAAATATCAGTTGTGCTCGAGTTATAAAGCAGAAGGTGATTATGAAAGTATCAGAATATGCTAAAGGGGAATAGGACAATTTTAGTGCAAGAATCAATATCCTGCACTTAAACATCCACTGCTTACTTACTTAATTTTGAAGTTCATGTTAATATGTTTAGGTGATTTTATGAAGCAGACTGTCTTACAAATGACATTGATTTGTTGTTCAATCTAATTTCCAATGTTTTGTTTTCTCCAGTGGTGTTGAGGCCAAGCAGCCTAACTCTGCTATCAGGAAATGTGTGAGAGTACAGCTGATCAAAAACGGAAAGAAGATCACAGCTTTTGTACCTAATGATGGTTGTTTAAATTACATTGAAGTAAGTACTTTATCAACACATTTTTGTCGAATAAGGTATGCCATTGTTTTAATACGGACTGAGAATAAGTTTTTCCTTCTTCCTCTTGCTTGTTGGCTGTTTACTCATTGTTTTTTGAATCATTAAAATAAGTTACGTTTTTAAAGGCTTGCATCACTATGGTAATGATTGTTCTCGTAAAAGATTAAATGTTCATTGTGTGTACCACATCTACATGTGTTAAATATTTGTTCTTCAGGAAAACGATGAAGTTTTAGTTGCTGGATTCGGTCGAAAAGGTCACGCTGTCGGTGATATTCCTGGTGTACGTTTCAAGATCGTTAAAGTAGCAAACGTATCATTGTGGGCTCTGTTCAGGGGAAAGAAAGAACGACCAAGGTCATAAACTGTATTGTAAATGGCAGAATAAAACCCTGTACAAATTACATATTGTCTGTTTTACTTTGTTAAATTACTACATATTTAATCTGAGGGTATAAAACTTAGTTCAGTCTCCATGCTGAAATCAGGTTCAATCGAAAAGTTTGGAAGGTTTGACGTGCATGCAAGTTATCCTTATTCCGTTATTATAAAATAATCTCCAGTATCTACAGGTATACAAGCTATAGAGAAAAAATATACTTCAGTAAATTCTTAAGTCTTAAAAAAATATAAATAAATGGTAAATATGGAGATTAATTGTGCCCCATACTGAATACTTTGTGATCACTTAAGTGGCTTTCAAACAATTGTCTTTAAAAAAAAATTGAAAAGGGAGATTTCAGCTTAGAGACGCATTGCAAGTAGTATAACCTCGCATCCTTGGTTTATGTCGCCCTTGCATCGCTTGTATATTTTAACACAAAATGTGCTGTTTTTGACATATTCTGTCTTAAGTGCTCTAAGCTGTGGATGTCAAATTTGTAACCATCACAGCAGTGTTAAGTATTGGAGCGCAGAAATAGTTTTGATCTATTGGCACTGCTTACAAATGATGTTCAGCCGGTCCTGGCTGATAAAATTATGTAACATCATAACACTAACGTGTATCTCAAAGTATATTGCCATTCTGATCTGAAGAGAAGGGTTTTCAGAATGATGGAATTCTTGAAGCAATTGCCACAACATCCATACATTTTTGAAACAAAATATTATACTAACGGAAATAAAGAACACAAGTTAGGTTTTTGTTTTAAAAATATTCGTAATGTTTGAATGATTGGATCTAACGTTTTATGTGTGCTTTAAACATTTTTCAACAGATTTTTAATGAAAAGTTTAATTCAATACCAGTTGGCATGTCCACAGTGACGTGTTAACGTAGACACCCTGTGCTATTCCTTAAGTCTGATCAATAGCTTGTTTGCCCACCGCGACGTCGATACACACATCGTCTGTCTTATCTGAAAAGTGTAAACCTCGATTCATCAGTGAACAGCACATGTCGCCACTGAGCGAGCCGAAACAAATTTGGCATGTGCGCATTCAGTCATTGCATACGACGTTCACGTTGTCTGGGCGTAAGTAGTGTGCTCAGGTACGGACTTCAAGGCGTTAAACCTACCTCACAAAACCAATTCTGACCGTCCTACGACTCGCCGTCTTTACTTTTGTCTTGAATTTGTTTCGGAGGTGTGATAGACGAATTTCTCTATCTTGTTGTAAATCGGGGACATCTAGGACGGTCGGCCAATCTTCATGTTGCCCTGAGGCGCTGAAGCAAGCGAGATATCATAGTTTCTTCCACCACAAACTGCTTTGCGAATGCCCATGCAAAAGCAGCTCGATAGCTCTACCCCTATCAACTTCTGATAAGCGCACCTTTTTTACTCCTAATCGTTTTGATCTGATTTTTTGTGCAATCGATATGAATGGTTTTAAAGTTTAATTTGTTTCGGTTTTCAAATCCGTACCACGTGATACTACCCATTTGCACAATTTTGCGATTTTCGGATGCATAAAATTTAATATTGTCACACAAGATCGTGCTTGACTGAAATTTACTACACTGTACACGAGACAAGGTCACTGCGTGTCAAAACCGAACTTGCGATTTTTATTTCTGCTATTATATATATCCATCATGTAATTTTTGAAGTAGTTTATTCCATGATTTTGTACAATTCAGACATGAAAGTAAGATTAATCGATTACTTGCAGTGTTTGGCTTGTGTAAAGTCGACTTGTTACACTGACATTTGTCACAATGGAATATTCTAACAACACATACCTATCGGGAAATCTGCACATTGCTTCATTGAACTTATCCTATGTAACGACACATTCAATAGGACATAAATATGGGAAACATATATGGTCTTTGTAATGAATGTCAAGTGAATAACAAACGAGTTGATTATCAAGCTTATAATTAACATTGTCTGCAAACTCTTAGGTGCAAGATTGTCTGCTACAGGCCCAAATTTCAAATTGAGTTTTTTCTCGTAAGTTTGATGCTTATCTTGTATTTGTGAAAAATCATTCAATCAAAACACTACATACCCACTGCCGTTACAATCACATGATAATGAAGGTATCGGAATAAGCGCCTGATGCTGAAGTTACAAAACAATGTCAACATGAATAGATCTAGTGTCTTTAGTTACCAGATATTTTCATTATGTATTATATTGCTAAAAATGTTATGTTCTTGGTTTTGAGACAGTGTCCTACAAGATACTGGGGTCTTTTGTCATTGTTGAGATAAAATAAAGTAAGAACTGGCACATAAATGATTATTAAAATTGACTTTTAATATTATTTTTACAATACAGTTAAATATGGTACAATACAAAACACATTTTCACAAAAACTTGGGATCTAGGCACTATTCATGTGTGTAACAAAATAGCTCGGTATGCTGTTATAACCAGTTTAGTATTCACTACTACAGAAGTCGGCATTGAACACACTTAACAGTGGTTTCCTATCAATGTTAATGTCTTCAAATAATCTTATTAATATCCTTGATAAAAACTTCAAATTCAATATTTAACTATCGGTTGAGTTATCAGTTGATCTAGACCAAGTACAAAATCCCAATTGATCATTTACTATTTACAGCAAACAACGAGTAACACCAGCACAGTATCTTTTTTGTGTTTCAGATAGGAGGCGGTAAACGAGCGCATTATAAATCCCGTCATTGTAACTCTCCCTATCATTCCATATTTGATCCTACGCTCAATTTGAATGTCAAGGTCATGGGAGTTGTAGGGTCAGCTACATACAATTCTTGACCATGCACAAATCCTAACTCTGAAAATGAAAAATCAAAAGGGCTAGTCAACATATAGAACATAAATGGAGAATTGCTTGTACAGTACAACCTCCTGTCAGCAGCAACCTCCTTTTATCAGTACGATTTTTTCCTGATACATGTGTAGAAGAATTTGCTATCAATTAAACCTAGAATAACAACCTCTAGTCGTAAATTTTTAAGTACGATTTTACTTTTTAAGTGCTCACTTTCTCATAAAAGTATAGATTGGAGAACTGATTTCAACATATACATTTTTAACCATGACTTAAACTGGCATAGTTAATATAAATGTCCTTTTAAACAAACTCGGTGATGGAATTTTCAAACCTGACCTAAAATTTAAGCTGGACTAATGGCTCGTGCTAGTTTTCAAGAGTTGGTAGCAAAAATTAATGAAAAAGAAATTAATTTGATAAACTAGTGTAATTTTATTAGGATACCGACTAATTTGGGACAACTTTTGCAAATTTTAGTTTTTATATCCAATGGGAATTAGGCTAGTACTTGGCAAGGTTAATTTTATACAATATCTATTTAAGTACATGAAAAATGCATCTATTTCTGCAACTTGATGAACCACAGAAGTTTGTCATGAGTTCTCTCCCTTTATCCATTCTAGAGTTACTAAAAGGATTAGAACTAGTGATAATCTCTAATGAGATGAACTTACCACCGAGAGTTTTCTTCAAGTTTTCTCTTGTTTTTTCTTCTATAGATTTGATGGTAGGCATATATAGCGTTTTATTTTTACCACCAACATTTGTTGTCAAACCAGGTGACTTCATTTGACTAAAATAAAACAAGTCGATAAACTCATTAAAAGTATAACATTCAGTAAGTTAATACTAATGACACATGAATTTGGAGTTATTTTGTTGAACATAAAGACTTCATATTGGAGGAATAATCACAAAATGTTGTATTCACACTACATGAAAAATGGATTATGACATGTATTACAACAAACATACAGAGGTATGGCTCATAATATATGGTACCCATCCAAACATATGTGGTCTCATATGCCAGTACAACTTACAGACAACAGTCTTTTCCAAGCATGCTCGGAGACTGAAAACAAGCTATATATCATCATAGTCGGCATGCTTAGTCAATGTCTGCAACCTGGCTAGATGCAGTCCACGCCATACTTCTTCTAATTTGTCACTATACATACACTCGCTGTTACATTATTATTTCCATATTTGCGCTACTCCTGGCAAAATATCTAATTAGTTATATGTGACCGATACTGGAATATAAAATGAAGTACATCAAGTGACTAGTAGACTAATATAACTTTACAAGGAGAATGATTCTTTTATATTCCTTAACACAATAAATGAAAAAGACCAGTTATGTGGTAATAAATTGGTTAGGAGACCAGTCCAAAATCTCGAGCGCCTGATTGGTTGCTTCCGAGCACAGTCTTCAAATTGACCAATGGTAAGGCTTTACTTTGTGACTGGTCTCCAAACCTAATTTTATGATTTTTACTTACTACTCTGCACTCTCCTGAAGGTATGTGATTATATCTTGTAGTTTATCTGACTCGGAGAATGTGAGAGACTTTGGTATCTTGCTACATGCCATACAGTCCTCCTGTATAGATATATAAATCATTTGTCAACGTCGAATACAATGAAACCTACCGATCCCAACCTAGAATGGATGCTTAAAAAACAATCTGATTTTCCCCAACAATACTTCTGCAAGCATTTCATTACAGTATTACATCTAAAATAGGGTCATTAAAATATTGGAATTTCATGAAAAAAATGTAATAAAATACATTTAGTGACTGAATGACTGAATATAATGTAGTTTTACAATGTTGTAAAGACTTTCACAGGGAATCGATAGTATAAAACCAGAAAAACTTAAAAAAACACTATTCCGATCCTAGGACTTTTCAATTGACAATTTACATCTCAATTTTGTCCAGTATTGAAGTTGATACCCTAACTACTGCAGTAAAATTGATTTTATGTGATTGAATAAGTGATGACTTGGAAATCATTTTGAAAAATGTTCGACACGAGCTGAGTTTATCCACAGATCTTACCTTTCTTTCCGCCTCAAACGTGTAGGTATATATTCCTTCTGTGTCGTTAAAGTTCATGTAATTGTTCAATGGTATACTGCAGCTGAATGGATAGAACAAAATACCATGTTATGATTAAATCAGATGTAGATCTACACTGATTAAATAAGGTATACAATTTGACAAGTTAAAATTGCATTCGGTCTTGAGCTAGATGGAGAAATTGATGCAAGATTTTGAAAAAAATACAGGCTGAATATTTATAATTAGCATTAGCAACCAGGAAAATCTGCATCACAATTTTGAAAACAAGTCAAACCATGCTTACGATCAATTCAAATGAGAATCCATTCAAATGAGGCTCGTGCATAAACTTGTTAACATGATAATAATTTGTTTCAAGTATACCTACCTTGTGGCCAACTTAAAAACCTCGGTTGCACAGGCAGCTGCAAGAACAAAATTCAAATAAAACAATTGTCATACTGATCATCTAGCAACAAGATATTGAAACATAACACGAAAGATTGGTTTTTAAATTGATGTAGTGAAAATCGATTTTTTTTACATTAAACATCAGATGCGTCCAAAGGCGTCTGCATAGAGATAAAACCCACGCATCCAAACGCGTCTCCATGGAGTAAAGGGATAATGTATATATGCATAGGAATGCTACATAGTTAAAAATTGGAAACAAGTCAAAACATTATTCTACTTAAAGATGAATTTTTTTTTAAACTGTAAATAAAAATACTCGAATGCATCAAAATAGTCATTTTTATAAAGTAATGCAAGGTTCCTCTATCATCTGCTAGTGTGTTTAACTGTACATGTTGTAGTATTATAGAACACAAGACAGTTTGATGATATTTATTCAAGCTAGTCTACAAGACTGTCCCTCTAGAATACGATAGCATCTTATAAACTCCAGCATGCATGAGTATCAAGTTACATGTAAATGTGTAAACAGTCTAATACTACACATGTAAGCTAAAAGTAAAAATAAAAAGTATATTTGACCTGCAATAACAGCATTAGTAGATGCTACAGCTGGAATAATTCTTTTAACAACACCTGGATAAAAGATATGAAAACATAAGCAATACATACATACAAACATAAATCAGTTTTGATGATGGATTATTTTGATGATGGATTGTTTTGACAATTCATTAAAAATAAATATTGTTTGTAAATGCTGAAACTTTGTAGTACATGGTTGAGACAGCCAGGTGCAAGATTAGTCTTGTTACAACAGTCCCTAAATGAATATTTACAAATAAAACTCACAATATCAAGAGGTCTATCAAATGATATTAGAAAGTAACAAGAAATATCTTTAAAAATAAACGACGAAGATAGAATGATGTCTTCCGGTATGTTAAATGAAATAATGTTTTTTGAAACGTGTTGAAAAATACATCCTTAAAAAAATAATCTCGGATCTAGACTATATATACTATAATCATGGACTTGTCTTATCAGGGTCATTTTATACATGCTTAAACATATTAACCACTTTCGGCAAAATTCAAACTGCTAACAAATGCACATCTTATGAAAACCCCGTTTGGTGCCGCCTCTTGGGTGAAAGAAAACCCTGTTGGTGCCTCTTGGGTGAAAATATCATTGGTCAGATTTTAAAAAGCCCGCTTCAAGGAAAACATTTGGTCGGTCAAAAATGTAGGTCAAAATCAATGTTATACAGCTATGCCGAAAAAGGCTTGTTGACAATGAGTAATAGAAGCCCCTTACAGTAGTATAACTGCTGACATGATAAAACGTACCTTGAGTTAATCTGTATGTTATTCCTGTGATATTAAACTCATTCGCTCTCTCCAGAGATTTATCCATAATCCACTGTATATGCTTTGGTTCATCGCCATCAATAGGAATACCCTCTGTAAGTATAACATGGTTTACATGAGTTTCCGTCTTGTAATACAGGACTACACTCAACAGATAGTTCCCACATCTACAATATTTACCTCCCTTGTTCTTAATCATCAGCTTTTTTGAAAGGCAAAACTGATAATCATTTATAGGAGCAATTCCCAAATATGTGATAACGAGAAAATACCTAGAGAATTTGCATGTGACAACCATTTTTTCTGCAACTTTCTGAGCCAACTGCCCACATGAGCATAATGAATAAGTTATTTTTATATCCGATTATTTTATCATCATTTACAATTTATTCCCTATAAACTTGGAGGAAATTTGCCTATCAAAATGGCTGACTATTCAGAACAAGGGAGGTAAATATTGTAAATGTGGGAACTTTCTATTGCTTTTCTAAATGGTCCCTGGTACAAAGTAAAACCTCACTTTAAGACAACATTGAAAGTATTATCACTCTATTAATAAGACCAGATTGTCATGGACCAGTTTTGATTTGATTTTACCATCATAAATATTCCCCATCACAACTGAGACCAACTCAGAACTGCCGGTGGTCTTATTTTTGAGGTTTCACTGAAAATGTTCTCAAGTATGAAGTTTAAGAGATTATTTTTCAAAGTATACTGTTCGCTGCTGTTTTCGCATTACTTTCGGTTTTGGCAGTATTTTGGTATTTTGACTACAACAACTTGCATAAAACGATTTTGCATGATAGGAAATTATGGAAAAAAAATGATATTGTCAGCATTAATTATCTGTAAAGGTTTGAAAGAAGAAAATTAACCAAAAAGAAAATCGCGACGATATTTCATCCATTACATTACCACAAAAATGGAAGCAAACAGGCTATGATATCAAACAGTACCTCCAAATGGGTCCTCCTTTGGCCACAGCAATATTCTAACATATTCTATACAATGCTCAGGTAGTCTGGGTGTATGTGCAATGGTGCACAAAGGAAAATTTACCTAGAATTAAACAAAACAATCCAAAATTAATCACATATATCACATAACTGGGGTTACAAATCTAAATATCGCAAAACTCAAGCCTGATTGGATGGCACTGAGATCCATGTAAATCAATTAACCAATGGGAAGGCTGCATTCTGAGGCTGGTACGCAGAGTCATTTTCTTAACCTTAAGGAACAAGCCAAAATACTCAGAATATTGGTTAGATAAACAATACAGAAATATAATCCTAGGATTTAAAATGATAACGACAGGTTAAAATATAAGGATAAGCACAAATAAAACATGGTACTGTTTTATTCATTTGGATACGGAATTCACATCAAGATATTCAAGCGTTCAAAATCCCTACTAAGAAAATGACATTAGTATTGCAATGAATAAATAATAACATTATCATTCATTCATATTTAAGAACCAAACTGCATCTTCTAGGAAATATAAAGTTTACGTAAAGTGGAAAAATATTTACTCATCGGTCTGTCTTCTACAATTCCTGACTTTTTCTGCTTAAAATGTTTCTTCTTTTTTTTGAAAAGATTTATATTTCTATGTGCATTTAGAAATGCATTTACATGCCACTTAAACCCCTTTTCAGGACTCTAGAAAGTTTTTTCAAAGACACTTGTCCTGGACTAATGGAAATGTAAAATTTGACTTGTCCGAGGTAGGAAGCTAGTTGTTCCGAGGAAATTGGTCAATTTAGTAACAAATAATCATACACAATGATAGCTCTACAATCTAAAATTGATGATCACATGTATGTCTGTGGGATTCTAAGGTTTGACTTACAACTGAGCAATTGCTGATGTTGGTAAGCTTTAAAAACAGACTTGTCCTGGACTAATATTAACTGTTTGGGACGTCGGGCAAGTGGATTTCTAGAGCCCTGCTTTTTTTATAAATTTGCAGCAACACAGTTTTTCTATTATCAGAAATTGGAACCATAGTATAATTTGATTAAATAAACATCTGAGTAACAAAGATTCGAAAGAATTATAGTGAACACATCATACCTGTGGAGGATACAGATCTAGTGTACATTCAATACATGCAGACATTCCCGGCAGTATGACTCGTGCATTGCCTTTAAATCCCTCAGTACCACCATCCACCATTGGTACAATACTTTCCTGTTTGAGTTCTCCATCTTCGTATTGTAACATACTCACCTAAATCAAATACAGTAAAACCTCAGTTAAATACCAACTCAATAATAAGACCACCTCAAAATTAAGAACACAATTTTCAAGTCCATTTTGACTGGTTTGCTCTTAATTCAACCTCAATATTAAGACCATCTAAATAAGAAGACCAGTTTACTAGGGTCCCAAGGGTGGTCGTATTATTGAGGTTCTACTATACATGTATTGATAAAATATTTCTTATTTGAGAACAAAGGTACATGAATACTACACACATTTGCTGTGTTAGACACATAACCACTCAGTATATCTTTCTAAATCACTTACATTTCATGTCACTTTCGCTTATTTGAAGAATATGATTAATCACAATGGCATAGAATTTTTAGCCAAAATTCCAATCCCACCAGCTAGATAAAGCTTACCTACCATATGCCTACCTGCCTGGTGCAGGGTGTTGTTATCAAGATATTGCTAGAAATATGAACAAACAAGAAGTCCATATGCGTATAATTGCTAAAATAACAAAACTTCCACAATAATATCCAGATTTCAAGTTTTAAAATATACTGTCGTAATATATTTAAGCCTGGAGGTCACAATTTAATATACAATTCAGACAAACAAAGCTAAGTAACGGTTTTTAACTTGCAGAAGTGACTTGAACTACTGAACAGTCAAAAATACAATTAAGCAATGAACAGAGAAATCACGGATGGTACTAGACCGACAATTCAATTCCACTGTCTACAGCAATTCCATGTCTAAATATGGGATAAACAGACAACCTTAAAGGTTTCAGCCCTGTAAAGAGTTTCAGTTAAAAATATCAGTTGTTATTCTTACCAACATTCCATTGATCCATCTCCTAGCAACAATAGAATCTAAACCACACACAACTATATGGAAATCTGAATATGATAAAAGATACATTGAAGTTCTATAATTAAACATTAGAGCTGCAATGCTTAACCAAAGTTCCGTTATCGTTCGTTGTTTTCGCTCGGTTCCATTTTCGGTACTGTTTTGCGACTTTTCAGTTTGGCATGTCTTTGACCGATCACTTGATTTTTTGGTAAAAAAGTTAACAGTTTACTTTTGTACAAGGACATTACGATCTATTTCTAGGCATTGCTCTACTTCTTATTAGCACATTATGTTCTGTTTCTATATACCTTCTAGTCAGAGGTTTATTTCTAGTCATTACTAGCCAATTAACAATCAGTTATTGAGCATTTTATGTATGTTATTTATTTATATAACCAAACTGAATAATCGAAAACAGAAAGGGTAGTCCTATTTGAAACCAAACCGAGAGATACCTGTATTGTTGCACCCCTATTAAACATCAACTTCAAATTAAGCAAAGCCAGTTTATTACAAACCGATACAAGACCAAAACAAATTTTGTTATAAAACTTATGGCAAAATTAAACTTGTTTGATATCAATTTTTTTTTCATTTACAATTAAATGCAGTAAGCTTTATTTTCACTAGCTGACAAATTATGATGGTTCATTACTGAAATATGAAAATACACACTGATAAACCAAATCCAGTGCATAGGTTGTTTGTGGTAAACCTACAGTCACTTGTCCACTGAACAAATGAAACTATTCTCTGTTGTTAGAAATATTTGCATACTTACCACTGTAAAATGATTCATCATAATCTTGTATCTTTGTGTAATGACTGGCAAATAGTTAAGGTAAAATAAATCAGGGGAATGATGTTATATACATGCAATATGTACATAGTAGATCACTTTGTTTTGAATTTAATAGGATTTTATTTTGTGAAATGTTTTTTTATCATTTCACCAAGTCTTTTCATATTTTCTCGTATCATAACCGTTCTTTAACTGAAACATTCTTCAGAAATTTTACTTCACATTGAAATGAATTTGAGAAATTAAGCAAAAATTCCCGAGAAAGTGATATCGATATACAATCAGACCTCATTCATTCAAATTTCATTTGGTTCGAAATTTTATTTAGAATAATACATGGTTTCAAATAGCCAATTTCAAGTTGACGTGCATAAGAAGATAGATTGGAACATGATATTTATTTCAGATAAACGAGGTCAGACTGTATATTATTGATTAAATAATAATAAAAATTAAGCCTCAATTAAAGTATCTAATTTTTATGCAAATCAATGACACACTGATGACCTGAAATGTATAGAACTGTTATAACTGGGCAGGATACGGTGTGACGTTTGCTCCTGGAATACGTGTGTTGATAAAATCCGCAGCCACTTCAGCTTTCGGTCGTCCAACATCTTTTGCTCTGAAATTAAAGATCTTAAACATTGTGAATAATATTTAATCAATAATGAAGGCCAAGTAGTTTAAGCATCTGCCTTAGGAGCAGCAGACAGAAGGTTCAAATTCCATTATGGGTCCATTCTTGAGTTATTGATCAGTAACGGTTTGAGAACAATTGACCCCTGTGACCTTGACCTATGAGCCTGCGACCCCAAAATCAATAGGGTTCCTCTGCTACTCAAGATAAATGTATGGACCAAGTGTGAGGATGATAGGTCAAGGGGTTCTTGAGTTATTGATAGGAAACAAAAAGATTACGGACGGACGGACATACATTCCGACCGATATGTGCAAACCAATATGCTCCTTCTTCCTCTAAGGGGGGCATAATTACATAAATGATTGACAAAATGTTGTCAATACAGGAGGATGTCAATAAATAAAAATAATGTAGCTGTATGATATATGTATAATTGTGCCAATTAGTAAAAAGTTTAGCTACGTACCTGAATAAGAATTGTCTGTTAAGATTTGATACGTCTATAGTATCCATGTCTATAATATCAATATTCTTGAACCCAAGCAAAGCCTACAAATAGTGCATACAACAATGAAAAACAAATATAAAATGAATTCCTCATAATCCGAATACTAAAAGACCACAGAAGATTGTCACAAGTATTCTCTCCTATATCCCTTCTGTAGTATATACATCAACTATATCTCTGGTTTTTTTCCTTGTATTTGCATTTATTTATCGTCGTCATCGGTTTCCCAAATGGGAGATGCCTCTGGAAGAATGTTAGTCATTTTAGTTTTTGGAGGATAGTGCATGATACAGAAGATACCCCAGTCCCAGAAGCACCCCTGGTTCTGTTACGTGCCCAATGTAAAGCATCATACACACAAACTCAGTTTTTGTATCATCCGAAAGACTGTTAGTACTGTTAGTGGTGGAGCGGGGGATCGAACCTGTGACACCTGGATTACTAGTCCAGCGTGTTACGACTGGACCACAGATCTCTTTGTACCGTGATCATGACCTGACATTTTAAACTGTGCTTGGATACCAGTCGCAGAAATAGGTTTAACCATTGGAAAATTTAATGACTGAGATCAGGAACAACCAATCAAATTCTTCGTTTTATGACTGGTCTTCAAGCTCAGTTTTCTTACCTCCAGTTCATCAGTAGATCTTAAAATACATTGATAATTCTCAGAAAAAAGAGACCTAATTATCGCTACATTTAAGCTAATAAACTACTTGAACAATCTTCATTACTCAATTCATTATCAAAATAAATACATGTACAAAGAATTCTATAATTAAATCCTAATATTTATGTTATATTTTTCAGAATTCTTGCTAAAACATCATGTATGTTATTTCTGTATACTGATACTAGAATCTTTTGACATGAAAACATTACATCCACATCTCAGCCCTATTTAAGAAGAAATGAATAACAATTAATTAAGTAATTAATTCATGAAATTCCATTACCCAGAAATATATGATATGACTTATATGTAACATGAAATAATCACCAAATCTTTGAGGAGTTCACACCCGAGTCCACCAGATCCTATAATCAACAGTTTACATGTTTCTTGTAGGAATCCTAAAGCCTGAAAATAAACATGAATTTAAAGTAAACCAGAGACATCATTACTAAGGTTTAAACAACAATTGCTTCCAACGAGGAGACCTGACACTTGCCATGACACACCTCATTATAAATGCTTCACATTTGTATAATGATTCATTAGTATCCCTTGAACCATTTAAAGTGTTGGTGAGACATGTATCAACAAATGAACAATAAACCTACATTACCAAACATGGGACACAGGGACGAAATTTCCAACTTATTTGTCAGCAAAAATTCCACACCTCAGACTAGGACAAATAAAGTGTCTATGACCTAAGTGCTTTAATAATCAATATTGGCAATCAACCACGGACTTGGAAATCAATAGTAACTATACCAACAAATCAGAAACATACTTCACTACTGGGCTCAAAATCTGGATGAGCAAACGGTCCAGTTCTTTCTATGAACTTCTGAACATGGCACCAACGTCCAGGCCAGTCAGAACTCATTATTTCACACTACAAAACCTGGAAAATAAATTTCATACAGATATTGTTCATGAAACATGATAATAACATGGATTCAAATCTCCACTAGCAACTCTATACTGTACATAATGCAAATATCTAGCATTGACAAAATTTTAAAGTGACGGAAATGAAGTCAAAAGGATCCATTAAAATTAGAATCAAATTTAATACTTGTGATAAAATAAAATATTCTGGGTATGACAGGCAATTTTAGTGAGGAGGAAACGGAACAGGAAACAAATAAAACTTTTGTTGTCTTCCATAATGTGCTTATAAAAAAATATGTTTATTTTCCAGAGGTACTAAAGTTTGATTTTAGATCTTGCGAGGTTCAATCAGACATTAAATACATGGTGAAGTACAATAAACAGGAGTTCGACCTTTATTACTGGAAGAAGGAATCCTGTCTTTGTGATAAGAGCGAGATTTTAACAGAAAAATTTGTTTGTTTTGAGTTTAAGTCATTTCGTAATATACTGAACCGCTTTAAAAACGCAACACTCATTATAATAATGATATCTCATTTAATTCATGAAGCTGATTAAAAAGAATTTTATTTTTAAAGTAATCAATCATTATTCACCAATTTACAACAATTTCCTGCTGCTCCACGTGCTGATTTTCAAGAAATGGCATTGCGCACGGAATTCTTGCAAATTTCCGTAGGATGGCAGTCAATCGATAGTCCAACCGAAAAAACATCCACTCTTTCTGAAATCAATAGAATCAAAATGGCTAGGCTGACTGAAAATCAGCGTAATCAAGCGATTGGGATGCTCCGTGTTAATGTAAGCATGCGGCAGGTAGCTAGACTCTTCCGGTGCCACCCGTCCACTATTTCTCGGCTAGTTAACAGATTCCAGCAGACCGGAATGACCAGAGATCAACCTCGATCCGGGCAGCCAAGAGTAACCACTCAGCGTCAGGACACCTTCATCAGGACGCTGCATCTGAGGGATCGGTTCTTGAGTGCTTCTTCAACGGCCAGACACATCGTGGGTCGTCGCATACGTGTAATTCACCCGGAAACTGTGCGACGTCGTTTAAAGGAGCGGCATATCTACGCACGTCGACCTTACAAAGGGCCCATCTTAACTGCAAGACATCGCGCTCATCGACTCCAGTGGGCTACAGTACATCGATGGAGACGACAGCAGTGGGCCGATGTCCTTTTCTCAGACGAGTCAAGGTTCAATTTAAGTACGACTGATGGAAGAAGTCGTGTTTGGCGTCGACGTGGGGAGCGATATGCAGATTGTTGTGTACTAGAACATAATCGTTGGGGAGGCGGAAGTATTCTCGTTTGGGCCGGTATAACATTGAACCAGCGTACTGATCTCGTCGTCCTTAGACAAGCTGTGAATGCTCAGCGTTATAGAGATGACATACTTGGTCCTGTGGTTTTGCCTTTGATGCAACGTCATCTAGGCCTACTCAACGCTGTCTTCCAACACGATAATGCCCGCCCACATACGGCAAGACTCACTACACACTTTCTACAAGCGAGTGACGTTAACGTAATGGATTGGCCATCACTTTCTCCGGACCTCACACCTATTGAACACCTTTGGGACGAACTGGGTCGACGTGTTCATGCTAGAACACCCCCTCCAGCGAATTTTCAACAGTTGGAACAAGCTTTGATCCAGGAGTGTCAGCGCATTCCCCAGAACACCATCCGAAATTTGATTTTGTCTATGCGTAGAAGATGCGGTGAATGCATACAGTCGCATGGAGGCCATACGCGCTACTGACACTTTATAAAATCGGGTCGCCGTGGATAATACGCTCGCATTCTCGATCCATTGGACTTATGACGTTGAAATTCAAGGAGATTGGTGAATAATGATTGATAACTTTAAAAATAAAATTCTTTTTAATCAGCTTCATGCATTAAATGAGATATCATTATTATAATGAGTGTTGCGTTTTTAAAGCGGTTCAGTATAGTATTTCAGTTGTACACTGTATATGGCAGTTAGTTGACCAAACGCAGTTTCTCAACAGTATTTCAGTCATATATGGTGATCAGTTGAACTAACCAGTGCTCCTGCCCGCCTGGGTTTCCAACCAGTACTAGCCTGTGCCTCTGCAAACAAATGACAACTTCTCCACATAAATCAGACTTCAGAGGTAGAGGACAAATGTCTTTGGATGTATTAATTATCTGCAGTCAAATTGCCATGGAAGAACATACATCATACCTAGGTTTGAACCCACAGCCTCTGAATTAGCAGTCAAGCACTTTACAAACTACTAGGGTGAGCTTGTATGTCAACTCATAACTTAGTCAACTCGTATCTAATTTTGGTTTACTGGTACCCTTTCTTTGGCCAACTCGTACCTACCCAAGTCAACTCGTACCTGTTTTGGTAAACTTTTACCTCTAATTAAATTTGTTATTACTTTTTATTACTTTAAGCTGTATACTATTACTAATGTATATGTTATATGTAGTTGTTTTGTTTCAGATATCAGTTAGGATTGAGATCTGTGATATTAAATATTATGCCAGAAGTAGCCTCGGAAAATGATATTCATCAATACTTCCACTCGCTCGAGCAACTCCGAGGTAGCACGCAAATTTGAGAGCTGAACACTGCATTCAGTTACGGCTAACTGTCGCTCAAGTTTTGTTTTGTATCCCCGACGGTGACCCACCAAATTGCAAAAACTGGTTCCCAGTCTTATTGTCTTTGAGGCAGAGAACCAGAATACAAATGAGGCGGTCAATACACTTGTTAGTGACGCGAACTGTAAGCGGCTTCCCTTAGCCGTAACTGAACGCAAGGCAGGTCACTCCGGTTAATGATTTTCGTAGCTGCTTCTGATTAGGATTTTTTTTTTCGATTGGGAAAAGATCATATATTATTGCATTTGAGTTTTTTTCTGCTCAATGTGTACATCGAGCTAGAACTGTACTGTAATTGTTATAAAACATTTGAATTAAACAAAATCTTTGAATTACGAAATAATAAATTATTGGAATGGAAGCACAAAAATAAAATGTTGGAATCTTAGATTCAATGTAGCAAAAATATATCAAGAAATACTAAAGACTGGTAAACTCACTCAATAACCAAACACTTTTAAATTATGTTAACTTTCTTTTCTCCCTATACTCACCTGACCACAAAAACTAGGATCGAAAAAGGACCAAATATTCTGAAGGAAATGGATCGCAATCCCAGTTTCGTTTTATCTTTGTTGTAAGCGATCTAATAATCTTTTTCATTCGCACCTGATATTTATCGTACTCTAAATTTAACTTAGAAAAAGCATTAACGTGAATACATAAATGCAAAACTGACAAATACTTAAAAATCAAACAAACACTAAATTATAAAAAATCCGATTTTAAAACGTTAAGTGCAATCAAAAGACGCATGAATTGTAACTGACTAAGACAGAATACGTGTAACGTAATCCGGAACTTAGTCTCAACCTCCAACATGGCTGACGTTCAACTTGCACCTCTTCGAGCTATTGGCGACTTTTTGTTGGAATCTGCAAGATTTCAGATCCCAAACATCAAGGATCCCGAGAAATGGGCTAATAGAGTTCTAAACAATCTGCTGTATTACCAGACGAATTATTTTCTGACAGCGCTTATCGTGTTTCTAATAATTGGGTAAGTATTCGGATAGTTAAAGTAATCGGATATTTTTTACAACTTTAACTCTTGCTTATTTTGCTTTAGTGTTTTGAAGTTAGAAGTCATCAGATGTTTTCTAATTATGCTAAAGAGATAATATTGCATCCCACTTCAAAGCTTTTTTATCAATCACTATGTATTTAGTGAATAATGTAGGTTTTGATTTATACAAGTCCCCGGGGACTCGCAGACTGACAGAGTCTCAGCTACAAAACAAGTCCCTGTTAAAGGGGGGGGGGATATAGATTTGTCCGTCCGTCCTTCCGTCCGTCACAAAATCTTGTGTCACTCATATCTCCAAAAGAATATGAGCCAGAGTCATAAAACTTTACAGGAATGTTCACCAGCATGTGTAGTTTTGCACCTGGGGTTTCATGTTTGGTTGTGTCCAGTGAGTGCAAAGTTATGTCCCTTGACTTAGTTAAAACATAGCCTACAGAGTATGCAATCTTGTGTCACTCATATCTCCAAAAGTATATGAGGCAGATTCATAAAACTTTACAGGAATGTTCACCAGCATGTGTAGTTTTGCACCTGGGGTTTGGTTGTGTCCAGTGAGTGCAAAGTTATGGCCCTTGACTTAGTTAAAACATAGCCTACAGAGTATGCAATCTTGTGTCACTCATATCTCCAAAAGTATATGAGGCAGATTCATAAAACTTTACAGGAATGTTAACCAGCATGTGAAGTTTTGCACCTGGGGTTTCATGTTTGGCTGTGCCCAGTAAGTGCAAAGTTATGGCCCTTGACTAAGTTAAAACATAGCCTACAGAGTATGCAATCTTGCGTCACTCATTTCTCCAAAACTATATGAGCCAGTGTCATAAGACTTTACATGAATGTTCGCCAACCTTTATAGTTGTGCACCTGGGGTTTCATGTATGGTTACGCCCAGTAAGTGCAAAGTTATGGCCCTTGACTTATCACCATAATCAGTACAGTTGTTCACTTGGTAATTTTGATATACATTCACAAACTATGAGCAGAATAAAAGCATTTGCTTTTGTGACAAAGGTTGCAAGTGGGGGCATCTGTGTCCTATGGACGCATTCTAGTTAAAGTTTTTATTTTCTACCTTTCTACTATTCCATTAGTATTATTAGGTAGTATTATTTGACTCGCACAAGTCAGAATACATGTCAAAGTTATCTTAATTCTTATTCGAATAACCTGATTTGTCAGTCAGTTATCCAGTGAATAAACCGAAGGTATTTCTCTGTGTAAATTGACTTGAAATAAAGAATGATGTACATACCTTTTCAGTACTGATCAATCTTTTTGTCCCATGATCGATTTTCATCCTGTGGATATGTTACATCCATATTATTGAGTTATTTGTGTCTTATGCATTGTTTGTGCATCTGAGACACATGTCTGGATTATTTATACATGTAGTGATTTCATATAAATCAATGAACATTATATTTTTCATGTGGCAACTCTTAATGAAGACTATTATTTCGTGAGTGGTTCCTTATGTATGAGTAACTGACTGCTTTCTACATATCTGACTATGCATGTCACTGTGTACAATTATGTACTTTTCAGGATCATACATCCAGTAAAAATGGTGTGTGGGTTTATTGCGATATCTGTGGCATTTGGTGGATTTGTGTATTGCACAAGTTCCAGGTGGAAAGCACGAAGATTCAAACGTGATCACCCTATTGTCAGTGTGGTTCTTATTCTTCTTGCCGGGTATCTGTTAGTGTACATGGTTGGAGCAGTTATTGTCTTCATGTTTGGAATCGCATTTCCACTTTTATGTAAGTCAGTTTTATATTGTTTTCACAAATTTTACGTAGTTCCTACATCTACAATATTTACCTCCCTTGTTCTGAATTGTCGGCCATTTTGATAGGCACATTTCCTTACAATTTATGGGTAATATAATGTAAACGATGATTAACTAATCCAGTATATAAGAAATAACTTATTCATTATTCTCATGTGGGCATTTGGCTCAGTAAGTTGATGAAAAAGTGGTTGTCACACGCAAATTCTCTTGGTATTTTCTCAATTATCACAAATTTGGAAATTACTCCTATAAGTGCTTATCAGTTTTGCCTATCAAAATGACCGACAGTTAAGAACAAGGGAGGTAATTATTGTAGATGTAGGAACTATGTATTGCATATCAAATAATGGGATTAAATTCATACTTTTATTTGTTTGTTCATTGCTGGGATCATTCTGAGTACACATACAATTTGGGCTTGAATTATGTTGATACAATGTATACATTAAACTATTGATTTTATTTCAGTAATACTGATACATGCCTCCTTGAGAATGAGAAGCATAAAGAACAAAGTTACCAACAAGCTGGAATATGTTGGTTTAAAGAGAACTCCAATGGGCATCATCCTCGAAGGATTAGGCCAAGAACAAGAAGCCGGGTCGTAACTTACACGAAGACTTTTGTTTGAATGTAGTGTTTTCATTCTACCAAGTGTTAACCAGAATGCTGTCTTTTTGCTGGAATTTAAAGATTGTCTCTTCTCACATAGCAATTTTTCATTTATTTGCTTACAGTTATACATTTTGTATGTACAGCTCAAGTCCTCTGTGTACCCAACACTGTTTTTGTGAATTCAAATCATGGATTATGAACCATGATGATATCTATATCTGTCTATACTAGATATTAAAGATAAAACTCTTAAGTGCATTTAGCAATTTGTATTTACGTATTATTCTATATATTAATTGTTGTTTCCATGTTGTCAAGTTCAAACATTTCCATAATTATATTGGTATATATTAATGTTAGGAATGTGAGGTTAGCTATAATTTCTGTTTTTGTTTAATATTCAGAAACATTTTGAATGAATTTTGCAGTGTTTTAGTATTCTGTGTTTAAAGCTTTAAGCCTGCTTGTTGAATCCTAGGTTGTGTGAATCTTCTGAGAAAATTTCGGATGAATGTCAGACTAGTTTTGCTTGCATTCCCCCATTTGTTTTTTGGTGATAGTATTAAAGGTGCCATTATAATAACTTATTTCAATGATTTTAGGTAGTTAGATCGTCTCAATAAGGTATTCAATAAGGTAGAAAGCAGTAAAATGAGAACAGGGCCCGTATTACAGAAGCATCTTAAGTGAATCTTAATTTTGTTCACTTAAGTTCAAAACTTCAAATGGATGTAATTCTAAAACCAAAATAAAACTGTTCGGCTTTTAATGGTTATGACAACAACATATTAATACTACTCATTTATCACTCTTGATTTGACCATATAATAGCCTGCATGTTAAATAAATAAGTAAAGGAAAATTTTATTTTAAAGATAAGGATAAGATTTTACTTAAGATGTTTCTGTAATATTGCCTGATATATATGTATGGAAATCTAAAGACTGTATGGTACATGCCATTTTTCTATGTTTTATAAGTCTGTGTAACTGTAGTGGAAGGGTAGGAAAATACAGTTACGTCGGTTACATGTATTAAAAGTTGTGTATAAGTGTTTATGGTAAATCATTTTAGAAATACACTAGCATTTATGGAGTGAAAAGTGGACAGAAGCTGTGGTATTTACCATTCTAATAATAATCGAGGGCTCAACGCAACACCTGTCGTAACTCATATATAAAATACATAGAAGTTACGACAGTGTTGTGTTGAGTCCTAGCTATGTTCAGTCGTTGAATTCACATTATATTAATGCACTAAGTACAAGTTATTGGTTATTATTTTGTATGCCTGTACTGTTATTATGTTAATTTAATGAACTGTTATACGACAATAGTATATGAATCTGCATGGTATGTTTTGTGGGTAGATTAACTAGTCAACTTTCTGCAGTACGCAAGTTTAAGATTCCAATGTTATTGAATTTATGTGATTTTACAGTATTTATGGCTCCTATTTATTATCAGACTGCATTTTATTGTGTGTTTTGATAAGTATTTGCTTGACCACTATTTCTGTCGTGTGAAGTTAGATGAGACCAAAAGAACAAGAGTTTGACCAATACCATTTTTTTTAAAAATTGAAAGCTTTTACTTATAGTTTTGTCACCAGTTTTTGAATATTTTTGTGCAATACACATGTGTAGTATTCTTGCATTTTTAATGTTTGCCATATTTTAGGATATACAGTGTATGAAAAGTCGGACCTATAGCGCTGGTTTACCAGATAACAGTTTGACTGGCTGAACCTGTGGTCTGATCATGTCTACACTTAAATCACTAAGTGATGTATTTGTTGATTTCCCAACCGTGTAGACTATGACCAGATTGCATGAGTTATTTAAATGATGGTGTTCGATACAAAACCAAATATTTGTCATTTAATGGCACATGTCGTGACCTTAATTTGTTTTAGTTTTTTGTGTGTTTACTCATTTTTATTACATTTCACAGTTGTCATATTTGAACAGAAATGGTAATTTCATTTAATGGTATTTTGGGTATACAAACACTTTCGAAGATGTGCGTGAAGTCAGGAGACTTGACTCTAAAGCTCTTTTTAATTCATGAACTTTCTCAACCTTGTTATTAAAAGTCAGGAGACTTGACTCTAAAGCTCTTTTTAATTCATGAGCTTTCTCCACTTCGTTAAGTCAGGAAACTTTACTTTAAAGCTCTTTTTAATTCATGAGCTTTCTCAACCTTGTTAAGTCAGGAAACTTTACTTTAAAGCTCTTTTTAATTCATGACCTTTCTCAACTTCGATAAGTCAGGAGACTTTACTTTAAAGCTCTTTTTAATTCATGAGCTTTCTCAACTTCGATAAGTCAGGAAACTTTACTTTAAAGCTCTTTTTAATTCATGAGCTTTCTCAACTTCGAAAAGTCAGGAGACTTTACTTTAAAGCTCTTTTTAATTCATGAGCTTTCTCAACTTCGATAAGTCAGGAAACTTTACTTTAAAGCTCTTTAATTCATGAGCTTTCTCAACCTTGTTAAGTCATGAAACTTGACCATAAACCTTTTTTTAATTCATGAGCTTTCTCAACTTTGTTTAAGTCAGGAAGCTTTACTTAAAGCTCTTTTTAATTCATGAGCTTTCCCAATCTTGTTAAGTCAAGAGACTTGACTCTAAAGCATCAATGTTGTATATTTCCTGAGTAGCCATTTGTTGCCATCCTTAGCCAAACAATGAACTGAACTTCAGTGATACATTGATTACTCAGTACTGATGCAAACGGGTGAAAACCAAGTTATTCTGATATGTGAGACTGCTATAGATTGAAGTAAGAATTTCCGAGTTTCATTCTTCTGAGTAAATGTTCAGTATGCAAGTGTTCGTTATGTTAATGGCCTTGTTATTTACATTGCATAATAAAATGTTACATATTGTATTATATAATTTAGTGTTGTGCAATTCATTTTTAGCTAGTAGTGATAATAATATATATATGGCTATTTATTTACTAATAGCTTAAATGTATTTATAGTTGTCATGGAAATATAAATCCTCTTATAATATTATATTTCCGCATACAAATGCCTTTATCAAATTATTTTGGAGGCATAGTGGTGGAGGGGTAGAGTGACTGACTTCTGAACTGGAGGTCGTGGGTTCAAGTCCTACCTTGGGCGCGTTTGAAGCGCAAACCTAACGCTCCCTGAGTTAGCCATAAATGCTGGTTAGTCAATGGGAAGCAGTCGTTGAGAATGATTGATATAAGTTGTTCACAATGAACGTAAAATATATATAAGTTAAAAGGCTTAGTCTAATTATTTGATGCAGCTTCTGACTGTATCAGGAAAACGTTTAAAAATCCATTGTAAAAAGTGTACCGTATTGCTAGTAACACTTAGCAAAATATTTCACTCGTTCATTCTAAAGGTATGACATTTGGAATAACAGTCAAAGAAAGGATTTTTATTTCTTAAAAAATAATTTTGATTCCATTTGGAATGGAATAATGCACTGTATGATTTGACCATATTTCTCTTGTTACAATAAATATAGCCTTAATTCTACCTTCACTAATATTATTGATTTTATTCTGCTTACCACACTATGCGTGATTAATGGATTTTAATTTGTTTTTGAAATGTTTTCGGGTATTCTACGTTGCACAGTGTTTCTCCTGATTTTAACTACTACGTTTATTTATTATATAATGCTTTAATATGAATAATTGCAAATTTAGCTTGATACATGCTATGACTTATGTATACTTAATGTCATTGGAAAGGCAAGTTTAAAATTTTGGCAACTTTTGGAATATTTCCTAGAACAGTGTATTCACAGGATAAAATGAATATAAGTCGGTGCATTTATTACCGTATGTACAATACAAACAGAGCGTTTTTACTATCGACAACAAAACACAAATTAAAAAAAAATTAAACTTTCAATGTAACTTGCATTTTTAATGGCCTTAAAACTGTAGTTTTATTATTACCATGGTGTTTGTTTTTTGTTCCATAATTTATTCCTATAATCCTACATTGTGTTATCATGTTTCTTGATATACAGAATGCCCTTTTATGGACTCTCATTGTAGGTATATGGTACAGAATATTTTATTAATTATAAGTCGTTAACAGTACAGGTCAACCTTCGTAATATGTAAAATACACCAACAGTGGCAATAACAATTGTTTAACAGATAAATGGTACAAAATTTTGAATTGAGAAAGTGATAGTTTTCTATTTTGTTGTTGCCGATATTATTTGTTGAGTTCATCCAGACAAAATAGATTGTATCACATTATTGTGTCAAATATACACTGCCATCCAAAAGTTTCTTCACACATGAATATTTTGGATTTCATTACTTTTTATGCAGAATTTCAAATAAGACATGTATGACCATGAAGTAAAATTATTCATCTCACTTCTGTGATGGATAGTTAAGAATTAACAATTTGCACATCACAGCAGCAGCATCAATAGGCCATCATCCAAAACCAACATTTGTATGTGTAAAAGATCTGACACAAAAAATAAGATAATTTGTTTCAGTACAAATTTATAAATACTTCTACAGAAAATTATTGCTGTGTCAAAAAGCATTTTCATTTTATTGCGTGTGACACAAATGTGAAAATACATTAACTGCAATGGGAATTGTTGAAGTGTTAAGGAACTTTTGGAGGGTAGTGTATATCTTATCAGAAAGCTGTGTATAGGCCCCCTCACAAATACATGTAACATTTGATAGATTATGTATGAAGAACTAGAGGTGAGATAATAATGATACACTGGATGACTTAAGATTTGCTTATTTGATAATTTGCGATACAGTTACATGTATACATGACTTTATCTGATTACAGTATTTGTGTTCAGTATTTTGTTCCTGATCAACATTTGATATAATATTTTACACATCCGACTCTTCTCATCTTCTGTGAGTATTATTCTTGTTCTGTTTCATTTCCTTCTTAATTCACCTGAGCAAAAGCTGAGGGTGAGCTTTTGTGATCACTCGCCATAGGTCTGTCTGTCTTTCCGTTCGTCTGTATGTCTGTCCGTCCATAATTATCTTAAACTTCTCCTCCTAAACCACTAGACCAATTTTGACCAAAGTTCACAGAAATAATCCTTATGTGATCCCCTTTCAAAATTGTTCAAAGTATTCAATTTCATGCAGAATTCTAGTTGCCATGGCCACAGGACCATAATGACTAGATTTTTTCCAGTGCCCAGGTGAGCATTTCAGGGCCATCATGGCCCTCTTGTTAATTAATCAGACTAGTTAAGTGTGAATATCATGGCTTTATTGTAAATTGTGCTACAATGTTTAATCTTGTTTAAAACTGCATTGACTTGCAAACATTCTTTGTAATACCTATATTGGTGTATGGTCAAAGTATTATGTAAACTATTCACTGTTATAAGATATTTGTGTTCCCATGAATTATATTGCTGTGTGTAGAATCTCATTTATTAAACAATACTTAAAGGTAGATAGTCTTATTTTTATTATGCCCCCCTTCGAAGAGAGGGCATATTGGTTTGCACATGTCAGTAGGTCCGTCCGTCCGTCCATAACCTTTTTGTTTCCAATCAATAACTCAAGAACCCCTTGACCTATCATCCTCAAACTTGGTCCATGCATTCATCTTGGGTAGCAGAGGAACCCTATTGATTTTGGGGTCACTGGTTCAAAGGTCAAGGTCACAGGGGGCATAATGTTTTACAAACATCTCTTGTTTATTGAAGTATACAAAGTAATAGTAGTTTTGTGAAAAAGACATCTTAATGCAATGATATGTATTCTAAAGCAATGATTTAAATTTTTCTGAAAAGTTTCAAGGGGACTGCAAAACAAATCCAATTCTGGTATTTCCTATACTAGCACTAACTCACTGCACATACGAGTAGCACAGGATAGAAAATACATGTATTGTACTCATGAAAGTGACAATGCAATGTTGTACAGTAAAACCTCAATAATACGACCACCCTTGGAACCATCTTATAGAGGTGGTCCTAATATTGAGGTTAAATAAAGAGAAACACAGTGGAATTGAACACGAAAAGTGTGGTCTTATTATTGAGGTTGTCTTTAAGTGAGGTTTTACTGTATAGTACATCTGGCATTGACTACTGATTTTCCCATATTTACAACTTGACTTATTTTTAAAAAAGTCGAGACTATTTACATTTAACATGCTAAGATCAATTAATATGGTTTATTTTGTCCCCCCCGCCCCTTCCCACCCCAGTACAAACATGTAATGTATATAAGCTACACTTTGCCTAAATTGTGTCTTAGGTTAGAAGGTGAATGAGGATTGCCTCGCTCACCCTGGTACATAAAACTATATTCTTACCCTAATGATTCCAATTTTTACCCACTATATTTACACCAATTTAACATATACAAGTATATGTCGTAAACCTTTCTAGTTTCACATGTTTTTTACATTCCTTGCGCGCTAAATGACCGAAGCTGTCGATGCGCCATAAAACCACAAATAAATAAATAAACTTAGGTTAGAAACTTGAGATTGATATCATTTTTGCATTTAACATTTTCTCGAGTTATTTATGGTAACAATGACTTAAAATTAACCATGTTTTGTATGAGGCAAAATTAACAGTGCCGACTAAAACATTTATATACAACTATATATTTGATAGAAATAAGTTGAGGTGACAACTAGTTTTCCCAAGTTTTATAATCGCCAACCCTGCTAACAGTATATAAGCTGTACAGACACAACAGAATGATACAGTATTAGTGCTTTGTTCACAGGGCACATGGCCTGTGTTTATACCAAACTGTCTGTATGCGAGTAATGCAATGCTATGTGTGTTGTACTGTCTTTGACTGAAAGGTACTCTGTACCATTTTACATCACATCGGCCTTTTCAGCATTCATCTCCATTCCGTATTTTGCTGTTGTGCTGTTGAGGCTTTAGCTCCTGCTCTTCCTGTTAATACTGAATACCGTGTTATATATACTTATAATACTGCAAATAAAAATCCAGTAATTTCATTGGTTAAAGGCTCGCGTATAGTACCGGTATTCTATATAAACAGCGCTGATAGGGTATATGACGTGCAAACTAATTTCCCCTTCTGCACCTCATGACCATTTTTGCCGATGGCTCGACTTGAAAACTTTTATCGCTTGATGTCCGCAAGTTACTTGAAATTGACAATTTGAATATAACCTGTCGCTATGGCACACAGAAATGTTATATTCCCCCATATAACCTGTCAACAACCTGTTTAACTAATAATGAACATGGATATGTTCCAATGTTATAATTTAAGCAGGATATGTGTGTGAATGGTGAGTGATATTTGCTGGTCTGCTTCAACCAAAAGCTCATTAATTATTTATGTCACTTTAACCTTTCCGTATTTCCATATTAATACAATTTACAAACAAGAAATCCAGGACAATACACGACGTATTAGCTACGTTGATTTAAATTTTGCAAGGAGACAATAGTAGAAATACAACTACAAAAGGTTACTTAGTATTCAAACTGGATGTTGTGTGCGACAGTTATAGACTAGTCAAACATTCTATATGAACCCGACTTTTATGTGAGTGATGTTAAATTGTCTTTTGAATAATGTGAATGGAAACTAATGTAGACTTTTCTAAATAGTCTATGTTGAATTTATTTTCTAAAACATCGTTGACAATGTCCATGAAAGCATAATTAAGCACTCAATTCTGGCATGGCTTATACATTGAATGTGTACCAAAATGCAATCTCATTGAAATCAGTCCCTAACTTTAGCTCCATTATTTTCCGCCAGTTAGCGTATAGTATAGGAGCGTGCGACTGGAGCTGATTTTAATGAGATTGACCAAAATGGTGCCTGTGAATTATTGCAAGATTGTTTTATTGTTGACCCTAACAATCAACACTGGCATTTTCACATGCTACCGTTCATCATGTGAGTGACCCTCTAAAGTATCCGTGTCCATAATATTCGTCATCCTCCACACAGATGTCTTATTTGTGCGTGTGTTTGGAAACACCACAAAGTATGTTGCAGAAAATGTTTCGAACCAACTATTCTTTACAATTTTAAAGAATTTTAGAGTGAAAATGAAATTTCTTCAAAAGGTTACATTAATTACATTAACATTGAATATATACAAACAATCTTAGGAAGTCATGTGCTAAGAAGGCTGGATTTACAAGACAAGCCATCCCCTAACATGTGGGGGAAACATCAGCAGACTAAATTATTAGGGAGTTGAGAAGGTGTGAGGGCAATAACTTAAGGGGATGGGGCAATCCGGAATTGTCTTGCTTATTAACTTAAATAATCAATGAGTGTATAATAAGTTGGGGACAAAAGGGGAGGGAATTCATTACATGACAAAGGTAAACGCTGCCGAACCAAAACTACGAATAGAGTTAACCTTAAACAATACTTTGAAACGGCTTCCTTTAACTCAGACTGTTTTGACTTTTGAATGTCTGAGTTTTGTGTCCTTCAAATAACAGTTATCTGTTTGCTGTCTATATACATAGATACCTGGGGATGGAGCAATACGGATATGTCTGTCTTATTAACTAAAACAATCGAGGAGTGTAGAATTAGTTGGATACAAAACATCAACAGTAACCCAAATCACCAGACGTAACAGTACAACACAATACATAGTTCCCACATCTACAATATTTACCTCCCTTGTTCTGAATTGTCGGCCATTTTGATAGGCAAATTTCCTTTAAGTTTATAGGGAATATAATGTAAACGATGATAAAACTAATCTGATAAATAAAAAATAACTTGTTAATGATGCTCATGTGGGCATTTGGCTCAGTAAGTTGAAGAAAAAGTGGTTGTCACATGCACATTCTCTTGGTATTTTCTCAATTATTACATTTTTGGAAATTACCCCTATAAGGGCTTATCAGTTTTGCCTTCCAAAATGACTTAAGTCTGATTCTGTGTTAAATTCCAGAGCAAAGTATTAAATACCCATGTCAATCGACAACGACCCAAGCCAGTATTTTATTATATCAACCAAACGAGAATTTTATTCAACAAATAACTACATAGAAGCCTTTGGTACTTTGATTTGTGTTATGTACGGTAATGAAAAACCTCCTTTCATTGGTTTAGCTCAAAGTCGTCGACAACATTTCCATGGTGACCTCCTTACTTGGATACTTACTTATTATAGAGTTGTACTGGGAGAAATCAATAGATTCATGTTCGTATATGTTAGTACACCTTGTTGGTCGCACTTCTGTCAGAACTTGGTGGCTTTTCTTTTATGGTGCTGCTGTACTAACATGGTTTTGCTATTTGCATATCAGTGTTGTGTAAACCAATCAAGTCTTAAGTTAACCACCAAGGCAATTTCTCTTCACCCGAACAACGTTAGTAACCTTGACGCGGTTTGGTTAACCTTTCGATAAGGGATACATTACCTTACTGAAATACACTGAATTTCGGTGAATTTACCAATTTTAATCCATTTTGGATCTGGAGTGACCAGCAATCGTAACATCTCAGCATTGGTTTTATGTAGCTCAACAAATCTTAACCTTCAAATTGCGCCGACCATCTTTTTCAAGATAATTCTTGTTTTGTTGGTATTCTCTGTATTCACACGTTTATATTGGTTCCAGGTCTTCTGAATACAATGTTTTTATTAACTGACTTACTGAGCGTTTTCTCCTTTTTCTGGTTTTAACTATTTGGATTCTCTGTACCAATCTTATGTAACTCGCATTGTAGTCAAAATAAAGCCGTGTACAGGGGGACACTGACTAATTCTTTTTTGTTAAAGTCATAAACAATTCTAGTTATACGCATGATCCATTTTTAGTCAGAACAGTCACGCCTGCTTGCTGTACAGTCAAATGGCAGTCATTCTAAATGCCACGGGACTTTCCGTATTTTCCGAGTAATTGCATAGATATAAATTTCAAAACAATTTTCAGTTAAGTGAATTAACATCTACATAATTAACTGATGACAGGTGAGCAATAGGCTGTTCAAACACGTATGCTGACAATCAACATATGTGAAAATTTATCAATTCAGTTTCTACCGACCGCAACTTAAAACAGTGCAATTAGCACGGGACTTCGACTAGGCACATTTTCAAGTGAGCGAATGTACAGTGGTCGCATTAATTTTACATTAAACACCTTATAAGTACAGTCAAACCTGTGTTAAAGACCACTTGCGAACAAAGACCACTGTATGCAAAGACCACCAATTTTATCTCCCATCAGACCATTTTCAATGATATTTAATCTGTTAATAGAGACCACCTGTAAACAAAGACCACATTTTGCTGTTCCCATGAGTTGTCTTTACAGACAGGTTTGACTGTAGATTCAGCTGGACTGTTTGATGTTTTCGAGTTATCCTGGCATTTCGACCGATTGCATTTCGAAACAGAGCAACACAATAACGTAAACATACATGTATGCCATTCCATAGAAAGCATCTTAAAAAACCTTGTATACATGGTGCATTTGTACATAACGACTGTAGTACTGCTCATCCAAGTATTTGTGTAATTATAACAATGATACAGTGTGTATACTGTTTTATTTCAAGCTTAAGGCGACATGAGAAGACAATATAAAGAAAATCAACATATATAATGTTTATGACACAGCATTCTACAAAAAAACACCAATAATCAAAGTAAACATAAAACTGTGTAATCACTCAGTACACGCAGCGTGATACATGTGTAAATATAGAATTGTGTTTTCATTCATTACAAGCAGTGAAATACATATAAAATTTTGCAGAATCACTCGGTACACGCGATAAGATACATAGAAACATGTAATCACTCAGTACACGCAGCACGATACATGTGTATATATATTAACTACTGTTAAAAAACATACAAAGCAAAAAACATACATGTATAAATGGGCATTTATTAAAATGCCATAAATAACAAAACTATAACTACTGTTAAAAAACATACGAAGCAAAAAACATACATGTATAAAACTGAAATCCCATAACTGGGTGGCAACAAACTGCCAAAAGGCAATATCGTCGTAAGGCACACCAGCCCGGTATTAATTTAATACGGTTATTAAGTGCTAACCGGTTAACCGTTTAATCTTCCGAACATGACATGTTTGTATTTTGTCGTGTATATTTTTACCATGACTAGACCTATATTCTGATGTTAGTACTTTATTTCTGCTAAGGACTGAACATAATTCGTATAAGAAATATCAATCATTTCAATTATTTTTAAGATAACATCATTGTTTATTTCTAACATTTTAATATGATATATGATTAATTAAAGTATTCCAAATCACATATAACTTACAGACAATGTGACCCTCTATTCAAATACAACAATGCTAAAGCACAAATTTTGTACAATAACAATATACTTTATCTGTCTATTTAAATACGCCTAAATTCTTGAACACCCAAACGAATATTACAACTGTTATTTATAAACGACAATTAACTGACCTTTTCAGTAAATATTTGTAGCAAAAGCATTATAAGGTTTCAAAATGTTAGTTACGGATTATTGATTTGCCCCCTTACAATGCATTTTCACACCTTTCAGCGACAAACTATTGAGATTTGTGACTACGGATATCTTTCGAGATTATTCCAAAATGAAAAGTGGGTGTTTTCATAAAAAAATAAACGATTAACCTGTTAGTATTTTTACTAACCGATAACCACATGTTCGAACAGTTAACTGGAGAACCGGTTAATCAACCGATAACCGCATGTTCGAACAGTTAACTGGAGAACCGGTTAATCAACCGATAACCGCATGTTCGAACAGTTAACTGGAGAACCGGTTAATCAACCGATAACCGCATGTTCGAACAGTTAACTGGAGAACCGGTTAATCAACCGATAACCGCATGTTCGAACAGTTAACTGGAGAACTGGTTAATCAACCGATAACCGCATGTTCGAACAGTTAACTGGAGAACCGCATGTTCGAACAGTTAACTGGAGAACCGGTTAATTGTTTACATCCCTCGTTTATATGTATACATTTGATAACTTCTATTTATAACATATTCAGCCATATTATTGACATATTTGTACAGTTTAATATACAGAAATACACTTGATCACCCGAAATAAGTGTAAGTAACTGATCTAGATTCGCAATCGAAAAAAAAAGTCTAAACCAAACTGAACTAAATATAAAACATTTACGTCCTGCAATTTAAGCATGTTCGAAATGCTTTAAAGTTTATAACTAATACACTTTTGGTGTATCAAGAAAATATGCTCTTATTTTCATTACACTTTAGGATATAAAATACTTCAATGTTTTGATTCAACCTGATATCACATAAAACAATAATTTATAAGTGCAACAATATAAAGTAGTTTATATTTGCTGTTATAGCTACCATACATACTAGCTGAGGAGGCAGGTTACAAGTGGCTACTTTGCTTAGATTATTTCTCTTTTGTGTTTGTGTCTTTACTGTGCCAGAAATGAACTGCATTGACAGGGAATATTCTGGTTCCCTGCGTGCTATAATTCAAACCGTAACAGAGTGGTAGGGGCAGGTAATCCAGACTAAGACAGGGAAACACAAATATAAATATTGTCACAACTTCCTCAAAATGAATGCTGTGAAAATTGAACCAAAGCATTCTAATAACAAACGATCCAGGGTATAGACATGTATCAGAAAGAATGGACAACAACCTCGCATAATTGTAGTGATGCAGTAGATTCACGCCTGACCTTCAAAAACTTCCCGTATATGGGACGTGGACATTTAAAACTAAGTGTGTGAGGTGGAGTGATAATCACAGGTCCGTAGTAGTGACCACATTCCATTCCAATATTGTTGACGACATCTTCTCGGGTTTTTGAAATCAAAACAGTAAAATTGGTGTTTTGGTTAGCTGAAAAAAAAGCAATACAAATGTGCATTATTTGTACAATGCGCGTTGCAATCCAGTCAATATATGCTGATCTAGATGTTGTAAAAGATATCAACCTTGCCAACATTCTATATATATGGCCTGACAACATTTAAAATATCGGTAGGAAAAAGATGTAGGCCCGATGTGGTTAATCCTATACATATGTAAAGGCTTTTTTGCTTGTTGTGTATGTTCGAATGATCAAATAAATTGATTCGACATTTTGCTATTTACCATGCCAACGTTGGCCCAGCATAGGCACGAGATCAACAAAGTTAATAGTCTGGTACCCAGCATACTCTGCATAATGTAATGACAAGGGCAGGTAATCCAGGCTAGGAAGTTAAAAGACTGCAACGTCTACATTGTTTCAATTATTAGAGTATTTAAACCATAACTAAACATAGCCGAAACTGCCATATACGTGGCCGAATGACTGAGGCATCTGCATTGGGACTGGGAGGTCGAAGGTTCGATGTCCGATAGGGGACTGTTCTGATATAGCAGGTTTATGAGCCGCTAGCTAGTTCGATAATCCGACTGCATGGCCACACCTAAAGCACATGGAATCATGATACTATATACATGCAAGTATACAATTGCTTACTTACATTGTCATTTAAAAAGCTTTTGTTTATATAACTACAAATGTCCTTATACATATTACCTCGCTTTGAAAGTGCAATTTAATTGTTAGTGTAAGGTTGGGTGCACCATTAGACCAAATTTAACCCCCTGGGACAATTCGCCACCTGATTTAACCCCCTGGGACAATTCGCCACCAGATTTAACCCCCTGGGACAATTCGCCACCAGATTTAACCCCCTGGGACAATTCGCCACCAGATTTAACCCCCTGGGACAATTCGCCACCAGATTTAACCCCCTGGGACAATTCGCCACCAGATTTAACCCCCTGGGACAATTCGCCACCAGATTTAACCCCCTGGGACAATTCGCCACCAGATTTAACCCCCTGGGACAATTCGCCACAGATTGTTCCAAGGCAGTACTTCAATCTTCATCTATCTTTATGTTTTGTGATATGTCCCTTTTGCTTGCGTGGTTGATTACATGTATGTGCTTTTGGGGCTGCTGTGCTCTTTCTATGTGGCAACCTGCTCAACATCATCATTGATTTCAATTCAAAGACATGACATGTACAACAAAGAAAAATTGTAGAGAATGATTTCATACGATAGTCTGCTCGTAGGTATAGATCTACTGATGCAACAACACCTGCAATGCCAAACTCCATCGCCCAGTATGAGTAACTATCGTCCGTATGAATACATGATCGCATGAAATAGTTTTGATTAAAGTTTCCATCGATCCCTTTATCAGCTGTTGATCTGTAATATGTTGATGTTTGCCACGCAGTCGCCCCTGTCATTAGACTAGTGTTGCTGGAGCCTGTACAAAGATAGATACAAAAGTAAAATTAAACAAGAAATATCTTTAAAAAAGACGGTCGGCGCAACTTGAAGTTTGCAAATTTGTTGCAATCTGATATTTTAAAATTTGTTGTTCAACAAAAAAAATGCATAATGTTACGACTGCCGGTCATTCAATTACGCTATACTACAGAAACCCCGAGATCACTGCGTAGTACACTCCCACACAGCGCTTTGATTCCACTACCGTTACATTCACACGCTGCTTTATTACCCAGTATATTTTGATATTTGACCTTTTTAACCTTACTGCTATAACCAATGATCTAGTCGCAGTGAACGACCGTTCGTTCCTTATACTAAATTCATTGGTCGGCACGATCACGTGACAACTGAGTTTATAATACCAATGTAGATGGGTATTTTCCAGCGCTAAGACCAATCAAATGTGTACACCACGTACAGCCTTTCGCGTAGAAGGAAATTTTGACTATCTAGCTAATCAGTTTGATTTCATGTCATTAAAATTTTAGCATCTACATATGGCTGACTGTCACAAAATAAGCCCATTCCATGGTTAGGTCACTGTGAAAAAAATCGGTGTAAAAGGGATTATATAAGACAAATTTTAGATAATTTCAATAATTAAAAGGGCGATAACTACTGAGTGACTCGAGCGATATGGCTGGTTATCAAACTTGTCTAGGATATTATGCCCATATACACATTCTGTCTAAATTTGGTGATGATTGGACAAACAATGTAATACAAAGAGAGAAAGGTATTAAGTTATCCCAATTTGAGGAAATACCTATGTTTACTACCAGATAGGTATTAGAAATCACTGCAATATGTTACTCTTGTAGTGTACGTTTTTTACATTTTTCATCCATCCTTTATGTTGGTGTCTTGCACAAAGGGGTCTGTAACAATTTCCACTTTCACTTTCACTTGTATACTGTAATGTATATATATTACAGTATACAAGTGAAAGTAGAAATTGTTACAGACTTCTTTGGTCTTGCATGGATCCATAATGTTTGTGTCATTGTTTACTTGCCTGTATTGAGTGCTGAACAGCACACTGATCTAACTGCATTTTTTAAAATTTTACCGGCGCCTATCCGTGAGAGTTTTATGTATAAGAAGTGTTCCGTAGATTCATTTAATGCAATAAAGTTTGTTACGAGAAATATCTGTTTGAAGCTTTATTGTGCAACATAAAAAAATGCCGAGATGTTAAGACTGTTGGTCACTCCAGATCCAAAATGGATTTCGGTAAATTCACCGAAATTCAGTGGATTTCGGTAAGGTAACATACCCTTTATCGAAAGGTTAACCAATCCCCATCAATGTTACCAACGTTGTTCGGTTGAAAAGAAATTGCTTTGGTGGTAAACGTAAGATTTGATTGGTTTTCACAACGTAGATATGCAAATAGCAATACCATGTTAAGTACGACTGCAGCGAAAAAAATAGTCAGCAGTGAATTATTATTATTTATATTATACTTTATTATATATATAATATTATTATATATAACAGTGGTCAGTAATATCAGACTTATATGCCTAGTAAATAGAGGATGTTTGTATGTTTCGGTGTGAGATCGACAATTATTTCACCGAGTGAGCAGCGGACGCAATATTTTGGCGAGTGAGTGACATAGCTACAAGTAAAAATTTAATCACATGGTGAAACAACTTTCAATCTTAAACCAAAAGTATGAATTTTCCATTTATTTCAAGCTTTATATAAGAATGAACTAGAAGGCAAGTTATAAGTAGATGTTTCAAAATCACTGTATTAAACTAGATAAATTTAAACTAAAACTGGTTAGTATTTACTCAGGAAGGAGTCATCCAGAGTGATTGATAAAAGCTATAAACTTGTTTCACCATTGATTAAAATATATAAATTTTATAGATTAATTACATACCTGTGATTCTAACATGATATGTCCGACCCATTCCTTCAACAGTACTAGCATTCCGAGCATGTAAGAAACATTGATAAGCAGTCTCATCAAATCCAGCATAGACACAATTGTTGAAACTTAGGCAGAGCATGAGACAAGTCGCTAGTGTGGTGCAATCGTACACACCAATGTTTTCAACGAAATGCACATCTTCCATCAATAGTAATTGCGCGAATTGTACACGTTCTAAACATATTTCTGCAATGAACAGGGTTAATAGAAAGATTATTACTTGATACATGTTCATGTTTGCATCAATTTTCTTCCCAAAACCAAGTATGTTAACGCTAATGGTGGCAACATACCAATGACAATTATGTCTGTGCTTGGCAGGCGACAATAAAACTTGCGTCTCTTGTTGCTTGACAACAATTTTAACCAATCAAATTTCGAATTGAAAGTAAAACAATTAAAATTACATTTATTACAATATCCAAATATCAATCTCATGAGACTGACTATATTCTGTATCTTTACGTAAATATTATACTGATTTTAAAGGCAATAAATTATATCTTTTTGCTGGAGACAGCATTATGGTAAGTGCTGTATTGTATTGTACATTTTTGTACTACTAAATTATTAATGAGCTCGATCCTCATTTCCGGGTGGGCGGTGATTTATGCCATTTTCATTAACATGAATTTAAAATACACCTAAGGGATTAAGACTTTCAATACGTGTCCACATTTGTTCAGGAATAGACTTTGATAACAAAACATCTCCATTACTTTGTGTACACGTCATGTTAACTATTCAGCTGTTACAAAACATGTGTGGCGCTCCCATGAATAATATTGCCGTGTGTATAGAATCTCATTTACGTAATTACCAAAGACCTAATTTAGGTATATTTGACATCACTTAACGGTAGTTAGTCCTATTTTTTAACAAAATATTCAAACTAATCATTTTTAGAAAAACCCACGACCTTAACCCACACATACTTAAGTACGAGGAAAAAAAAAAATCTCCCCCTCAAAAAAAAAAATTAAAATAAATTTGTGAAATACGACATGTTAATGCCTTGATACAGACATATTCTAAACTTATCTGAAGTTTCCAGGGAACTGCTAAGCACAAACCCAATACCGGTATTTCCTCTACTTGCTAGCACTTACTCACTGCACATACTAGTAGCTCAGGATAGAAAATACCTGTATCAGACTCATGTACTTGTGGGTTTGGGAAACATGTCAGGAAAGTGGCAATGCTGCGTTATATAGTACGATATGTAGGCATTTCCCACTGATTTTCTCATATTTACAACATGGCATATTTCAAAAGAAGTCAACACTATTTACCTTTAAAATGCTTTAGAAAATTAATATTTTTATATTGTCCCCACCCCAGCACCAACATATAAACTATTTGAGCTACCCTCTAGAGTAATATTGTGAAATTTTTGACCCAACCCTTTTGTCTGGGAGGGCCCTAGATAATGTTATGAAAACTTTTGAACCAACACTTTATCAGGGAGGGCACTAGAAAATGTTGTGACTCTTTTAACCCAACACTTTGGCCTGTACTGTGTCCGAGATTAGAAACTTGAGATTAATCTCCAACCTCAAATCTCATTTTTGCATTTAACATTTCTCAAGTTATTTAAGGTAACATTTGGAAACTGGTCTTCTTATTGAGGTAGTCTTAGTATTGAGGTTGATTATATAGCAAAACAGTGAAAATGGTGTTGAAAATTGTGTTCTTTATTTCGAGGTGGTCTTATTATTGAGGTGGACTTAACGTGAGGTTTTACTGTATATATTTGATATAAATTAGTTGAGGTTAACAACTAGTTTTCAGGTCAGAAACTGATCCCAAGTTTCATAATCTCCAACCCTGTTAACAGTATAAAGCTGTACAGACACAACAGAATGGTTACAGTATTAGTGCTTTGTTTACATGGCACATGGTCAGTACAGTGTCTGTGTTTATACCAAACTGTCTGTATGCGAGTAATGCAATGCTATGTGTTTTGTACAATCTTTCCCTGAAAAGTACTCTGAATCATCTGTTTATAGACTTTTTAAAACTTACATAATGCTTAAGAATGATGCTGATACTGGCCTATCATGCAATGGGAGTAATTGGGCATATAATATAAAGAACATTTTAGAACAAATACGATTATCAAATATGTGGAACAACCAATTTAACATGTTTATTAAATACAAACCTGTTGAACAACAAATATAAGACATTTTTCATCAAAGCTGGTCTTCTTCCTTTAATAACCCAACTCGCTTAGAAACATACAGTTTATTCAAACACTCATTTAATTTAGAAAGATATCTTAACGTAATCAAAGGATCTAAATTTAGAATTGCTCTCACAAGATTTCGAACATCTTCTCATGACTTAGATGTAGAACATGGCCGATATTTAAATCTACATAGAAACGACAGAATTTGTAAAAACTGTAATACAGAAATGATAGAAAACGAATAACCTTTTTTTATTAATTTGCTCAAAATTCTCCGATTTAAAATAAAAATATATAAAAAAATTACTACTACACATGGCCCACGAAACAGAAATTGTCTAATCTTATGACAGCAACACCAAAAATTATACGCCAATATTATTAGAAATTGAATAATTTTATCCTCATATTTTGATATAATATGTACATGTATGTATACATGCATTGTAACATCATGTGCTCTTCAGAAAATCTATGCCTTTTGTCACAAATATTTTGTATAATTGCTATAAAACATGTTAATATGTTTTAAATGCAAATAAACTATTTGTAGTTATAGTTGTATATACTAGAAATGACACAAAATGGTAGTACAATTTAATTGTGAGACAATTGGCAAAAAAAAATATAACAATCTCCATACGAAATTTCACATTTTTAATGTATCAGTATATTAACATTGAAGTGTCAATAGAAAAAATTAAATTAAAAAATAATCATATTTTCGATTTTGGCGTCTTAACATCACTGTTATTAGGTTTATCTTCATTGAAATTACAAAACCACAGTTTCTTCGACTTTTTAGGAGTTTCAAAAGCGGTAGGTACCATCTTCTTGAATCCGTCGACGTTACACCTTGATAATAAATCAGCAGGTACATTATTCATCCTAGCTACATGATCTGCTACTATTGTGATGTCATTGCGGTAACAGACCTCAACTAAAAGTATGAAGATATTATAGAATGATTTTGGACTGCGTGATATTTTAGGGCTGTAGTACCCATGATTAATAACGTTCACCACACAAATGTTGTCTGAATAGCACAAAACTTTCTTTCCAATGAATTTATGTTTCCAAGTGTATATTGCTGTTACTAGGGCATAAAACTCGGCTAGCTGTACATCATTTTCAGGTGAGAATTTTACCATGTCTCGTCTCCAACTGTCTGATAACCATCTTATTTTCTCATTGTCCTTGCTTAATAAGTATGCACCCATTCCAACTTTGGATGCATCTACGTAAATTTCATAATCTGGATTACTCAAGTCTCGATGTTTCAAACAATGCACGAGATTGTCATATTTCACCAATCCTAGAAGAACTGCCTTTTTCAGATTGTTATGTCCGTCAAGTAATCCTAAAGTCTGAAAACATCAAATTTAAAATACATGTAAATAATAAACATGAAGATTTCAAGATGTAAGGACATTATTATTTTATAGAAGGGATGTCAACGAATAATCGGATATTCGAATATTTTTTTGCATGTCCGAATATTCGAATACTGATTCGGCATGTTGATTGACATGTCATGTTGTATATTTGGGAGCAAGAGAGATAAAACAATCTGGTTGACACTTAGGCCCTGAAATTATTAGTAGTCGTGTTTATTTTTAAAACTTAAGAGATTAGTTTAAAACACAAAATAGATAAGCATAAAGTTAAACTTCAAATTTATTTCAAATGTATCATTATTAAATAAGAAGGTCGAATATTCGAATATTCGTTCGGAAGGTATAGATAGTAGGTAGTATATCATAAATTATCATCAGTCACTTCTATCCATCAATTAATAGACAAAAGTTAAAAAATACATCTTTGACTAAACATGTGTGATTCATCCAAATAAACAGTGTTTTTTGGGCCCTACATATTCCTATTTGAGAAATGTAAAAATGTCCCCTTTTTTTACCCAGCAAACAAACTTTTGGGGCTGGTTGCCATCTTAGATTTTCTCAAACACTTATGGAGCAAACTACTGCTACAGTTTTTGGAGCATTTACATAAAAACGCACACAGACAACCTACATTTTGAGTTGAAGTGTGAGAATGAAGGCTGAAAGGAGGCCATGTTGGGTTTTCTCACAGACTTGGTGAGAGAAATACTTCTACAGTTGTTCAAGCATTTTCAAGGAACTTCACACAGATACTGTACATGATGAGTTGTAGTGCCTGACCTAATTTTTTTATCACATTGAGGAGCCAACTACTCTTTTTTATATCTCATTCAAAATGGCCAACATGCAGCCATCTTGATTTTCTCGAAGACTTATGGAGCGAACTACAGGTTTAGGAAAATTTCATGAAACATCACACAATAATCTACATGATTTGTAGTAGTGTGTGGCATAATCATTTTTCAATCAAGATGGCTGAGTAGCAGCCATATTGGATTTTGTCAAAATCTTGTGACACAAAGTAATTGTACAGAATTTCAGGAAACTTCAAACAAATAATCCACATAATTGATAGCAGTGTTTGACTAATTTTTTTTTATTCTGTTCGAGTTCAAGATCCCTGATTTTAGTCTGTATTGGACTTTGTCAAAAATATGTCTGACAAAGAGATATTGTGAGGGTATTAATCACCTTCAGCTCGATTTTGAGTGAAATTCATCACTTACAGCATTGTTGTTGGACAGAAACAACCACAGATATGAATGATGTAGTAACAACACTAACCTTAAGCTTCATCAAAGATCTTAGACTGGACTGATAGTACGCCAGATCCAAACATGGTGAGGATGATGTTATAGTGAAACTCACTGGCCACAAAACCTGAAAAATGTTTGTATTTGAGATGGGTTATGGAGTAAACACGAAACACATCTAAAAGTCTGGGGATGTAGAACTGAGTTTTGAGACCAGTCTCAGAATGTAGTCTAGCCAATGGATTATTTTAAGACCAAGCTTTGACGAAAAAAATAGCTCTATGTATTAAGTATGGAGAAAATGAATAGTGCTCAACAAACTTGTTCAAATACCTGTATAGTTGATGTCCATTTTACATGATCATCTTGACCACACTGAAGTAGATTTAAAATACGGAAATTGTCTGTGTCTCTCCCTATATAACTCTGCTTGCTAGCAAGCTCTTCTAGCATCTTGATAACACGTTCAACGGTATACACCTCGATTCCAGTCTTTGATAATTCCACCAAACCTAATTGCTGAAATTGACAGTAATACCTATGTATCAAACCTTAAAAAACATATGTACAACTACAAGACATATGTATAGGGAGTGTTTCTTTTTCTATTTGTTATCTAGGTAACAACTTTACAAAACAGCAATATATACAAAATTTAATACAAACCAAGAATTACAAACATATGAACACTATTGGTACAATAGACAAAAAAAGTAATTATAGAATGACATATTTAACAATTAATATAAAATCATTTCATGTGTGTTCAAACATGTCAAACTGATTTACCAAAAGCAGTTCACAAGCTTGTAGATAAGCATTCTGCAAAGAAGTCTCTTCATCCTTGTGGATTCCACAAACATTCGTCAGAACAGGCCAACAAAATTCCAGTTTTGTTGTTACAATATTGTTATCGAATTTTCGCTTTACATGAATTTTTGGTGCAAATTGTTCATCCACTTTCATGAATGGAGCAAAAAGGTCATCAACAACTTTTTTTGGATCAGGAAATTTATTCTGCAAATGTTGTGCTGAAAGGAAATATAATAACCTATATTTACAAAAGCGAAGTACTGGTATAAAGTAGTAGGTCTGAGGTGCGTTTTTTAGAGGTAGGAAAAATAGAATTCTACCTAGCGCTACGTAGGGAAAGTAGCGCTGCCGTTTCTTAAACGTAGGAAAAGGAGCCCCTGTCTTTAGATAGGTAGCATGATCTAACAGGGCTAGCTTTGCTAAACAAAATGGCGTCCATGCAGAACAGTGTCGTCTAGTCAGCACGTACCATTTTGTAGCTAGCGAAGAGTTCAAGTGTTTTTTAGACAGCTACCTTTTCTACATTGGCTAACTTCCTCGCTTACTTCCCCTACCTCTAAAAAACGCACCTCTGAATTAGGGGTAAGACCATATATCGTGTCATCATGATACATATATCGATACATTTTGAGAAAAATCAATGTATTGATTCGCCTTTTTTATTCATTGAATATAATGAAAAATGTTATAAATGTTGCTGGTGTTTGTTATGTATATGATGTGATGTAAGAGCAAAGACTCTTTTATAAAAGGTTGAATACACAAAAACCTGACTTAATAAAAAAGAAATTCAGTCAAAGGGGGAAAAATGAACACAGAAAATTTTTTGGAAAAACATTATGATTTTTTGGGGGAAATGGACATTTTTTGATAAGGGGAAACAGCTAGCCTATATTTGGCAGTAAATTATACAAAAAAATCTCTGCATATACACATGTATCAACAAACATCTCTATGGTGAATAGTTCATGCAACTGGCATTAGAGATATAAAATATTATATGAGCGCTGCTATGGGATTTACAACCTCTTCTGTATTAGTGACATCATTTCAAGAAAACGCAACATGTGATACAGTCACTATTTACAAGCAGGAAAAAATATTTACTCCATATGGTCACTGCATTTTCAAATTGCCATATGGGGCAAAAATTGCTTACTATCAGTACAAAAGTCATGGTGACGTCACATGTGATGTTTTCTGGATATGATGTCACTTAAAGAAGAGGTTGGAAATCATAAAGCTGAGCTCATATATTATATAATGACAATCACATTGGCTAAAAACATAATTATAATCTGATATATTACATCTGCCTCCAAACGTTTAAAAAAATGCTTGGCTAGAGAAGTACACAGAAATATATTCATGCTACCTTCTTGATCATCTGGCAGAAAATGTTTACTGAACAATTTCTCCTTGAACGTTTTCATTTTATCATTTCTTTCATCTGAAGATATTTCTGAACAAAAACATCTGGAAGTATTTACAGTGAGATGACAACGCATTTGATGCAGTGGCCTGATGAAGTTCTTGAATCCTGGAAGGAATGGACTACTTAACTTCCTCAAATTCATATTTAGATGCTAGGTTTTAATAATTATTTAGTCTTCATTTCTTTCTGACGGTTACGGTTTGACAACAATTAAAAGGGAGGTAACGCTAGGATGAATTTTAGTTAGACTATATCCCGTTTCAAACCGCAACTTTCCGATATGTTCGGAAAAAACTTAAGAAATAATTTTATCGAATGTGCCATCTTTGCTGCTTTAGATTTTGCTGGGAAAATATTTAGTGTTTCTTTTAATTATATTTTCGTTGACAAGTCAACTATAAATTCTGAACGTAAATCTTGCAAACGTTTTTTATTTCATTTACCTAAGCGGCATGAAATTTGACATTTCCGGTGAAAACTCCTCTCGATTCCTGCTAATTTCAACTATGGCACGATGTGTTTAGAGACGTCAGGACGCAACTGTTCTTTTACAGATGTGAGATTATTTCTTTTGCCAACATTTATATGCTTAATATTGATGAAAGTAACTACCTGTCTAGTTCAAACCACTCTCGTAATCTTGGCTTATAGTCATAGCAATAAATGAATGACAGGCGTTGTCTGTCACTCTGTGCACAGGTGAAATGGTCTGAACTCATTATTTCTACAGTAGTTGCCAAATTGCGCAAAAGTAAGCTTTGCCCTAATGGCAACAAAACTAGACGATATGGGTTATACAAGAATACACGTGCAACTGGCATATATTTCATTTTTACCCATCCTGATCAGGCATTATAATTATCTATATTCTATTTATGTTCCCCTTGTGGTATTATATGACAGGTGCACATTAGTGCAAAAAAGATAATAAGGTGATAGAAAACTGTATAGTGTGTTGGTAGAGAGGATAAAAAGATGATAGCATTAAACAAGAGTTGAAATTTGAAGTAAAAACAGATAAAAACATTTCACAGGTGGTTCAACTTCAAGGGATGGGGGTGCAGCACAAAGATTGGTTGAAACACCCACAGTGATTTGGGTTAGTCACTGTTGTGAAAGGATGGACCTGGTTGTTCCATAACACCACTGTACTAGGGGGGGGGGGGGAGAGAATATTAAAGTAACTTGATGAACAAAGTAGCAGAAATTGGAAAATGCCATAATTGATGCGTTTGACGATATGGGTGATAATAGCTAGTTTGTTTTGACAACCTTTCTCAAAGTCTTATTACTCTGTTATTTCTTGACTAAATGTAAATGTCTAGTATAGTAATGCCAATGAATTTTCTTTATTTTGTACAACACTATATTCCAGCACAACCAGTGTAGACTTCATTTTGTATCTTTCAATAAACACCCGTTATTTGCTAATTAATTATGTTGTTTCTTTTTTTTTTCCTTTTTAGATATAGAAATAACTATGTCCGGTCAGAGCGCTGAAATTCGGGAGGGATTCCTCTGCCCAATGTGTATGAAAGATCTTGGGACGGTCAGTCAGCTACAGGCACATTTTGAAGAAGCTCACAGTAATGAGGATAAAGCCACTCTAAATCAACTGAGAGGTATAAGGAGAAGAACATGACATGTACAACTTGTACTCATATGTCTTATTTGTGTCATTCTCTGAGAATTTTGGACCAAATGACATATCTGGGCCAAATTGGGTTGTTAACATGTCTGAATGCAGGGATATTTGTAGGTCACTACAAAACAAAAATTATTGCAAAACAACATTTTTTAGGGAATGACAGCACTTTTAATATAGTCATCTAGACTAGATCTAGAAAAATTTCCTTAAGAAAAGGGGATGTCTCAATGTGTACCGATAATTGTTTTGCTTCTGCTCCCCGCTGAATCATAAATCTTTTACTGAAATGTTTCAACTAGCTTTTGCAATTAATGTAAAAACATGACGTCATCTTTATTGCATGTTTCTCAGAAACGAGGCTTAGTGCATTTGGGCCAAAAATCTCAGAGACTGCCACACTTATATGTAGTAACATGCTTGCCTAGATACAGTCCTTTCATCGCTTTAATTTATCGAATATCTATTAGAATTGAAATTTGAAAATGTAATTGTTTCGTAACATCGAAATTATTGTCTGTTATGAATTTTAATTCTCTGTAAAATTTTACCTTAAGTTCCCTACTGATTTGGACTCTTTATCATACTTCATGCTTGTTTCAGCAAAATGGACCTCAACAAATGATTCTGATACTTCCTTACACACATTTTCTAGGCTAGTTTTTAATAAATTGGTAGCGACGACAAATAAGTATTCAATTTGATAAATCTATGCAATTTCATATTAAAATTGGCTATTTTTGAGACAATTTTAGTTGCCAGGTTAGGGTGAGTTATCCTTGGCTATTGGACTGCCTTCTAGCGTTAGTCTGGATAATGTCAGTTAGTGAAACAATAGATCAATTGTATATGTTTCAGGCTTGTTTGATCGTGCTAAGAAGAAGTTTCTCGGAGATAAAGAAGAGGTCTATGTACAAGATACACAAAGAGGAAGCAGCATAAACATTTCTCAAGCTACAAGTTTGTATGATGTTGATTACTGGCAGCCTCAAGATACAGGTTTGTACTAATATTCTCTGGTATTATAAGAGAATTGTTAAAATGTAAAGTGCAAGATTTCAACACGTTGGCAATTACATATTAAGTCTTTGTAATATCTATATAAGTTGACTTAATAATATGATGGGTTGATATTGCACAAGCTCTCGCTCCACCCAGTTGTGCCGTGCCTTGAACTTGAAATCTTATATAACTCTCTAATGTTGGTGGATTAGTTCATACTCACATCTTGTCTAGTCTGTGTATATGCGCGAAGTTAACAGAGTGTGTGAAACTGACAAATATTTGATAAACCAGTGGTGAAAAAAACAACATTGGAAATAAGATTAAGCTTTATATTTAGTACTCTGTTTAAACAACCACTATTATCATTGTCTTTAAAAGTGTGTTCACTTTTTATATTTATTTCTGCTTTTAGTATGCCCAGTATAGATATACAATGTATATGTATATTATTTAAAGTGATATTGTGTTCTAGTTTTTATAATGTATTATGAATAATAAAAGAATAAATAAATAATTAATAACCATACAATCATAGTGTCATCTGGAGACATAATTGTGTATTGTTTAGTTGGAACTCTTTTATGAAAAAACAATGATTGATTGCTAAAACAACAGTGTTTGTGTTAGAGTCAGATTGCATATGGAATAATTTCAGGTGTAACCCACAGTTGGACAGACAGATTTCGTGGTGTACGGGATTCGAGAGTGGACAAATACGTCGTAGAAACAAACAAACTTTTAATTCGTCTTGATAAACTGATAAGTCACGATGCACCAACTGATTCTGGCAAAAGGAAGGGTAAGTTTCTAGAATCTTTAGAATTCATTATGATTTGTCATTGACGGGTCAAGTCTGTTTTGAAATTTCAACTTCAAGTTCAGTATATCGACGATATATCAATATTTGTTCATAGGAATAGGCAAAAGAATTTAACAGTGTTTATTCAAGTGATACTACACTAGCAGGGTTTTTATATCCAAAATGCTACAAAAATCCATGTCTGGAACCTGTCCAAATAAACAGCCTTGTCCTGAACTTACTTCAACTCAACTGTTGGTAGACCAAATCAGCAATTAGACTTGTCCAGGACATCGGGCTAGTGGATTTCTAGAGCCCTGAAATATCGGTTCTTAATTGTATTTTGTCTAGCACAATCCACTTTTTACTTTGTAGCCTTTGAGAAATCAGTAGTAATGTGGATGCCAGACAGCGAAGCAAAAAGTTGTCGATACTGTGGACGTTCATTTAATTTGACACGTCGGAGACATCATTGTCGACTGTGTGGTGGTATCATGTGTGACAGGTGTTCACATTTCCTCACCCATGCCTATGCAAGTAAGGTTCATTTTGTGTTATTGATATGTTGACAGGTTGCATCAGAGAGTATTCAAATTAGATCTTCAGAATTATAAAAAAAATAAAAATAAAACTCATCTTTGAAATAAAAATTTTATCATTTTGGATTTGAATATTAATTGTAATCAGATCTGTTGAGATTAATGGTATGTTTTATTTGTGATTTTTTGAGATTTAAAGAGATGTTTTTAGTGTTAGATTAAAACTTAAATGGCATCAGTTGGCATCAATTGATACCAGAAGTTTATTTATATTTTCTAACATAATATTTTGCCTTAACAAATTGTTGTCCTCTTTCTAATTGTGAGCATTTTAAATGCATGTCTAGACATTTGCCTTATTGTATTTACAGCGTCTGCCGGTGGTACGGTTTAACTATTTTTACAAAATGTATTCTCAAATATTGCAACGTAATTGATCCAAATATTCACTCCCGTTTCCTCAGTTCTTACTGCATAACAATAAGTCCGTATCTTGTCTGGAATGTGGTGTATTTAGAAGTTTGTGCTTTTTTCTGTCTTACTGAAACCATTTATTTGACTGATATATGATTTAATAATATAACATTGAATAAGAATTAGAGTTTAACATGAAGGTTAGGGTTGAAGTAGGTTCAATTGATTGTTTCTGGTTTAGACATTCCTCTAGAATTTTTTATTTGTAAATTTGAACTTTGATGTCATTACTACACATGTAACAAGTACCTCCATGGGACTCACCCATTCCAGCAATTTTTTTCCTTCTATGTTTTATACCAGTAAACGGACCCATTTCCAATTTAAATAAGGGACCATTTTTCCCAATTTCCAACAAAATAATTCCCAAAATGACCAAGAATAAGTTCAACGTAAAATAATTTTTTGGGTAACATATTGCCGAACCGCTACCAAAATTCAGTTCCAATCAAATTTTGATTGAATACAGACTTGTGATATTAACAAGTAAAACAGTGAAAGAAAATTGTACAAAAGCAGCTGTTGATGAAAATTCCCAATTTTTCCCAATTCAACCGAACACATTCCCAAAACTGCAAAAAATTGCTGTATTCTCCCAATATAAGATATCCTGTCCTCCCCTTCACCTCCTGTTTTGGTCAGGGAGCACTATCCTGTTGTTATACATGTATATATGAGAATTGAAACAACCCGATCCATATCTTTTGCCTTGTATATATGTATGTTCATACATGGTTAATTTCTCAGAACACTGAATTATCCTTTGGTAATATTATAATCCTCTCAAATCCATTTATTTAGTACATCCTTATTGGTAATTTGTTTCATTCATACATGTACTCAAAAAAACATGTATCATTCTGATTTACATATTTTTTATGTTATACTGGGGTATTTTAATGGTCAAGCAGACAGACCTCATTCATTCTTATTCAATTTCATCAGGTCTGAAATTGTACTTTTGAATAAAACATGATTTCAAATCGTAATTTTCAATTAAACTTGCTTAAGAAGATACATTGGGACTTGATATGTATTTCGGAAAATACCAAGTATTCGGATTGAAGGTTGTCAAATTAACAAGGTTCGTCTGTTTTTTTTCATTAAGGCCTTTTAATGGAAACAGCTGTTGAAAGTGAAATGTTAATTGTATCTTCTTCAGAATTTTTAGTATTTTAGTTTGTGATATTTCTTTGAAAATAGTTATTTGAAATGTTCGACTGTGTAAGTAAACGTTTACACCATTACACTTAATGCCAAAGTGTTGCGATTGGTTTGTTATACATGTGTGTAAATTTTTTATAAGGAACACAATTTTGATTTTATGAACTTATTTGGTACAAAATGATTAAAAGAAATCTATGAAATGAAAAACAATGTGTTATATTTACAGAGAAGCTTACAAACCCATCATATAACTTTGATGGAGAAAAAGATGTTGGCTTCTTGAAGAGAGCTGGCAGTAACTCGAGCCTTAATTCGTTGTTTAGTACAGAAGGCGATCCTCATATACGATCTTGTGACGATTGTAGAAAACTCCTAGAAAGACGAGATTTACTGGTGGAACAAAGAAATACTAAAGCAACTATAGTGTTACTGTATGAGGTAAGACTCTGTGTACTTTGCTTGTCTAATACTTCTTGTCCCCACTAGTTCCTTTATAACCATCCTTACAACTGTTCCCTACTGAGTTTTTGTACTTTATACAGGTGATAAGACCACCCTTGGGACCCTTGAAAACTGGTCTCATTGTTGAGGTGTTCTTACTATTACAGTATATACTGTGCATGTCAGGGTCACTATATATTTTTTTTTTGAATTTGTAGGATTCATGATATGTATATTCATGACAAGTGCTCATTTAGCATCACTCTGAGAGTGCCTTTTTAGTATGAAATGCTAGGGATAATTTAGCATCACTCTGAGAGTGCCTTTTTAGTATGAAATGCCATGCATTGTAACGAGTATTCCAACTGGCTATGTATTTTGATTTTCGGCACCTTACAGAATATTGACTGTTTCTGTTGGCGTTTTCGCAGTTGACATTGATGCGCATTTGTAAAGTTTCAAAGACCTGCTATATCCGGCAATTTTCTGATATTTCCTTACACAGTGTATACCAGAAGATTCATTTAATATCTGATAAGTATACTTTATTATTACTCTCAATGAAATTGTGGAAACTGTTCATGCTTGTATTTTTTCATTTTGCATATTTTGTTAGAATATATTTTAATGAGTATTTATGATTTATTTGTTACAGAAAATGAGGTTTTTTATTGAAGAATGTGAGAAGCTGTTAGAAAATTACTTACCAATGGTGGAATCATTGTGGTATGTATATGTAATGGTTTAAACGAGAGTCTTTCCTTTCGACTGAATGGTGATCATACATGTGTGTATTATGTATGCTGGTCTTGATTGATTTGAAACTACCTCTGATGTCTTGTTCAATTCTATGTTAACATTGTATAAGTATTAAATAGTTTTTTTGTACTAAATGTCACGTAAGAAAATAATGTGCCTCATATTTGTTGCTAACCTAGATTGATTGTGTTCATATTGTATATTAGGCAGAGAATAGTATTCAAAGTGCTTGTTGTATCAGAGCTTTTAACTGATTTTAAATTGAGTTTGGAGATCAGTCTGGAAATGCAGCTTTGCCATTGGTCAATTTCAAACTGAACTCGGACCCAACCAATCAAGGGCTGAGCTATGAGACTGGTCTTGAAAGTCGTATTTATAAACTAACACAGAATTTTACAATCACTTTCACATGAGCTTGTTAGTTAATAGACTCAGTATATATGCCTAATGTGAGAAAATGAGTTTGAAGATCAGTCTCAAAATGCAACATTGCCATTTGTCAATTTCAAACTGAACTCAGAACCAACCAATCATGGACTAGAGCTTTCAGACTGGTCCTTAAAGTCGGAAATATAAATTATGATATCTGATATTTTGATTTCAGTTCTGGTGAGTCAACATACAGTTTACGAGAAGCGCAACGCAAACGAGGGGAGTTAGTTAAGAAATATGAACTCATCGATCAAATAAGGTAACAATTTTTATACCTGCCAAGGGAGGCAAATAATAAAGGCATTGCCTTTCTGTCTGTCTGTATATTTATCTATCCATATATCTGTCTATCTATTAGAAACGTGTTTTACAACTATAGAATAATAACTTCTTATACTTAGCAAGGATTCCAGTGAATATACAAAATTTAAACATGACAAGGCGTGTCCCATAGGAATCAGGTCATTACTGTAACGGTCACAGACAAGGTCACTTGGCCCTTCAGAAGCACCTGTCATTTACTGGTGACATTCTTGTTAAATTTCATGTGAAATATTTCTACCTTTACAGCAAAACCTCACTTTAAGACCACCTTAATAATAAGATCACCTCAAAATTAAGAACACAATTTTCAAGTTCTTTTCACCGTTTTGCTCTTTATTCAACCTCAATATTAAGACCACCTCAATAATAAGACCAGTTTTCAAGGGTCCCAATGGTGGTCTTATTATTGAGGTTTAACTGTATTCATTTCATAGGTTAGAGTTTCGTCTTACCAATTTAAGCATGTTCTTTCCAAGCACTTGGAAAATTGCTACAGAAAATTGCATGAACTGAAGTAGTAAAGAAGCTATGCCTCTTATAATTGAATTGTCAATCAATACATTAATTAGAACAAATTATTTATGACATTTTATTTTAATTTTCTACCTGAGTACAAAATGGTCACGATTTGGACAGTCGCACCTCGTTCTTTTGAATTCATCATGTTCAAAAGTTTATTTCAAATGATACATGGTTTCGAAAAGCTCACTTCAATCGTTATGCCTAAGAAGATACATCGGGACCTGATATTTATATCGGATAGTAACAAGTATTCGAATAGAAGGTTGTTGAATAAACGAGGTCTGACTGTATTTAGATCTGATTTTCTGCTTTGTACATATACAGCAATATATCCTGTTAGAATCAGATTAAATTAAAAAAATATATCCTGTTAGAATCAGATTAAATTAAAAAAATATATCCTGTTAGAATCAGATTAAATTAAAAAAATATATCCTGTTAGAATCAGATAAAATTTAAAAAAAAAATCTTCACATTTGTTTCAGCAAAAGAATTTCATTACTTGGGTATAATAAAGAAGAAGGACCGTCCGCTAAACAAGCGTTACTGCAGAAGTCTGTGAGAGTGTATGCCTCTAATTTCATGCAAGAGAACATGATGGGACTTCAAAACTTGCCTACCGAAGAACAATATGATAAATTACAGAAAATGCGTACTGCTGAAATACAGAAGGTGATAGCGCTAGAACGTCAGGCGACTCTTCAAGCTCAAGAGGAGGAGAAGAAAAAAGCCGATAAACACGCAACTTCGAGTAAGGACGATACTGGTTCCCAGTCTGTAACTCAGAAACATACTAGAAATAAAAGTGTGGGCTGGAAACCAGCTGAACAAAATGTCACTAGCGCCAGTGATGATCCTATGTTACAGCAAATGGATATAATAAGAGGATACATAGCACAAGCAAAACAAGCACAGAAATGGGATGAAGTCAATATGTTAGAATTAAATTTGAAAGATTTACAAATAGAGTATTCTAGTCAACAAAAATCAACATGGTCCTAGTCATTTATTGGATATGTAGGTCAAGGCATATGTGATAGGCCGTAGGGGTTGTGCTTTATCTGGTTTATTTTCTATGCTTTTAAACTCGCCGTAGCACCAAGTGATTATTGGTGTGCTGTTGTGATCAGTGTTCGTCTTTCGTCCTTGTCGACCGTCGACAACCGATATAAGCTATGTTTCCATAAAAACCTCATAGCAAGATTGCATCAAGCTTTACATGAATTTACCTTGTATGGTCTCCTACTAAATTACTAAAATGAATTGGATATATACAGAACTGGTTTCTATGGCAACAGGGAACGGAAAAAATATTCTCTGAAACCAGTATTAGGTATATAAATAAATGTGGCACAAACAATAATCTTGTGACCCTCCGCTGAAATAGCTAAAACAGAATGACTATGAGAAACTTAAGAAGACAGAGATGATTGTGTACAAATTATCAATGGTTGCCTATTTACAATATTTACTTAAATATTAGTGTACTTCAAAAAACATTCCTATCTGCGGTTTCCTTAAATGTAACTCACAAAATCATTACGTCAGTATTTCTCAGGTGAGCTATGTTGAAATTCTGGTCACTATTTTATCAATACAAATTTTTTAAACCCCTTTACACTTATGCATTAGGCCATATGTTATCCTTTAAGGCTATGTGATGTACTTGATTCATTTATCGTGTATAACTGTATAAGTGAATAATATTGCGTGTCGAAAAGTTTGCGTATTGCTGATTCCAGACGTTTCGTGTATGGAATTTTTTTAAATCGTCAAAATCACTGTGTTCATAATATCTACACATCGTAAACATTACTATTATATCTAATAATTGATGTACGTATTGTTTACGTGTAAATCCGAGTGGAAGTGGAAATTTACGCTGGGGAAAATATTTTCGAAGTTTGTGCATTCGTGAAATTCGTCAATTTTTTTCACCTCGCAAACTTTATCACTTATACAGTAGTACAGTATATTATTTATCATTGTATTCTGCTTCATTGCCATGACGTGGTAGATATATATATATATTGTCCTGTCTTGTTGTATTTATATCACCAATAATCAGCGACTTCAAAGTCACCTTATTTTCAAATCGTGTATTTGAAGCCATTGTATGCTGATGTTTGTATCTGACAGTTATTACATTGCTTGCTCTTTCATCTTGCTTCCTAGAATATGAGGTTATACTACTAAGTTTTGAAATCAGTCTCAAAAATCATCTGATTGGTTGTGTCAGACTTTAATCTCAAAATTAACCAATGGCAAGGCTGCATTCCAAGACTGGTCTCAAAATGGTCAAAGTTTTATAACTGTTGGTTATTTTTTTGTACTCGTAGTGTTTTGGTACATATTTTAGTGAGCTTTAGTCAATGCAATAGTGGTTTTGTTAGGTCTCAAATTACTTTGATTCTACCTGAATCTCGGACTTAGTCTTTAACATCGTAAATTTTAATTTTGTTCCTACATTATTGTAACACAATATATTTTGATAAAAGATGACAAAAGTGTTGAGTGAGTAACAAGAAATATTCAGGCAAAAAATTTATCCGTTTAAATATAAGGAAAACGAAATGGTTGTAATTTTTGGATACCAGGCCCTGATGTCTGCAAAGATCTCAAACTGAGAGACCAGACTCAAAATTAATATTACAAAACAAAAAAGATGTGATGAGTTTTTTCTCAGAATTTTTTTTAAAGATCCAAAATGCGATTGTCTCAAACTCAGGCTCGGATTTGAGTAAAATATCATATTGAGCTGTGCTTTCTATTTAAGATGTTTTGAGAGATTGAGCCCAGAAATTACCACATTGCTGAATTCAAGATTAGATATGTTTGAAGTTGATTCCAAGAACTTCACTGTCACTGTAGAATTATTATTCTTACATTTTATCCCAGATTAGATGACATTACTGATTGGCATTACAAGCCTTATTTGCAGGAATTGAGTGAGCTTATGTACAAGATTCAAGATTATGAGACTGAGTTTGGAGATCAATCTCAGAATGAAGCCTCTCCATTGATCATTTTATTAAGGAACCAACCAATCCAAGCTGAAGTTATGAGACTGGTTGTCAAAGTTTCATTTTATTAAGGAACCAATCAATTCAAGCTGAAGTTATGAGACTGGTTGTCAAAGTTTCATTTTATTAAGGTACCAACCAATCCAAGCTGGATTTATGAGACTGGTTGTCAAAGTTTCATTTTATTAAGGAACCTACCAATCCAAGCTGAAGTTATGAGACTGGTTGTCAAAGTTAGATAAATTCATGTTAGATTCCAGTATTCAAGGGCCCTGCCATATACAAATCTAAACACAATAGACCCAAAGAGAAAACCCAGCACTCATTTGACATTGTCATGCATTTTCCACACTGAAATTTGAACACTCAATATTAGACTGACATGAGTAATTTTTCAATATTAGACTGACAAGAGTAATTTTTCAATATACTGACAAGAGTAATTTTTCAATATTATACTGACAAGAGTAATTTTTCAATATTAGACTGACAAGAGTAGTTTTTCAATATTATACTGACAAGAGTAGTTTTTCAATATTATACTGACAAGAGTAGTTTTTCAATATTATACTGACAAGAGTAATTTTTCAATATTAGACTGACAAGAGTAGTTTTTCAATATTATACTGACAAGAGTAATTTTTCAATATTATACTGACAAGAGTAATTTTTCAATATTAGACTGACAAGAGTCATTTTTCAATATTAGACTGACAAGAGTAATTTTTCAATATTAGACTGACAAGAGTAATTTTTCAATATTATACTGACAAGAGTAATTTTTCAATATTAGACTGACAAGAGTAATTTTTCAATATTATACTGACAAGAGTAATTTTTCAATATTAGACTGACAAGAGTAATTTTTCAATATTAGACTGACAAGAGTAGTTTCTGTGATTAGAGTGCCGAGTGGAAGTATCCATTGTAATCCTTGACCCTGAATACATTGCTTCATCTCTACTTTAATGCTCTTACAGTTGGTATTGCTTTTTAATTGGCTGATTGAAAATGAAAATTTTAATGTACAGTAAAACTTCAATAATAAGACCACCTTTGGGACCCTTGAAATTGCATAACGGTGAAATATCCTTTAAAATTGTGATCGTAATTTTGAGGTGGTTTTATTATTGGGGTGGTTTTTACGTGAGGTTTTACTGTATTCAGTTAGCGCATTATTATTCATTTTATATGGTGTTAATCTGCTTCAAAATGTTTAAAAGTCATTGATATTGCTAAGAAGTATGTGACTAAATGTTGGTGAAACAAACGGTTTCTTTTATACAAGATACATGTAGTACCTACATTGTTAAATCTTATTGAAGAAGAAGTATCTGTATAGATAGTTTCCACATCTACAATATTTACCTCCCTTGTTCTGAATTGTCGGCCATTTTGATAGGCAATTTCCTCAAAGTTTATGGGGAATATATAATGTAAACGATGATATACTAGTCCAATATATAAAAAATAAATTATTCATTAGGCTCATGTGGGCATTTGGCTCAGTAAGTTGAAGAAAGTGGTTTTGACATGCGTATTCTTTTGGTATTTTCTCAATAATCACATTTTTGGAAATTGCTCCTATAAGGGCTTATCAGTTTTGCCTATCAAAATGGCCAGCAGTTAAGTACAAGAGAGGTAAATATTGTAGATGTGGGAACTATGTATAGCCTAATATTTGGTTTGTTAAATTGATATAACTGTTTTGTAATTTATTGCTGTAAGTACTGATAAATGTACAAGGTTGTTTATTGTTTGCTAGTATAAAGCATGAACAAAAGCTAGCTTGTTGAATATTTTTATTGAATTGTTTTGGTCTCTGTAAAATGTTAAGTATACCCTGGCACTTATAATATTTAAGAAATAAAAGAATAAATATTTTGTTGTAGTTCTGATTGTTACTCACGTAGAGAAAGAATTGAGTGCCAATGAAAATTGAATAAGGCTGTGATTTTATCATGGTACCCAACACACCTGCAATGATCAACTTCGACTCTTTTATATCCTCAGGTGTTATAGTTAACCTCCAGTGGACAATGGGTGGGTGGGCGTCGGGTCCACTTAGTTATCCGCTCTCTAACTTGCGCAGTTTTTATCCAGTGTTGACCAACCTTACTGTGAATGTTTATTGGCATATCTTGGCCAAGTTCAATTACTAGCCAGATCGCCCAAGTAACTCTTTAAGTTATGGCCCTTTGATTGACAAAATATGACCAAATTAGTCTTGTCTGCTCTCCAACTTACTCAGATTTTTGCCCAATGTTCTTTTAAGATGGTAAAAATATTTATTGGCATATTATCTCGGTTATATTCACTTACCAGCCAAATTGCTTTAGTCAATATCGAGTTATGGCCCTTTGAATTTTTAAATTTTACCCCTTCAGCTCTCTAACTGTTCAAGTATTTATTCAATCTTCACCAAATTTGCTATGAATGTTTATTGGCATAATATCTTAGCTAAGTTCAATATTAGCCATATTGTTCAAGTCATTTAGGAGTTATGCCACTTTAATTACTGAAATTACCCAAAATGTGTACCATTATACCGTTGTATAAGGGTTTCTATCATGTTGGATGTGTTTACTATCCCAATACTGTCGGTCTTACACGGTATTCATTTGACACCAATTAATAATCGAGACAGATTTATCATGTGACAGTTTGGTCATGACTGCTCATTTTAACTGAGCTTTGACTTAGGATGGACATATGTTGCGACTGTTTGGCACTCTTGTTTTAATCTTCAAAAATCAATAAAAACCAACCCCAAATATTCAGAATAGGGTACCACAAGCAGTTGTAAGGATAGGCTCGGTGACTAGTGTACTGCATTTGCCCATGTGTTTACAAGAAATTGTTCAAGTGAAATATATATGTTTTATTGCATAGCAATTATTGCAGCCACCAACTTCAGATCAAACGAAACATATTTTATGCTTGATCACCACTTTTATTTGTTGGCATTATAAACTATTTACATGAAGTGAGATCATATTCTGAAGATACATAGCGAGATATAAACTGTAATGTAAACATGTGAGATATTTCCACAATGAAATGCCAACTGAATAGAGGATGTGATTATCAATTTTTAATAAGAGATCTCTTCCATAAAGGTTGCGGTCAATAATGATACCTTAGTCAGGTGATGAGTAACAAACTTGCTCATACTCCGGTCTATAGAAATCCACTAGCCCAATGTCCTTGACTAGCCTAATGCTGAATCGGGCTACCAAAAGTTGAGTTGAAGTTAGTCTGGGACAAGTCTGTTTTTAAAGCTAACTTACATCAGCAATTGTTCAGTTGTAAGTCAAACCTTAGTGCCACAAACACATACAAGCAATCATTGTGTACGTTTATGTGTTACTAAATTGACCGATATTCTCAGACAACTAGCTTCCTATGTCGGACAAGTCAAATTTTACATTTCCATTAGTGTGGGACAAGTGTCTTTGAAAAACAAATCTAGAACCCTGATATTGTTCACTTATTTATTTACATCGAAAAATAATTTACAGACGATATTGCATCTTCGGTCAGACATTACTAAACTTCAAGCAAGTTGTATGAAAATTGCACAAAAACGCATTTTATTCATGCCATGCTTGGTATATAAACATGTTATCTATAAAAAAAAACTTACAACTATGTTAACAAATGGCCATCATTACATGCAAACAATGATGTCATTTCATTTGTTACGTCACAAGGGAATATATAAAAATAAGACATCATTGCTACCTCACGTCTGTGACATCACTTCTTATCTAAATTAAGCTTCTATAAAGAAATAAATATTTAAATACAATGTACTAGTAATAAAAGAACCATTTCTTATCCTCCTAGTTCAAAAGGTGGTACAAGTTTACACATGAAATTATCCTTCTACAGTACTTCATAAAGATTCAATGACTTACAGTTCTTTGATTTGTACCGAATTCTAAGGAGAGAATAAAACAAAGTTGTAGAATTTCTCAGTGTTTTTGATGAGGAGCTGCACATGTCAAAAGTTCTAACCTGCCTGTGATATTTCACATAGTTTCAAAAAATTACTGGATACATCTTAAGTTGATTTTGATTCCAGTAAATCATAAAATGGATGATTTCGAATTGACCGAACAATTGAAAAAATGTTGATGTGTAAAAATCATGTTCAACGTTTCAGATCAATTCCTCATAATGTAGTGAAGTACTGAAGATTCTACAAGTACAGAAAAAAATTCAGGGTTAGCTCTTTTGATCAGTTAACATGCTATGCTTTGTAGCTCACAGTCGGTTTACTTTGAAATATGTAAATACAGTCGGACTTCGTTCATTTGAATTCATCGGGTATGAAATTTCATTTCGAATACTACATGGTTTCGAATAGCCAATTTCAATTTGACGTACATAAGATGAAACTTTGGGACCTGATATTTATTGCGGACCATACCAAGTATTCCGACAGTAGGTTGTCATAAAAACGAGGTCCGACTGTATATACAGTATGCAGACTTGTTATCATACAGAGTTTATTGTATAGATTGTAAATCTCTTTTAGTAATCAAATTCTTCATTTATATCTCCTACATATTCACATATAGAATCGTAATCTTGTTGTAAAACTTTGTCTCTATCACTTAGTAACTGTAACATAGCTTTACATGATTTTCTGTCCCTTTCCAACACCTGGGCAAGCTGAAATAAAACAATATAAAAATATGTTACTCTTGATATACAGCAATTGCATAGTTGGCCACATATTGCCAGCTTTTACTAGACCAAAAATACGTTCCTGTCTTTGTGTATGGTTATAGGCCAAATTAATTTTTACCCAACTCGTCAAGCAGTCGGACACATTTCTATTTGGCAAACTCAACTATTTTATAGATGCAATAAAATTAATTCCATTCAACAAAAATACAGTCGGACCTTGTGATGTAACAAAATGTATATTTTAGTCATCTGGATGAAGGCTTCTTAAGCCAAAATATTGATATAGAATTATTTTTTTAATTTTGCATTTTTACATTATTCAATTCAAAATTGAAAAGTATTCATGTTTAGTACAGAAAGTTAGCTGTCAGTATATACCTGTCCTCTGTATTTCCCTGATATGATATAAACATGACATAAATCTGACTTCGGTACAACAGTTTCCATCATAGACTGTGATATATCTGGAATTATAAAATTGATACAGATATTAATAATTAATCCAATTGAACAACAGAAGACAAATACAAAACTCGCACCTTCGATTGGTAGTTTTTTAGCACAGTCTATTAATTAACCAATGAGAAGGCTGCAATCTTGGACTGCTTTCCTCACTATCTTTTATCATCTTAAGCCCATAAGTATTACAATATATACAAAACCGTATGGTTAAGGCATCCGTCTTGACAGCGGGAGGTCAAAGGTTCAAATCCCTACAGGGGTCCGTTCTGATATGGCCGGATGGTAAGCCGCCAGCTAGTTGAATAATGGTTAACATGCGCCTACCTGCCTAGTGCCTGGCATTAAAATGATATCCGGAAGTATATGTGCTCAGAAAGTAAATATCTCATAAGTCAGCAATGACTGACCCTTTAAAAAGGGGCGACACTATAATAAATAAACATTTAACTTATACAAGACAAAAATCAAAACATGTACAACATGCTCTGTATCAAACTCTTCCGTCGAAATGTAAAAACAAATACTGAGACTTTATTCTTGTCCAGTTTGAAGGGGTTATTTATAATGGAAATATCCAATTCGGGCCCAAACATTTTCCGGTTTCCTGAATCCTTAGGTTTCCTGATTAAAGGGGTGATTTATATAGTAAAAAAGTTGGGACCTGACGATTTGTCCGGTTTAACAGGGTTTCCGGATTAAAGGGATTCCGGTTTAAAGGGGTTCCAGTGTATAATTATAATATGGTATACTGTAGTACATGTACCTTCTAATACTTTGCCTTCCTCGGTTTTACACACACAATGATCTTTATGAGGTACGTCTATAATCACAACCTGCAACAACACAATAGATATGTATATACTTCATTGTATAGTAAACCTCAATAATATGACCACCCTCGGGACCCTTGAAAACTGGTCTTGTTATTGAGGAGGTATTTGGATTGAGGTCAATTAAGAGAAAACAGTGAAAATGGACTTCAAAATTGTGTTCTTAATTTTGAGGTGGCCTAATTAATGAGGTGGTCTTTATGTGAGGTTTTACTGTATATTACGCACACAATCATACAAGTACTATAATAGTACAATAGAGAACAAACAGCATATCATACAAAAATGATACTGTTATGAAACCTAAATACATTCCCCAACAACTAACATTCTATATTCATTATTAAGGAACAATATGAATTATACTTTGAATTTCTTTTCGACACAGCCGTTCTAACATGGTTTTGCTAATTGCATATCAGTGTTTTGTAAACCAATCCAATCTTACGTTAACCACCAAAGCAATTTTTCTTCAACCGAACAACGTTTGTAACCTTGATGCGGATTCGTTAACCGTCTGATAAAAGGTACATTACCTTACCAAAATCCACTGAATTTCGGTGAATTTACCATCTTTTTTCAAGATATTTCTTGTTTTAATATACAAGATGACACTCTCTCATTGAATTTAAAAAATTTAACTTTCGAGTACATTCCTATGTCTAACATACTTGATGTAATCAAGGAAGATTTATGAATCAAATATGTACAGTCAAACCTGTGTTAAAGACCACCTGCGAACAAAGACCACTATTGCAAAACCTGTCTGCAAAGACCACCAATTTCATCTCCCTGCAAAGACCACCAATTTTATCTCCCATCAGACCATTTTCAATGATATTTAATCTGTTAATAGAGACCACCTGTAAACAAAGACCACATTTTGCTGTTCCCATGGGTGGTCTTTACAGACAGGTTTGACTGTATACAGTAATCACAAACCTTTTCTTTATAATATTTTCCCTTCTTGTAATGTTTATCTATAAGACGAATCCGTAGTTTTGGCACTGCCCATAAGTAAGACTCAGACCGAAGATCTTCTGTGTATGAACTTGATGTATGTGAATAAGATCTGTGAAATCAATTTAAAAAACTTTAACATTTACCTTTTAAGACATTCAATGAATGCAGCATATCATTTCAGTCATGATAAACAGACAAAATATTACAAACAATTTTTTAGTTTGACAATAGTGCTTTTAAATCGCAGTGGTAGAGTGGTACAGCATACAACTCCTGATAAGTGGTACGGCACACGACTCCTGATCAGTGGTACGGCACATGACTCCTGATCCGACAGTCATGAGTTGGCACCCCTAGTGCAGAGGGGTTTGATCATGAACCTCAAAATCCATGAATTTGGCATGTGTACTGGTTAGTAACCCAGAAAGCAGGCATCAAGAGTGATTCGTAAAAATTGTGAGAACTTGCTTTATAATCAATGCAAAATAAATGTTCACTTATCACAATGCAGTCACACATTCAAGATCAATTATCAACCACTCTCCCCTCTTGACAGCACCAGCATCTCTATACATATCTCATTTATCTAATAATAAATACAAAAATTATATAATTACCGGTCCGTTTACTTATGTCATACAAAGATAATAAACTGAACTCATACAATAATACCTATCATCATCATGTTTTCTTTTTTTATGAGATCTGTTAGTGTCTTCTTCCTGAGATAAATATTTACTTCGCTTTTTCTCCAGTCTAGATTTACTTTTTTCATCATCAGAAAAATCATTCCTATGGTGTTTTCTATGTCTGTGAGATTCTTCATCTTTACCATTCGTTTCTTCTTTCTTGTTCGTTTCTTCTTTCTGTTTATATCTGTCTGCATCCCCTTTATCTGTAACACAGTTTTCAAATATTGTAACAGGTATTCTATGCAGGTCTTGAATTGTATTGATATTTCAAAATCCAAATTGATATTGGACCAATTCTTATGAATCAATAACATATTAACATCATTTCCAAAGACGACACCCCTAACGTCTAACGCATATTTTCAGAGCCAAGCTTTCAGTGTTTGTCACAGAAGGCTCATTTTAACAAAAATTGGTTAAAATTTTGAATAGTGAATTCAACCCTGCATTCAGTAATGGCGAACAGTCGCTTACGTTACGAAACTGTGCACATGTTTTGCTACTGAATGCACTGTTTGCCAAAGAGTGTGCGCGCACTGTATGCCTGCTCACTAACGCAACTCCGAGGTAGCGAGCAAATTTGTGAGCCGAAAACAAGGCGGTCAATACACTGGTGAGCCACGCGAACTGTGAGCAGCTTCTGTTAGCCGTAACTGAACGCACGTCAGAACTACAAATTATGAGTTCCCTAGAACCTTTGTAAAGTTTCTATGGGAGTGCTGTTGTACTTACTGAGATATTTTGAGTATTTTTTATATTCCTCCTTGGTAACAAGTTTGATATTATACTGACTGACTGTCACCATTTGTCCACTCACTGTTAACTTCAACATTAATCTTGCATTATCTTCATCTAAACCTTCTATCTGTAATATAGTAAAACAACAAACAATTAGGAAGCAGAAATTTGAAGTTAAAGTCGAACCTCATTCAAGCTCGAATTCAATTTTTTTTTCGATTAATACATTGTTTTGAATAATACATTGTTTTGAATAGCCCATTTCAATTTGATGTGCGTAAGAAGATACATTGGGACCTGATATTTATTTCCGATGATACCAAGTATTCGGATAGAAGGTTGTCAAATAAATGAGGTCCGACAATCAGGTATATACTTCAGACCACTGTTTGCAAGACAAATATCAATACAAATGTAGTACAAATCATGTTTTTAAAAAATGGGTTTATAAACATAATAGTTTGTAATTCATAAAAATAATTTCACCCAAATTAAAATGGTTAAGAAAATGTGGTTTTACACACAATATACATAAGGCTATCCATTGATAGAGCATAAAAAGCAAAGTGAAAGCTTTCATCATGTTTTATGTCTTTGCAAGAAACACACAGATTCGTTTTAAGGTCATCCCGAAATTTATAACTACATACCACAGCATATAAATCTCTATGTTGTCCATTTTCCACCAAACAATATGCTCCTTTTGTCATGTCAAGTTGTACAGAATCTTCATCTTTCTTCGATCCTTTGCCTTGTTTTGCTGCGTTCAAATCTTGAGCCTGCTTTCTATCTGCACCAAGTCCCATACCCTTTGGACGAAGAACAGCTTCCACTGGGGCAACTGAATTTCTGGTTAAAACATGACAGAATACTATTACAGTCAACTCTCGTCACAATGACATTCATTACAAAGAATATTCGTTTAATGAGATAAATCTGGTGGGAACGAATCGCTACATTCGGTCGTTGACGAAATTCAATATAACGCCATATTCAATACAATGACATAAATCCAGGGACCAAACATGGTCGTTATAACGGGAGTTGACTGTATGTACAATTTAAAAGCCGAGTTTTTAATACTACTGCCAGAAGTAAAACATTATTTGAGTCTTGCATTCTGACAATTATGTTTGAGTCAGTATTGTAAGTAATAAATAATTCTGAAACAAGTGAAATATTAGGGCAGGACTAAAACAAACCTTCTAACAAAATGTACTGTATCAGCTAAAGATATACAAATAACGGAATGTATCACAGGCATTCTTTAGGTAGGTTTAGTGGTGATGGGGTAGAGCGCCGGTTTCGCAGTTTCAAGGTCGTGAGTTTGAATCCTACCTAGGGCAAGGTTGCATTAAGAATTTAACAATCCCTGAATTAGGCGCAAGTACCAGTTAGTAACTCGGGAAACAGTTATCAAGAGTGATTTTATATAAGTTAATCGATGTAAAATACTGGTATGTTAGATAAGGTAATCCATAAAATGAATGAGTTAAAGTTTTTGGATTTTTGAATAGATCTAAAACAAACAGAAAAATGACGAAAAAATTCTGTTTGAAAAAGAGCCAATAAAAATTGAGTGGGAGCCTAATTTGATTGGTCATTCTGGGTACCTGAAACAAATAATGCTAAAAGGATGATCTTACTTATTGTTTTTTCCAATGCCTTGTCCAGGTTTCCATCCCATTCCTTTCAACATTGCAATACCAAATGCTTCAATAGGAACTTCATCATAGTCTGTGTCTTCTGGCTGTATAAATACATCAATAGTATTATTTTACAATTCAGGTATAACGCTTAAAATGTGGATAAGTTTGCCATATTCGAGATTTCAAAACTTTCATGAAAAATTTGGCCTGCATGCATTTCCTCATTCATAGTAGTACATATATACAAATATATTACTGTTAAACAATACTCATTTTACTGATTCACAAACTTTTTCAGTCAGTGAAATGTCCACTTACAGTAAAACCTCACATAAAGACCACCTCATTATTAAGACCACCTCAAAATTAAGAACACAACTTTCAAATCAATTTCACTGTTTTGCTCTGTATTCAAAGACCACCTCAACAAAAAATACCAGTTTTCAAGGGTCCCAATGGTGGTCTTATTATTGAGGTTTTACTGTATATTGTAAATATTAAAACATGACAGCAAATTATACTAGATAAAACATCACACATTATCTTCTCTAGATTTTTTTCTAGCACGCAAAGTGGATAGATTACTGGTATGGGAATCCCCTCTTCCTTTTTTAATTTTTAACCTAATAGTAATATATGATGGTCTCTGGATGAGTGTTGGATCTAGTTTAGGCAGGAAAAAATCCATCATGCTGTGATATCTTTCATGATATAATTCAGTTGTTGAAGGACCACAGGGCTTAAGAGGCCACAAGCAATCCACACATCATCTATATTTATTGTTATTTATCATAGTTCCATTTTTATTCAATGAAAATTTTATTTCCTGAGCTGATAATGCACTGTTGTAAGTGAAAGGCCCAATGTTATTAAACTGAGTTCGGAAACTAGTCTCGGAATGCAGCGTTGCAATTGGACAATTTTAAAGCAGTACTCAAAACCAACCAGACTGGTCCCCAAAGTTAGATATAAAATTGCTGAGGCAGCAATTTAAATTATGCTCTGTATTATTCTACTGTAAACTGTTCAACTAACAAATTAAACAAATCTTATATGTAACTCGAGAAGTACACTTTAAAGTAATTCAGTCAAGTTGTTTTATGCAAACATCAATACGCCAAAGTCAACATACCCCGTCTGGTCTCAGCGAGACGTCAAAATTTTCGTCTGTTTCAAAACCTTCCGGCACTTTATTCTGCATGAGTAACGGAATCTGTATATCGGAATCTTCTACACCACGGCTTTGCCAGTCATTTAACTGTTTGGCTGTATCTAAAAATACAGAAAACAGAAAATTTGCCATTTATTTAAAATGTACGAGGTTTATAAGTAAGTTAATAAATTTACTAATTACGTAGAAAACTAGGTGTGTCTGCCCAACTTTACAAAATCAAGGGGCATAACTCTGCTCTTACATAATAAATCCAATATATAAAACCCATGTGCACAATTTCATGCAATGACTAATAGTCTGTGAAGTTTTGTTACTCTGTGTTGGACAGACGGACAAGGATAAATCTAAGTGACCCACCCGTGTGGGCACGAAGATTGCTATATGCAAGCCTTTATTGTTTGCGATACTCTGACAGTAAAAACCCGATTATGAGGACTAAAAGTAAAAACAGACTGTTTCTGATTACAGAGAAATTTATGGGATGTATATTCTTCAAACCATCTGCATACTTATTAACAAAGAACCTGACACACAAAATTTTAATTTAGACTGGTTTCATTTTCATCTCTCAATTTAGACTGTGCCATAACATCGTTTTTTTGTATTTTGCCTATAAAAAGGTAAAATCTGGTAAAAAATTATCAAAATGACCCTAGTTGAACCCCCGATGTATTATGGTTCAGAATTCAAGAAAAATGAAAATATAGTCAAAAATCTACGAAATGTGTCACGTAAATATAATCTACTAGTACAAGTTAAATAGGGCACAGATGCCCCCACTTGCAGCCTTTGTCACAAAAACAAATGCTATTATTCTCAGTGTTTCTTTTCACTTCTAGGGGAATGGTGGCGGGGCCCTTAGATAGGGGAAAATAGCGATGTGAGGGGAAAATAGGGGGAAAATAATGTGCATAACAAAGTATACATTTCTATGTCTGTATTCACTACACTTCTTTGTTGCAGTGATGTAAACATGTAAATATGCTAACAGATTAGTTAGTTTCATTACAGGTCAATGTTTCTATCTTTCTGACTAAAAATATCAACAATACTGGCAACATCTCCGATTTAAAAAAAAAAGCTGTAGGAGGGGAATTTTAACGGAGAATAGGGGAAAAAAACATACTTTTGAGTGAGGGGAATGGGTCCGAATTTCGGCCCCAAAAAGGTCCCAAAAAAAACACTGATTCTGCTCATAGTTTGTGAATGGATATCAAAATTACCAAGTGAACAACTGTACTGATTATGGTGATAAGTCAAGGGCCATAACTTTGCACTTACTGGACACAGGCAAACATGAAACCCGAGGTGCACAACTATACAGGTTGGTGAACATTCCTGTACAGCTTGGTGAGTGTATCTGATATACTATTGGAGATATGCGCAACAATAAATTGCACGCTATGTATGCTATATTTTCAATAAATCAAGGGTCATAACTTTGCACTTACTGGGCTCACCGGATTATGAATCCCCAGGTGCAATATAACACATGCGTGTGAACATTTCTGTAAAGTCTTATATCTCTGGCTCATGTACTTTTGGAGATAATGTGCGACATAATATTGCATACTCAGTAGGCTATATTTAACTAAGTCAAGTGAACATTCCTGCAAAGTTTAATGACTCTGGCTCATATACTTTTGGAGATATGAGTGACACAAGATTGCATACTCTGTAGGCTATATTTTAACTGAGTCAATGGTCATAACTTTGCAATTACTGGGCACAGCCAAACATGAAACCCAAGGTGCACAACTTCACATGCTGGTGAACATTCCTGTTAAGTTTAATGACTCCGGCTCATATTGTTTTAGAGATATGAGTGACACAAGATTTTGTGACGGCCAGAAGGACGGACGGACATACAAGGGCAAATCTATATGCTCCCCCTTTTCAGAGTGGGGGCATAAAAAACATATCTTTTTCACTTTTCCACAAATAAAGTAGACATTTGGAGTATTTTGCAACCATACCCAGCTTTCAATGCCGTTTAGCTGGCTTATCGCAGAGGATTCCCCCCTTGAAAATGACCCAGTTCAGTTTTGAGGCAACAATGCACTTTATGTACCTACCTATCTGTATACTTATTGGATCAACATACACCTGCATGTCACTATAAAACTCCTTTAAAATAATGTTTATACATAGTGCTGACCCACAGTGCAAGCTTGCTTGGTAACGTAAAAATGAAGGCATACATAGATTGGTATACTGAGGCTATCTGTCAGTCAAACACAATAAAATAGCACAAACAAAATGCAATACAGATATCATCAAGGCGACGTTGTTATGCAAGAGACAAAAAAATAACATACACACTTATCTCATTAACTATCATCTCATCCTTTAAAATAAAATAGAGAGATATAAATGAGAGCTTAGGAGCAGGCAATTTGATTAAAAATACTATATAAATATTTGAATGTCTTGGTTCAAATACTATTGTGTTTTGATAACTTTCGTGAAATAGGTCAATCAGAAAATAATACTATCTAAATTACGAAAATATTTTGCTATCTAGGTCAAGGAGAGTGTAATTTGCCCTCACTAGGTCAGTAAGAAAAGAATGTCACATGAAGGTCAGAAAATATAGAACAGTATTTGTCTGTTATAGGCTTCCCACAAATTGTCAAATAAAAAATAATTTCTGGACTTTTGCTTGGCAAACGGTAGTTTTCCCTGACAATTTCACAGCAATTTTTATGCAACAATATTACTTTTTCCGAGTATATAATATATAATTCAATATAAACAGTCAGACCTCGTTCATTTGAATTCATCGGGTCCGAAACTCATTTTGAATAAAATAAAAGTTACGGTTTTGAATAGCCCATTTCAATTCAACATGCATAAGGAGATACAGCGGGACTTGATATTTATTTCAGATGATACCGAGTATTCGGATAGGTTGTCAAATAAACAAGGTTCAACTGTAATGTCTATAGACACTTTTTAAATCGAAAGTTGGTTTGTTTCTACCAAGTCGTAAACTCAAAACCTTCAATACAGTTCTAAAATGTAAACCTTTATTTTTCAGGAATAAATTTCAGAATATATTTGCCACAATCCATCCCAACATAATTAACTTTTAAGAAGACTCACCATAGATGGCCAGATTAAATAAAAAATCTCTGACAATTTCCAAATTTCAAACTTTCACTACATGTACCAATTAGCAAAAGTCCCCGACTTTTCCCTGATGCAGAGAAATCCTTTAGTGCACATGTATAAACAAAACCTCATTTCAAGACAGGGGTTTTCAGCAATTGTATAGCCCTTATTTGGCTATATTCCTTATGCCAAAAAGTATATATTTTCCTAATTTGAATGTAAAAATTCCAAATAAATCTGAAAAAGGTCAATGTAGCCAAAAGTTGACAAAGTTAGAGCCTTTTCTCTCGCAGGCAGTTCATATAACTAGCAATTGTTGATTAATTAATTACTACATGTACATCCTTTACTTTTATTCATAAAAGTTGCTGTAATCACTAGACCCCCAATTTCTAGGTTCAAATTGCAAAAAATCCAAATTTGAAGGGTATGTGTCATCTTCCCAAAATAGCTAAAAAAACGCAACACCACCTCAATCATAAAACTGATATTTTCATTAACCAGTTTTTAATTTTACTTCCTATTCCAACTCAATAGTCAGATCACCTCTCAACTTAGACCGCCCTTTTTCAGAACCAGTAGCAGTTTTACATACATGTACTATTGAGGTTTCACTGTATATAATAGTTACAAATACCTTGCATGATTTCACTGACAGCCTGTGAGTCGAGTTCCTGCATTTTCTCTGCATGCTTTGTCTTCCAGTTGTTGGTTTTAATTAAGGGGATAATTATCTCCTTCTTTTCATCCTTTGGTTTGGTACTGAAATTTGAAAAAAAGAAAAGTAAAAATAATAATACAATTATTGTTGTAAGAAAGTTGTACTTGTACTGAGCAATTTTGTATCAATTTTTCTTCGCTAGGCATTGCTTGAAAGTTAGGACAAGACCACTTCCTTCTTTCAGATTGCCCAAAACATGTACCTTTCTTAATGCCCTACCCCTCCCACAAACGGCATTTAAGTTTCAGTCTATAGGGAAATAATGACTTGGAACCCACTAGATGCAAGTTCAAGTTATGTGTTGAAAGAATATGTTTGTAGAAGCATTGGAAATATGCAGCCAAATAATTGTTGTTTTGGCTGCTGACAGTTATTGTATGATAGATTAGTAGTAAATTCTAATGAAGGTATAACAGTAGATCACCAACCAAACACATTCCAACTCTGATACAAGAAGAAGCAAGATACATCTCAGGGGTGTCCGGTGGCCAGTAAAAATACCCGGTAACTCATGCCTCATCACCGGACTACTTTTCTTGTAGGAGTGATGATAATTTAAGGGGAGTACCCCCCAGACCCCTGACTACTTTTGATGATTTTCCCGCTAGTTCAAATATTAGTGACACTCCTGACATTTACACCAAGCAATATTGATGGGAGATCAGTCTCAAAACTCAAGTCTCTGATTGGTTGGTCCAGAGTATAGAATTTAAACTGACCAATGGTGAGGCTGCTTTCTTGGAATGGTCTCAAAACTCAGTTTTATAACCTCTGACCATACGTACCCATGATTTTTATCATTATACCTGCCACAATGTATTTCTTTTTTTTGTATCCTGAACAAAATTACCAACTACATGTATTCACACTAAAATGAACTTTATTTCAATCAGTGCAACAAAATCATATCAAATTAATTATTTAATAAATTAATCAAAGAGGGATAATTAAAAAAGCTAAGAATGTTCAGTACTTTGCTGATTTCTTAAAACTTCAACCAGGACAACCAAAAGTTAAATCTAGTAAAGGATTTTTTCGGATGTTATGAACTCAACAGAACAAGCAAAAATTTGGGGTAAAAGTTTTTAATTTATCATGTTTTCAAACGATACTAAAATTATATAATCAGTGAATACTCATGAGTTTTTACATACCAAGGATAAGCTGATCGCATGTCAAATACTACTTTTAAGCAATCATTTGTTTATTCTACATTAGTATTTTTACAATGAACATTCTAGTTACAATTATTTTGTTCACGTTAAAAGCAATTGATAAAATTACTAATTGACCGTTCACCCTTTGAAACTTTAAGTTGCTTTTAAGTTGTTGTTTTCTACTTAGGCAGCAGATTATTACCACGGAGATATAAACCATAGATTCGAAACTTCCTGCTAAGTCCATGTAGAATTGTTTGAACTCTCGCGAGCAATGAGATTTTTATGAGATCAAACCCGTTATAAAATTATCTTGTTTCTGAATCGAGAGAAGTTTTTGCTCTGCTGTTATCGTTTTATTTTAAACATTTCTTAGTCTTAATGAATGCAATTTTAAGTTACTACATTTAGACAATTAAGAATTACACAAAGCAATAGGTAATTACGCTGACATTTAAGTGCTTATCAACAGAGCTAGCAGTAGACGGAAATGAACGGAGATTGCTGACTATCGCCAATAGATAAAGTGGTGGAAATTCATGATACTACCGACCAAAAGCTAAAGATAGTGGGTTTATTATTTACCAGAATCAGTCAGTTTCCAATTAATGGTTTAAAAATTAAATGTTTGTGCTATTACTATCATTTTTTCCACGTAACAAATCTTCTAGTATAGTTGTTAGGGCAGTTTTCGGGGAGATATTGGTCAACTTATGACTGCGAATATGAAGCAGACCTGCCCAGTATTCAGTAAAGGTACTTGCGGCTCACGTTTCATAACGTTTTGCAATTTGGTGCCCCATCTGAAGTCAATGTGATACGGTGGGCAAGGGATACAATACAAAACATTTGCGACTGTTAGCCGTAACTGAACGCAAGCCTGTTAGCTGTCCTGAAGGACACAGTCTCATAGTGAGTGATACCACGGACCGATTCAGGGTCATCTCGGCCCACTAACAGTCTCGGCCCGGTCCGACTCGGCCCACTTACAGTCTCGGCCCGGTCCGACTCGGCCCGGTCCGACTCGGCCCACTTTTGAAGTGCAATGAATAGGCAAAGTTGTTCACATTATTGATGTGATATATATGAACATTCTAAGTGTTGATTTTTGATACATTGATCGTTAATTATTAAGTTAAATGTAAGTTGAAAACATTACTGAATATTCTCAGTGCATTGAAGATTCGCGTTAAAGTGGAAATTTCCCCGTGAAATGTATATTGGTATCTGTTATAATAAAGTAGACCATACGAAAAAGTTTAATATTCATTTCATAAATTTCACGGATACATCGCGAGAAATTCTCACAAATCACAAAATTCCGTAAACACTTACAGAAATATTACACAAGTAGAATAAATGTAACAAATAATAAGCACATACACAGACAATAAAGCGCAATAGCACAGTATAATTGGAATATCTTCGACTACAGTCATGTGTGTAATTGCTATTAAAAAGACGACTTCTATCACATTCTTTAATATGCCGAATTGACCGGAATGTGTGAACAACTTTGCGTATTCATGGCACTTCAAAAGTGGGCCGAGTCGGACCGGGCCGAGACTGTAAGTGGGCCGAGATGACCCTTTACCCCACGGACCTATATAGGTCCGTGGTCATACTCATAGTTAGTGTTATTTCTATAGCGTGATAGCGGGGCGCCGCGCCCTGCCCCTTTTTGGCCCCGCCCCGCTGCCCTAATTAGCGCCCCTAATGCCCTATTTGCAATAATCTGTCAACTGTGTAATCTACATCCTGTAAAATGCCCCCGAGCGTCACAGCATGTGCCTTTGTTTACAATACATCGACAATCGTCTACACTGCATATAACTGGCTGGTTCCCGTTACGCGTGCGGTCCGTACGATTAACTGATAGAGGCCGGGTTAAACCGTTGTACATGTAAACACGCGTGAATGGTTAGCGAGTTTGTTGATAATGCGAAAACATTGCACTTTTTAAGCGATTGCCTTGTTTGATTTAATCGACAATGGTAATGCGAAACGAATTAAACAATTACTATTTGCTAATAAGAAAAAAAAAAATAACTGCAGAAGACGAGGGATTTCGACAAGAAATTAAAAATTTTAGTTGACGACTTTTTTTACTTTTCTGAGGCGAGTTCGCTGGATTCTTTGGTGTATTTATAAGAATATCAGTATTCTAAAACATTCTGGTCCATTTTTGTACGAAATCACCCGGAATATATACAATATTAGACCACTTTCATTTCCTCTCACATGTAAACAAAAATTCAAGATGGCGGCCGCTCCGTCATGTGCTGTTTCGTTTTCGTGAGAATTTCGATGCTAAATCCACACGACAGTTGCTTACAGCTTTTGACTATCAATGTCAATTGTGTAAATATGCCTTAACTTAACAAAATCATATGTTTCTTCTATTATCAAGTTTGAAACAAAGCCATGTAAAATTTTCACTTTGTTCGTCCCCAGAACGTTCGTACCGTTTGGTACTATGAAAGTTTACTGAATTAATTTGTGACATCAATATTTAGTGTATTGTGCTGGTCTAGGGAATATAATTTATACATTTTTATGAATGGAGAATTTAAGATTTTTTAACTTTTATGTACATGTATGGTGCTGCTAATGTCCATGCAATTAATTTAGAATTAAATAAGAATTGTTTCATAAACCAGAGACGCCCCCACTTCCACCCTTTGTCACAATAGCAAATGCTATTATTCTGCTCATAGTTTGTGAATATAGGGAGTCATCGACACACTTCATATACACACAATATAGTCCAATAACATTTACTCAAATATGTGGAACATTCACATTTTAACTATGATTTTGTCCCTTTGGAACGAATTTGCAACTACCAAAGTGCCCTTTTTATGCCAGCACCCTGCCCTTTTCAAATTCTAGAAATAACACTACATAGTGTATATCATTTTCATGGATTTGAATTCTCACTTAATGCCGTTCATACACATTACAAACAATGCATGTTTGTTTACCTGAAAATGATACTGTTACAATGTCTGACACTGACTGACAGTAACATTCTACGTATATAGATCTGTTATTTGTATAAAAAAATAAAACGATTTTACTACGCATCGCGAAAACACATGACAATTGTTTTTTACCTTTTAACCCTTTTGTTTTCAAGAGATAAAATGAAATCAGTTTCTTCTGTGGTGTCAACATTGTCAGAAATTTGACTTTTTGCTACAACTTTCTTCTCAGATTTCCGGGCAAATCCGAATGATACTGTTTTGTTTGTTTCCTCGTCCATTTTCAGCGTTTGTGTCCGAGGCAATCCAAACCAAACGTTTGTCCAACGTCAAAATTCTTACAGCGGTTAGCTCCCCTGTCTGTGAACAAAACTCATGAAGTAAGGGTGCTGAATGTAAGCACGGATATATAAACCATGGATTCGAAACAGGCTGTTATTTGAACTCTCGCGAGCGTTGAGATTTTCTTCCGATATCAAATGATCGGAACACCTCGTCCAATTCTAAGAAAATGGTATAAATATATCAGTGGTGTAAGTATCCATTATATAGTCCCAGGCCCTGTATTATGTTTCTGTACATGATACTCAGATGCTTCTGACCAATGGTCATGTTCTTAAACATTCAGAATGTCCGGTAGTTTTACTCAGTTGTTAGTTCATCTAAATGTTATATGAAGAAATATTGGGTCGTTTCTTATACAAAACATGAAGTGGTAGCTCTACTTGATCTTATCCAGTTCGTGCATAATTTTTATAAACTTATTTAATAAAGCTATTGGATTATTGAACCATTGAATTATAAATTGATAATACTTCGTTGTGAAAAAAGTATGAAAATGCAAAACTGCGAAATTCAATAAACTTGTTAAACAATTGGAACATTTTGTAATGCTGCAATCATGTTACCGTAGTAGTCCTACATGTATCACAATATGACGTGGTTCAATTATATCCGGCGGAGTTAAATTAATCGAAGACACGAACGTTCTTCATAAAGACAGTTTGTTAACCATTCGGCATTCTTCAGCAACTTATATAGATTTTTTTCTCTGAACAAGGCCGACGAATTCCGAATGATTAATGTTTTTTTTAGAAACGTTAACGTATAGAATTAGTTTTTTCTCCGAAAAAGGCCGACGTGTTTCGAATGTGGATTTAGCTTCTTACGCTTATTTATACAATGCATACATTATATATCATTAAGCTGTATGACTTAGTTCGTTGGAAAACCCTTAAAGGGTATTTAATTGTCTCAAGAAGCATCGATTAGCTGACAATAAGACAAAATGTGAAACAATAGGATACAATCTTAAGTGGTTGTTGTGTGGTTTAGAAAGAGAAGTTCAAGATGTATTAAGTATACATACTTCGTACTATAGTGGAAATTGTTTACACTTACTAAACTATTACAGTCAAACCTGTGTTAAAGACCACCTGCGAACAAAGACAACTATTGCAAAACCTGTCTGCAAAGACCACCAATTTTATCTCCCATCAGACCATTTTCAATGATATTTAATCTGTTAATAGAGACCACCTGTAAACAAAGACCACATTTTGCTGTTCCCATGGGTGGCCTTTAAAGACATGTTTGACTGTATATTGATGTATTATGTACAAGTGCACCGAAACTCATGGCGAGGATACTAAATTGTGTAACTGACTATCTTCGAAACATGTTCAACATGTCAGTACTTGATGTATTGTTTTCATTTGTCATAACATGTGATTTTAGTTTCAGGACAAGTTTGGTACACGATCGTGCATTTCTACTGGTTGTTTTAAGGCGACATAACATTTATGCAATGAATGTATGAATTTTTCCATATTTGACGCTTATATTTTAATTTCGCCGAATTTGACATATTTTGCAAGAAATAAGACATTTAAGTCCTAAACGTCTTCTCGACTCCGGAAATGTCCTGATTTTGGAATCTGTGGGATACTATATTTGGCCTTTTTACACTCTCGAACTGTCCTGTTGTTTTTTTACTTTGTACGACCCTTTAATTATACTGATATGACATGACATTGGAATCGTCCTGGTTCGGTACTCCATGTGGAATTGTCTTGTTTTAGAACTCTGCGAGACTCAATGATTACAAGAACTCATTTCCCCCGGACTGTTCATCATTGGAACGGTCTATCCCCCATTTCCCATGTCTTACCGTAGAGCAGTTCAATGTTGCAGTTAGCAAACATTTGTTTCATTCCTACTTCCGTTTTTTTAAAGTTTGACTACTTTTACTTCTATTGACTAGACTACTAGACTACTATTTGTAGCTTGATGCGCAACCTTGTCTAAGTCCTCGTGAGAGGTTTGACACAATCGGCAGATAGATAGGCTCTGTAATTCTCTTGTTATTTTACTCCGTTTTACTTTCAAATTGTTCTGTTCTACTAAAGCCATAATTCTGTTTTGGAAGTGTCCTGATATTTGGACCACATGTGTCTCTATACTCATTGTGGACTCAAGTTGTGTGGCAATGACAATGTGTTCTGCACCTAATGAGCTAAACTTCAAACATAACGTAAGCCACAAGATATAGCTGCATTATGACTAGGCCGACAGACAGACACTTATTAACGTAAACTATGAAATTAAGATCTGAACTTACAAGCAAGTCGGGCTAGTAATTTACCAATTTTGACCAGCCCGAATGGAAATTCACTGGTCCGAATATTTTTGTGTGGATTTCTCATAAAACCCTCTCTTCCGATCCACTTCTGTCTGTTTTTTACCAGGTTTTGCCCGAGCAATGTATTTCAGTTGGAAGGCCATTTTTTCTTAGACCTGCTTGTGTGAAAAAAATCAAATATTTACGTTAAGAAACACTACGCTACAGGAAACAACCCAAATAACTAAGCGACCCATGCTTTTGGTACCCGGGAGTATAACAGAATAACGACCGAGCGCATAAGTTTCCGGGGAACCAGCGCAGTCGGCGATTTTAGCCGGTTGATTTAAAAGAAAGCGAAAGTAGGATTTAATTTTTCACTAGCATTTCGGATTTTTCTATAGCCCGAGAGAAAATCTACCAGATGTTTTGCCAATATTGACCACTCCGTTTTTTGTCATTAAATACAAATAAACAAATACATGTACACATATTATTATGTGATTAAATGAAAACTATTGAATAAGAAAAACTGGGACCAATATATATAGTATATATTTGTCCCAGAGGAAAACAATTATTGCAAACTATGAAGAATCGAACTGTTTTACATGTATATATGTTGCATGCATTTTGCTAAGTCAGCGTAAATATCATATGACAGCATTTTTTGTTTGTTAAATGGTCATTTATTTCCTCAATAAGCGGTTAGGAAATCCCATTTTGTCATTTTGTATTTCTGTAAAAAATACCGACTTTCGGTGTATTAAAGGAGGTTATTTCCTTCAATGAATTGTGTTAGGCTATATGTATATTCACGAATTAAGGGCTACTTTTCACTCATATTTTATTAAGTCAAATATGCGAAGCAAATAAAACAGAAGGAGACGAATGTGACATTTTACGAATTACAATCAAGTATTTGTAAACTTCACCTAGTATCCAAACATATCCATTAGATTGATAAACTCCAACTCTTAAGTTAATTTTTTGGTGCTTTTATTAAGCGCATTCTCGCTTAATTGAATCAAGGCCATATATATAATCTTATTGTAGGCCGGGACTCGGACTCCGTGGTCGAAATATTATGGTCACTGGCTTCAAATTACTCCCTCCCCCCTCACAACTGAGGGTTCGAATCCCACCAGAGATATAGAACTTTTAAGTTAGGACGCCCCAAGCTGGCTAACGCAAGGTCAATAGTTCTACCTCCATCCTATAATAGCTGGAATAGTCACAGTATGACACTGACTGTGACTTCACCTGCGCAATTCTTTTATAGTGTTCAGGTTATTTTCTGCCCAGTTTCGGCCTATTGTTGTCCGCTATCTAGACTTGTGCTGTGATATTTTCCATCCATTAATCCCCCCCCTTCACTGTTTGTCCTTTGATTCTCCTAGTTATTCCATATGGTCTGCCAGGCCATTCCACGCGCCTCTGTTCCCTAACGTATGTACCATTTAACCTCAAGTACCTTATGTTTTATTGAATGTTGTTTTCCCGGAGGTCTGTGTGAGGAGGCACTGTCTTGTGTATGTGGCGTTCCTGTATAGTAACGTATTCTCTCTCGTTTAAAGCCCCATTACAAACGAACTGTTTGTTTGTCGTGCACCTACGCAAATTATTTTTTTGGGGGGGCGGGGGAGTCGGTAGATCAATTATCTATCTTTTGAATATTGTCGGTATTCACCTGTTATGAACCAGGTGGATTCTTGCACCCAGAAGGCTAGAGTCAAGGGGCTATTTTGCTGGGTCAGTCGAGTTACCTCAAACGCATAATTTGTTAATGATGCCTTTGGGGCAATACATTCAGGTGTGCCCAAGCTATAAGAATGGCCTAAGCTAATTTGTTTGCGCAGTTCGGATGTAATGTGTACAATGTAGAATCAAAGTCAGTAATGATGACTTCAAATAGCTGAGTTGATTACGTTTTATATACAATTATAGAACACACATGAACCTAGAGATATCTTGTCACAACATGACTTCACTAATATTCACTGGCTGATACCCGTGGTGAACCGATTTTTGATAACGAATACACCAGCTAAGTTACTGCCCTCCCTGACAACAACTTAACTCGAACGTCGCGAGGCTGGGTCTCTCTTGATAACAAGAACAATATCATACAAGCGTTTATAAACATTACCCACTCAATAATTACCGGTAAGTAGATAATACCAAGAATACAAACTTCGACCCTCGGAATTTCCAACATCCTTATGAATAATTATTTAGTAGTATGCGGACATTAAACATTAAACTTTACATCACGTTAAGTGGTTTAACATGAGTTCTTTATTATCAAAAGTATAATACTACGTTAAACATCTGTCCGGTGTCATAAGTGTGTACAGTTAAAAACTACAAAAAGCAAGTGTATTTTTAATAACTTGATTTTTCTTCGCGTACTCATTCTTACTCACTGCTTCAGTGTCGTGGAGTCTCATTTTACGACGAGTCAGCTATAAAGAAGAGACATCATCGATTCATAATACGCAGGGATGTTGATAGGTTTCGAGTTACTCCATATATAGTTCATACTACAGTTGTAGTTTCTCAATACTGAAACTGATCGATGAATGAACGTGTTCGTTGTGCATGATAGTAAAATACAGAATAAAAATGAGTGATATTATGTATATTTGAGTGATCAGATATTGCTCAAGTCTCCGTCGCTTTCACACGCTACTGTTAGTACTACGATATTGATAAACGCAATCAGAGGGATTGAAGATTGTACGACTTGAAGAATTTCTTTCAAACTGTACCAAGGGTGGGATCGTTTATCGCGAAGTCCTGCTCAACCAAAAAGTGCGACTTATAATATAGGGCATACATAGATATGGCAAGTCAATTGACTTCAGCTTAAGTGTATGAATATATGCTGCACATCCTTTGCGAGTGTAAATTGATAACTAGTGCGTGCTTAATATTTAAGATATAATGAAGTGGTAAGGGACGTTTATTAATTGTTTATTTACCGTGGATTTACACGTGTCTTTGTTCGAGCACTTGGGATTGCGCAATAGGATTAGTGGTGTTACGCGAGTTTGTTAAGTGAGTGCTGGATATATCATGGCTTTATGGTAGCAGTGAATTAATATAAAATATGGTTGTGACTAGCATTTTATTGGACCCCGAGGGTCCCGGGAAGGGACAAGATCCCTACCGAGGGGCCATGAGTCCGGAGATACCGAAGGAAAATACGGACAGTCAAGCTCAGTTTAATTTTGATCCTACAGAAACTGTGATTGTTGTACGTAGAAAACGTGAGGCTGGAAGTGGAGAAAATAGTGTTGTTTTAAAAAGTTTGCTCAAACCGAATAATCAGAAATCATTATTGACTAATAGTTTAAATACTTGCAGAGCCGGACGTATTGAAAAGATACGTGTCCTCAAAAGGTCAGTATATGTTTCAATTTAGACAATTTTCTCAGCTTTCATAATCACTGCATATTATCACACGCCCTATGATGTTCTATTTGTGACTATGAATATTTATTGATACCAGCTTACTGTATGATTATTTATGAATGTATAACATCGTACAACCGTACATCCTTGAACAACTGTATATACAAGTTAACGCATATGTACATAACATATTTGACCTTGACAATTGCAATGTAGCTTAAAACAGGGAAGAGACGATCCAATACTAGGCAGCATTGATTTTCCCGTTCAATCGCAGATTCTCTAAACACTAAATAGACAGAAAACTGGAAGAGAAAACGTCGAGTAGAATCCATGCTTTCGATTTTCCTATACGCTACATGTATTGACTGAATGGAAACCAGTCTGTTTGTAATCCCAGAGTATATGATCGGTATAGTAATAGTACACTCGTATAACGTTTGCATTTTTGCAAATAGTCAATTGAAACAATCACTGTGGGGTAATGAGTGACATGATCAATGCTAATACAAGAAGCATTGCGGGGGTGGTGTTTGTCTCTGGTATATATACCACTACACGATGATTTCTGAATTTTATATCGACTATCGATACATTGTCTTACAGTTAAGGCAGCCTTAATTATCCTACACATTTCGTGTGACGTGCTCTACGTTCGTGTGGTGTCTTAAAGTAGTTTCTTTTAGAGTAATGGCACAATATTATTTACGTTCTCTGTACACCATGATTATCAACTTCGCTCTGCAGATCGATAACATTCAATATATGCCGATCAGGGTTGGTGGCCATACTGAGAAATGATACAAGTAGAGTGACATACTTAATTCAAACCATTACATATCATGATAACATATTGACCAGTGACGCTAGTTTACTGTTATTGTAGAGTGACATACTTAATTCTAACCATAAACTATCATGATAACATATTGACCAGTGACACTAGTTTACTGTTATTGTAGAGTGACATACTTAATTCAAACCATTACATATCATGATAACATATTGCCCAGTGACGCTAGTTTACTGTTATTGTAGAGTGACATACTTAATTCAAACCATTACATATCATGATAACATATTGACCAGTGACACTAGTTTACTGTTATTGTAGAGTGACATACATAACATATTGACCAATGACACTAGTTTACTGCTATTGTAGAGAGACATTCTTAATTCTAACCATAAAATATCATGATAACATATTGACCAGTGACACTAGTTTACTGTTATTGTAGAGTGACATACTTAATTCAAACCATTACATATCATGATAACATATTGACCAGTGACGCTAGTTTACTGTTATTGTAGAGTGACATACATAACATATTGACCAGTGACACTAGTTTACTGCTATTGTAGAGTGACATACTTAATTCAAACCATAAAATATCATGATAACATATTGACCAGTGACGCTAGTTTACTATTATTGTAGAGTGACATACTTAATTCTAACCATAAAATATCAGGATAACATATTGACCAGTAACATATTGACCAGTGACATTTGTTTACTGTTATTGTAGAGTGACATACTTAATTCTAACCATAAACTATCATGATAACATATTGACCAGTGACACTAGTTTACTATTATTGTAGAGTGACATACTGAATTCAAACAATAAATATCATGATAACATATTGACCAGTGACACTAGTTTACTATTATTGTAGAGTGACATACTTAATTCTAACCATAAACTATCAGGATAACATATTGACCAGTGACACTAGTTTACTGTTATTGTAGAGTGACATACATAACATATTGACCAGTGACACTAGTTTACTGTTATTGTAGAGTGACATACTTAATTCTAACCATAAAATATCATGATAACATATTGACCAATGACGCTAGTTTACTGTTATTGTAGAGTGACATACTTAATTCTAACCATAACATATCATGATAACATATTGACCAATGACGCTAGTTTACTGTTATTGTAGAGTGACATACTTAATTCTAACCATAAAATATCATGATAACATATTGACCAGTGACGCTAGTTTACTGTTATTGTAGAGTGACATACTTAATTCTAGCCATAAAATATCATGATAATATATTGACCAGTGACACTAGTTTACTGTTATTGTAGAGTGACATACTTAATTCTAACCATAAAATATCATGATAACATATTGACCAGTGACACTAGTTTACTGTTATTGTAGAGTGACATACTTAATTCTAGCCATAAAATATCATGATAATATATTGACCAGTGACACTAGTTTACTGTTATTGTAGAGTGACATACTTAATTCTAACCATAAAATATCATGATAACATATTGACCAGTGACACTAGTTTACTGTTATTGTAGAGTGACATACTTAATTCTAACCATAAAATATCATGATAACATATTGACCAGTGACGCTAGTTTACTGTTATTGTAGAGTGACATACTTAATTCTAACCATAAAATATCATGATAACATATTGACCAGTGACGCTAGTTTACTGTTATTGTAGAGTGACATACTTAATTCTAACCATAAAATATCATGATAACATATTGACCAGTGACACTAGTTTACTGTTATTGTAGAGTGACATACATAACATATTGACCAGTGACACTAGTTTACTGTTATTGTAGAGTGACATACTTAATTCTAACCATAAAATATCATGATAACATATTGACCAGTGACACTAGTTTACTGTTATTGTAGACTGACATACTTAATTCTAACCATAAAATATAATGATAACATATTGACCTTAATCAACTTTATATAAGTTAAATTTACACGAAAATGACGTTAGGTTGCTGTGGTGTAGTGGTTAGCATAACGGACCGGCAATCGGGTTCGATTCCCGGTAGCGCCATTGACCGATTTTTCGTGTTCCTGAAAACATGACTTTATGACTTAACATTCATGATGCAAATGAATTGAACTATGGGAAAAAAGTGAAGTTAAACTCTGTTCATCATCTTAGATCACTTTGTCATAAATGCTGCGAAGATTCTAAATGTACAAAATGGCGGACTAGATCTTTTGACCAGTATGTATTCATGCTGTTATTTAGTGTTTACTGTATAGTTGTTAGTTCAAGTTTATTGACATTTTAGAATTATCTTTTCAGTACTCACATGTTACTTGACCGTTTAGAGTTATCGCTTTACTCACACATTAGTTGAGACTTTAGAGTAATCGTTTACTCACAAGTTAATTGAGACTTTAGAGTAATCGTTTACTCACAAGTTAATTGAGACTTTAGAGTAATCGTTTACTCACAAGTTAATTGAGACTTTAGAGTAATCGTTTACTCACAAGCTAATTGAGATTTTAGAGCAATCGTTTACTCACAAGCTAATTGAGATTTTAGAGTAATCGTTTACTGACAAGTTAATTGAGATTTTAGACGAATCGTTTAAGTGTTCTAGGAGGCAGTGTGTCCTAGGGGGCATAGTGTTCTGGGGGCATAGTGTTCTAGTGGGCATATTGTTCTAGGAGGCAGTGTGTCCTAGGGGGCATAGTGTTCTGGGGGTATAGTGTTTAGGGGGCATAGTGTTCTGGGGGTATAGTGTTTAGGGGGCATAGTGTTCTGGGGGCATAGTGTTCTAGTGGGCAGTGTGTCCTAGGGGCATAGTGTTCTGGGGGCATAGTGTTCTAGTGGGCATATTGTTCTAGGAGGCAGTGTGTCCTAGGGGGCATAGTGTTCTGGGGCATGGTGTATAGGGGGCATAGTGTTCTAGTGGGCATATTGTTCTAGGAGGCAGTGTGTCCTAGGGAGCATAGTGTTCTGGGGCATGGTGTATAGGGGGCATAGTGTTCTAGTGGGCATATTGTTCTAGGAGGCAGTGTGTCCTAGGGGGCATAGTGTTCTGGGGGTATAGTGTTTAGGGGGCATAGTGTTCTGGGGGTATAGTGTTTAGGGGGCATAGTGTTCTGGGGGCATAGTGTTCAAGTGGGCAGTGTGTCCTAGGGGCATAGTGTTCTGGGGGCATAGTGTTCTAGTGGGCATATTGTTCTAGGAGGCAGTGTGTCCTAGGGGGCATAGTGTTCTGGGGGAATAGTGTTTAGGGGGCATAGTGTTCTGGGGGCATAGTGTTCTAGTGGGCAGTGTGTTCTAGGAGGCAGTGTGTCCTAGGGGGCATAGTGTTCTGGGGGTATAGTGTTTATGGGGCATAGTGTTCTAGAGGACATAGTGTTCTAGGAGGCAGTGTGTCCTAGGGGCATAGTGTTCTGGGCGCATAGTGTTTAGGGGGCATAGTGTTCTTGGGGCATAGTGTTCTAGTGGGCATATTGTTCTAGGAGGCAGTGTGTCCTAGGGGGCATAGTGTTCTGGGGTATAGTGTTTAGGGGGTATAACGTTCTAGAGGACATAGTGTTCTAGGAGGCAGTGTGTCCTAGGGGCATAGTGTTCTGGGGGCATAGTGTTTAGGGGGCATAGTGTTCTAGTGGGCATATTGTTCTAGGAGGCAGTGTGTCCTAGGGAGCATAGTGTTCTGGGGCATGGTGTATAGGGGGCATAGTGTTCTAGTGGGCATATTGTTCTAGGAGGCAGTGTGTCCTAGAGGGAATAGTGTTCTGGGGGCAGGCACAGTGTTCTATGGGCATGGTGTTCTTGGGGGACACAGTGTTCAGAGCGCTGGACCCCTGATCCGCAGTTTGTCTTGGGCAATTTCGTTGTTTGGGGTTCTATATCCCTCTATTTTGCGTTGTAAATTCCTATATATGTTCGCATATTTTTGTCAAAGTCAGGTTGTCAGCAAGGTATCGTCTTAGCAAGATATCTTTAATCTTATAAAACGACCTTGCGAACCAACCGCTATAATCAATCCATTATGTAACATTATTTTGTAACGGAGGAACGCTCAACAATGTTAAGTCCAAGATTTTAAGCAATTTCGCCCATGAAGTATCAAAATGCAGCACAGCAATTACTGACGCACAGTGCTTTACTGTAACACAACTGATAAGATTTGACAGCTCTTTGTTTAACTGTGGGGATGAAGAAACACACGTGGTGAAAATGCATACAGTCGGACTTCGTATATTCGACAACCTTCCATCCGAATACTTGGTATCATCCGAAAGGTATGGAGGACCTTTGACAGACATTGTCCTTCATCGCTGCTACTGGACTGACCGTGTAAAGGCGAACGAGAAGAAGAAGATCTGAAATGAATATCAGGTCCCGATTTATCTTCTTATGCACGTCGAATTAAAAGGGGTTATTCGAAACCATGTATTATTCGAAATAACATTTCGGACCCGATGAATTCGAATGAACGAGGACCGACTGTAGTTAATAGCTGAAAGTAATTACTCATCCACCTACTTTGTTATTTATTTCATTCATTCCTGTGATAAGAATTGTTGCTAAGAATACACATGTTTTTTTATAATCGGTAATTATAATCTCGTCAATATGGCGAGGACATTGATATCACGGATAATTTCGTGTCTTGATGGCTCCCCGAGCTGAAAACGATTTGCCATAAAATAACACTGTACTGTAGCTGAATTGTTTTGAGTCCGATGGTCATATATCTGAGTACGTGGTCCAGCCTCAGAATGCAGCAATGCCATAGGTCAATTTAAGACCATTGAACCAACCAATCAGAGGCTTTAGATGTATAACCCCAGACCTTGGACTTCGTTGTTCAATACGATTCAAGACTTTGCCTATAAACAATGTAATTATATTCATTATAACACCCACTTGAGTCAAGGTCGTATGTACACACCGTATATGTAGTTTAAACTTAGTTTATGAATCATTAACACTTCACGCTGTATCGTGTTTCACTCAGTCTGTTTACGTCAATTTGTATACATGCATGTACTGGTCAACAGAGCTATCATGAGAATATTCGCTATATTTTTATGAAATGGCTACCGTGATTTTGACTCATCAACTTATTATGTCGTTCACGACCCGTTTTGTAATACATGTAAAAACCCGTTTTGTAATAAAAACCCGTTTTGTAATAAAAACCTACCTAAACAATAAGTAAACAATAATGTCGATGAATCAACACAGGATGCTTTTTAGAAACTACAGTATAACCTCGATAATAAGACCACCTTTGTGATCCTTGAAAACTGGTCTAATTGAGGTGGTCCTAACATTGAGGTTGAATAAAGAGCAAAACAGTTGAAATGGACTTGAAAGTTGTGGTCTTATTATAGAGGTGGTCTTTAAGTGAGGTTTTACTGTATATAGAATACTACTGGCGGGTTGGCTCTTTTGCCCAGTACATTGTTTATATTTATAGCGTATTACTGTTACTATGTATGATGTTCCAACAATGTTCTCCATGCAGCATCTGTCGGCACGAGTCATGTTTGTATTTCCATACAATTTATCATTTGTAATTAAATGTTTATATTATTTTGTATTAATTACATCGTTTGAAATAAAACTGTATACATTTGTAACACAGTTCACAGAACACAGTCAGTACTCTCTCGTCTCTCCAAAATTTGGGTCAGTAACTGTCGACTGTATATCTAGACGTCCCAGCTTACATTCGGGGTTTACGGGTAACTGACAATACGGTTAGAGGGGCTGTTTGTTCTGTGTTCGATTAGAAGCAAACAATATCTTATCACCAGTTATTATTATTAGAGAAAAATACCCTAAATCATTCATGTTAAAATGTCCGTCCGTCTGTCTGTCTGTCACAAAATTGTGTCCGCGGACATGTCTTGTACCCCCTGGAAGAATTTCTAAGAACTTGGCACAAATGTTCACCATTATGACACGAAGAGCGAAACGGAACTTTTGGTCATGATGAGTCCAAGTCAAGGTCATACGGCAAGGTCAAAGTTCAAACAGTCTATACTTCTCGTCCACTCCATATCTTTTCACCCTCGGGAAGGATTTCATGATATTGTGACATGAAATTGTACTACACTAGTATTGAAACGACTTGCGGAACCCATTTTTCGGGTTGTAATAAACATTAATTGAACAGAGAAACACGCTTATTACGTCATGTATTGTGACCTTTTCAATATCGACCTCCTGGGGGTTAAATCACAACGAGGCATACATTGGCACCTGGTATTTTCCGGAAAACAAGAAACGAAATGAGACAAAAATATGATATTAAAAGTAGACTGTTTTCCAGTAATATCCTGATGAAATATCAACGTTTCTGTCTCTTTCGAAAGTTTTATTACAAAACGGGGTTTTATTACAAAACGGGTTTTATTACAAAACGGGTTTTTACATGTATTACAAATCGGGTCGTGACAGAGAATTCGTTTTCTTAAAGATGCATATTGTTCATCTGGACATACAATGTTGGCTTCATCCAGTATTGTTGTTACATTGGCTTAAACATCTGTAATAAGAACCATTGCAATGTATAACCAATTTAAAATATATGGTTTTTACCATATACAGACAAAACTTGTAAAATAGCATGAATGTTAAAAAAAATGGAAGTTTTTTTTTAAATTTATGATGTATAAACACCTTTCTTCAACAAATACGGATCAATATATTATGAGTTCATTCCTCGTAAATGCATGTTTATTGATGTTTTAACTATAGAAAATATACTTTTCATATTTGTCTAGGTAAAACAAATGAACAAAATATGAGCATACTATTACTTTAATAGCGGCATTGCTTATTCAAGTTGATTAGGATCCTAACATGAACACACGTAATCTTCTAAATTTTCAATGCTCTATTGTACACTTATTCTGCTGATAATTGATAATTTAATCAGAATAATCGTTGTGTGTCTTCATTGCACTGAATAAAGTTATATAGTTATTTAAGTGTTGCTATGGTAACATGATGCTGATACAATAATGTAGTCTGGAATAGGTGAATCGTGGGCTATAACTTTTTTAGGATGACACTGTGATAAGATTGTGAACCAAGGTGCACTTAAAAGTTAACCGTGACAAAGTATAGGCCACTGTTCTTGTAAGTGGTGACGAAATAACTACGCAAGAAACTTGAGAATTGTAATAAAGAACGTATGAAATAATTGTCAAATGCACTTACACAATGACGACAAAGCTGTACAGCGTTTTTATGAAACAATATTTTATCGTAGCTAATTCATTCCAGCTGATAAAACTGGTAAGATAAAAGCAAGGGAAACATTTACCCTTGGTAGTGTGACATTGATAAAGAAAGATGTGTACAGTGTATAGCAAATTGTGATATCTCTTCGGAGATAAAGACTGTCGAACATCTAGATTGAAGCAGTTTGTTGAAGTTTTTCACTGCTGAACTTGCTTGGTTGTATACTGTAGGCTACTTAGTACTTGTTCATATATGTAGGGTGGATAATAAAGAAACAATGAGTTAAAGGTACATAGTGCTAAATATGAGAATATCGTTGGTAATTGCCTTTATATAGATGTACTCTACAACACTGCATTGTCACTTTTCTTACATGTTTCCCAAAATCATACAAGTGTTCGAAACCAGTATTTTCTACCCAGATATAGGCGCCTAGTTAGCGCTAGCATAAGAAATATCTGCATCGGACTCGTGTTTTTGCTGTGCCAGGAAACTTTTAAGAAACGTTTTAGAATACGTATGTATGAAGGCATTAACATGCCATTATATAAAAGTTATCACGTGACAAATTTGTATAGAAAATCAGACTTTGTACTTTTTAAATGTGATAACTGGTCATTATGTATGATAGTTGATAGATTCTGATTACTTGACCATTTTTTGGGGTGGAAAGGTAAGAAACAATGATTTATAATGAGATGACTGGTCATTCTCTGATGGTCAGTTGTACCATACTTATATCATTTGACCCTGTTTGTTGGGCGGAAAATAATGGAACAAAAGCTTTTAACTCGATGCCTGGTCATCGTGTTGGTCTGTTTTTCGATGCTTAACACTTGACCATGGTATTATGGAAAAATAAGATTGTAAGATGTCATTCCATTGGTCACTTGTACAGTACTAGTACTTAACAATTGAATATGTCCGTAGTGTAGAACATGAGGAAATTTATTATCATATTATGAGAACTGGTCATTCTGTTGAACAAGTGTGTGACAATGTCTGTAGGATGTGTAATAAGAAAACAATGGCTTATCATTGCGGTCATGTTTTGTCACTTGTACAACACTTAACGCTTGTTCGTATTTGTAAGGATGAAAATTAAGAAACAATGGGTTATAGCCAATGGTCACTGGTCAAATATACTTTGTTTTGTCTGTATTTGCCATGTCTTTTTTCCCTGGGTACATGTATTTGGAATCAACTGAAAACTTGCTTGCACATGAACGGTTCTGGATAATCAAGATTACATTAATTGGTATAAATATTAATTGCAAAACTAGCTAGCACGTGAACGGTTCTGGATAATCAAGATTACATTAATTGGTATAAATATTAATTGCAAAACTAGCTAGCACGTGAACGGTTCTGGATAATCAAGATTACATTAATTGGTATAAATATTAATTGCAAAACTAGCTAGCACGTGAACGGTTCTGGATAATCAAGATTACATTAATTGGTATAAATATTAATTGCAAAACTAGCTAGCACGTGAACGGTTCTGGATAATCAAGATTACATTAATTGGTATAAATATTAATTGCAAAACTAGCTAGCACGTGAACGGTTCTGGATAATCAAGATTACATTAATTGATATAAATATTAATTGCACGTTGAAATTAAATTTTACAAGTAAATAGTTAAACATGACCAAAGACCTAAATATGGTATTAGGTCTTTGACATGACAGAGGTTTCTTTGCCGTACTAACATGGTTTTGCTATTTGCATATCAGTGTTGTGTAAACCAATCAAATCTTACGTTAACCACCAAGGCAATTTCTCTTCAGCCGAACAACGTTTGTAACTTTGACGCGGATTGGTTAACCTTTCGATGAAGGGTACGTTACCTTACCGAAATCCACTGAATTTACCGAAATCAATTTTAGATGTGGTGTAACCAGCAATCGTCACATCTCGGCATTTTTTTATGTTGCACAACAAATCTTAACCTTCAAATTGCGCCGACCATCTACTAGTATTTTCAAGATAGTTCTTGTTTTGCGTTGAAATGTTTTGTATTGGCGAAATATTAGTGTTTGTAACTTCGACTCAAATAATTTGAATGGTGACAATATCAGCATTGTTTACTGTAAACTGGGACCCTTTATATGTAAGGAATTTCATGTTAATTACAAAATTGGCTTGTCTTTTAAAGACTCATCGAAATGAAGTGGGGGCTCTTAATAAAAATTCTCTAGATGACAAATTGTTTCTGTATTTTATTAGGAAATCAGTCCAAGCGATGATATCCACGTTCTGCTAATAAAGCTTTTATTGTGTAAAATACAAGAATGACAAAACATTCCGAATACAGATCAATAAGTTTGTCTGTCAAACACTAAAATGTTCAGCGAAGAATACAATCCACTTGTTGTATTCGTGAAGAGTAAATTGTCCTATTTAGATCACTTTCATTAAATATTACGTTTATTGAATTCAGATATATTCCACTTTGCTTAAACAATCATTCTTTTGAATGTTGTGACTATTCAGTTTCTATTAAATCGCTTAGACAACTAATCAAAGACGTTTCTACAGAAAACAAAAAATACCTTGACATAAGATGGTCGGCGCAATTTTAAGGTTAAGATTTGTTGTGCAAAATAAAAAAAGCTGAGATGTAAAGACTGCTGGTCAGTCCAGATCCAAATTGGATTTCGGTAATTTCCCCGAAATTCAGTGGATTTCGGTAAGGTAACGTACCCTTCATCGAAAGGTTAACAAATCCGCGTCTAGGTTACAAACGTTGTTCGGTTGAAGAGAAATTGCCTTGGTGATTAACGTAAGATTTGATTGGTTTACACAACACTGATATGCAAATATCAAAAGTATGTTAGTACGGCTGCGCTGAACGAGGCCACGCCGTGACAGGTTTCTTGCACGCTGTAGTTTCCTTAAAACAATTGATCCAATTCCTACAATCTGGTAATGCTTAAGGTAATGCAGTTATAATGCATACATGTATGATCTACCTATTCAAATCAAGGGCGGGTACATGATTTTCTGTTATGGTGGGGGCAGAAAGGATGTAGATGGTGTGACAAGGGGCATTTGTCCCTTGTTCAGGGGAGTCTTGGGAGCACGTTCTTGCTGATTTTCATGCAAAATCTACCATGATACTGTATGTAAACGGTTACATCATGTTTAGACTGGAGAAGGACACAATTCGCAGATTCTATATTATTGATATCATATCACCTTAAATACGCATATGCAAATAAGCTTTGTATACTGGTTAATTTCATCAAAGTGCTTACTATCATTGTAAGATTGCCATTCTAAATACATGTTACGTAATGATACGGGAACAGTCCGTAATTGGGATGTGGCAACCAGTCAGAAAATACACTCATTCAAACTTTAAAAGTTAAAGCTGATAAGTACTCCGATACAGTAATTGGTGATATATAATGAAGCATCTATTGTATGCATCTTGTTTGGAATATAACTAACGACTATGATAGTATTTTTATGATTTCAAATTTATTTCATTATTAAAACAACAACCAAATTTAATTTTGCAGAAAGTGCAAGGGTTAAAGAAAGCAAGAACAGTTGATAATACTTATACTATTGTATTGGCGTTACAAGTCTGAGTACTTATAACTTTTAACGAGTGTTCACATTATTGCCTGAACTAAGACTGTTCGCCGGCCACTTTCGAGTTATGAAGTTTTCGCTCTTTATCAATTACAGTCAACCCTGTCTGTAAAGACCACCCAAGGAAACAGCAAAATGTGGTCTTTGTTTACAGGTGGTCTCTATTAACAGATTAAATATCATTGAAAATGGTCTGATGGGAGATAAAATTGGTGGTCTTTGCAGACAGGTTTTGCAATAGTTGTCTTTGTTAGCAGGTGGTCTTTAACACAGGTTTGACCGTAGTTATTAAATGAGACCATTGAAAGCTTGAACATCTACGGTGTTCGTAGAGATATATATTTAATCATTATATGAAGGTGTATTTAAATAAGGTGCTTGGAAAAAGTTCACTTAACACCATTAAAAACGCAACTGTTTTAATTAGGCTTCATTTTGTACACGATGTTAAAAGCTACCAACTGTTAACACTGTTTAAAATGTTGTTCAAAAAGTATTGAAACTATGGATCAATATTCATATTTCATGATTGAATAAGTTTAGGAAATTATTGTTTTTTAATTAATACAGCATTATTTCTTCTTTATGTCATGTATTGAAGCAGACAATTTTCGGTTGCGTTTTTATCGCCTTTAGGTATATATCCGCGTATACATGTACAATGTATCGCTGGTATTCATAAATACTTCCCTTTTCTATATGAGTAATCATTTATTTATAATTTAGTGATCTTTTCCTAAGAGAACACTCAAAGCTCACTGGACAATAATTGAGTGTATGATAGTAAAGTATGTATAACCTACGATAAGGAGTCCAGGAAATATATGTATTGTTTTATGTCCGTTTATCAAAATACTTGTAAAAGTTATATGTTTTTCCAGTAAAAATGTATATTGTTTATATTATTTACCAGTGTCATTTTGTTTCACCATGCAGTTACTTTTATTTTAGTTTACTGTGTATGTTATGTTGTTTTACCAGTGATTGCTATATTGTTTAACCAGTTAGTGTTATATTGTTTAAGCCCCAGTCACACCGGGCCTGAGAACAGGTTACGACCTAGCTGAGATCGAAAAAAAATTGGAATCGCGGGCAGATCGTAGAAAGAGCGAACAACCGGTCTTAGAGGTCATGGGTGATCGCCAGAGCAAAATCAGTCGCAGCAAGTTCAGTGATCATGTTCAAAACTTCTGACCTGCGATTCCAAATCTTAAGAGGTCGCAGACAGGTATTACATGGTCGTACCACCAGTCGCGCATGGATGCACCACCAGTCGTGAGTCTCCACGATTGATCGTACGATCGATCGCTGATCGCCAACACTAGTCGCACGATTACCTAAGATTGCGATTGATCTTCTCCTAGTGTTGGTGATCGCACGACCACCCGCACAACCGATCGTACAATGACCTACCACCAGTCTTAAGAGCAATCGCAGTTTGCGATCGCAAATGGAGATCGTAGCAAACATTGCCTATTGGTCGTACCTCGGCCAAATTGCCACCAATCGCAAGATCATGAAAACGTACGAACCGGTGTGACTGAGGCATTACCAGTTAGAGTTATATTGTTTAACCAGTTCATATTATTTATCAGTTTGTAAGACATTATCCGTGTATTATTATTTCTCTGCATCAAGATATGTTAATTGTGGCATTGCGTGCAATACATTAATTACATGTATGTATCGTAAAAACACGATTTCAGTCACAATATAATACGTTTGTTGCATACTCAGTTCTCCGACACATCACAGTAAGTGGGAAGCACAACTTTCTGCAATACGTCAACATTAAGTTGACACATACATAATCACCATCTTAGATAACTAAATATCGTTCTATATGCAACTATTGATATTAAATGTATATGAATAAGATATGAGTTCGGTGCCCGATCACCGCATCTTTCAGACATTTAGTTGATTAAAGCTGACTTGCCAACTATGTGTACGGATTCCGAGTGTTTTGGACAGCTCACACAAAGATCGACCTAAACATATTAGTCAGTCAAACAGGACGAGTCTGTGCATTTGACATATTCTATCAACCATTGCTGTTTAGGATAAGACGTAACCTTGACAACGTATACGTTTAACCATTTACGACTGCACAATTTATAATTGATCGTAAATATAAAGATACATCTTAACCATTTACGACGTCGCAATGTAGAATTGTTCGTAAATATAAAGACACATGTGAACCATTTACGACGTCGCAATGTAGAATTGTTCGTAAATATAAAGATACATGTGAACAATTTACGACGTCGCAATGTAGAATTGTTCGTAAATATAAAGATACACGTGAACCATTTACGACGTCGCAATGTAGAATTGTCTTTTTAAATCTTTAGAAGCAGAGTTATGGCCCTTGAATGTGTAAAATGGCAAAAAAAAACAGTTTCTGGTCAATACTTTCAATTAGGAATGATCTGTTTTGTCTAGACCAAACTTGGTATATAGTGAGCTTTTACGAAGCACCTGTAAATATATATTTATGGTCGCATGATGTTCGCACTTCTGATGACTCTTATACAAGTCAGAAGATGAATAATGGACATTTTTCTCAATTTTCACACCAGTAGTCCGGAGATTACGTTGACACAAATTCTTCATACAAATTGCACTAACTATGAAGGGATATATAGATAAAGACAATGTCTGTGTACTGCGCTGGGCTGGGTATGACAGTAACGACGGGGGCGCCTGTATCCGATAAACACTGTACGTAGTTTATGATTACATCGTCTTCAACACATGGTGTATATATGTAGTTAAATATTTGTTTAAGTAATATCTATGATGACACCCAGAATTAATTCGGTCATGATGATATCACTACAGTCATTATGTGTCTCATCTTATCGAATGTTGGCTCCATTCTTATTTGTTATGCACTTGATGACCGGAAACTTGTACAGTAAAGCCTCAATAATGAGACCACCATTTGTATCGAAGAAATTCGGTCTTACACAAGAGGTGGATTATCAAGTTAAAAAATTCGGAAGGAAAAATAAAAACTGGTCCATGAAAGTACTGTTTCATAAAATAATTGGATTTAGTTCTTTAAAGATGTATCTGTCAAACCTGTCTGTAAAGACCACCCATGGGAACAGCAAAATGTGGTCTTTGTTTACAGGTGGTCTCTATTAACAGATTAAATATCATTGAAAATGGTCTGATGGGAGATAAAATTGGTGGTCTTTGCAGACAGGTTTTGCAATAGTGGTCTTTGTTCACAGGTTTGACTGTATCTGGCTCGTGAATCTCAATATAAAATGTTTGAACTGGCTTTATCCAGCTAAATCATCTCTAATAAGAACCATTGCAATGTATAACAGATTGAAAAAAGATTTTTTACCATATTACGAACAGAAAAAACCTGTTTAATAGCCTGGATTTTTTTTTTAAATTTTATGATGTACACACATCTTTCTTCAGCTAACATGGATCAATACATTACGAGTTCATTCTCTGTTAATGCGTGTTTATTGATGTTTTAACTATAGGAAATATATTTGCATGTTTGTTTAAGTAAAGAAATGAACACAAAATGAGCAATATATTACTTTAATGTGTTTAAGAGAAGTTTTACTGAGTAAGTGTATATGTTGTCTGTACAAATTCACGTCAACATGAATTAATATCGTATCCAAACCTTTGAGTTTTGAGTTGTGCTGACTTGGTTATTCGATTGGTTATTGGCTCCAACTCATATGGGTTATTAGGCTTTACATGATTTGTTCTTTACTATGTGCCGAAGTGTAGTAGAACTTCACAGTAGTTTCATTGTCCGTCTAAACGTTCGATAGTTCCTTAGTTTGACCGTCCGTACGCAGTGTCTCGAAATTTAGCACACGTTTTGATTTAAAGCATGATGAAAAGGTGTTTAGTGAGGAAGAATCATGTCAGTGCCATGAAGGTCACGGTCATTTGCCTGTGCACTCCACCTGGGGGGGGGGGGGGGCATTCGTTACTTTGGCAATTTCTTGGTATTGTATGGTTCTAATTCTTGTTTAGGTGACATAAGGTGTACTTATATATAGTACAACTGTTTATTATCTCGATTTGAAAACCACCATATATCGTTAATATTGTAACTGACACAATGCGCTCGATTCAAATCCCAGTGCCATCGTTTTACGGAAGTCCGAGTTTGCGTCTTCCGGTCCATCCGTATCTAACCGATTATTGATGTAGAAATATAAATGATGCTGTGATTGACTGCATTATTCGTGTAATCTAAAGACATTTTAGGATTTTTTTTGTCGTAGTCGTCTTGGGTTCGAACCATTAAATTAAGTTAATTAAACATATCCCTAACATTTATAAGAATACTGTCGTCCCAGGTTATCGTATAAAACATGTGGCCCGTGCGTCTGTAAGACATATATGCAGTATTAAATTACCAAACATGTTTTAAAGACAATTTAATGGTGACAAGCGTCTGTATTTGCATCAGTGTGGCAAAGGGCTTGGTCACTATGTGACAATGATGGCTGAATGAAGCTTACTGTAGAACACATAACAACAATACTGAGATCCTATATCAGATCTCACACGTGTGTGTAAAGTGAAATCTCAATAATAAGACCACCATTGGTTCCGAAGACAGTCGGTTTTAGTTATGAGGTGGTCCAATTATCGAAAGTCGGTTTTAGTTATGAGGTGGTCCGATTATCGAAAGTCGGTTTTAGTTATGAGGTGGTCCGATTATCGAAAGTCGGTTTTAGTTATGAGGTGGTCCAATTATCGAAAGTCGGTTTTAGTTATGAGGTGGTCCGATTATCGAAAGTCGGTTTTAGTTATGAGGCGGTCCGATTATCGAAAGTCGGTTTTAGTTATGAGGTGGTCCGATTATCGAAAGTCGGTTTTAGTTATGAGGTGGTCCGATTATCGAATTAAAATATGGAGGAAAAACTAGAAACTGGTTCATGAATATGCAGTCTTATAATGAGGTGGTCTTAAGTTTGATGTCGCCGCTTTTAGCGTTTTACTGTATTTTACAATATTTTGTTGGCTTAATCAAATAATGGCGTGAATATATGTTTTATAATTGGTGTACATTCCCTTTATATTTGCTTAATTATTATATAAACCGAATTCAGAATATCTCATAAGCAAACAGTTCTCGTGGTTTAAACTCGTGGATGTTTTTCATGCGACCTTGACCTTATTTTAATGCATGATTTACAGAAGTCTGATCATATTGTAGGACCTTCTCTATAATGTTATCAATCATCACTATACAAATACCCAACTATTTTCCAATCAAATGTTCATTAATGCAAAAATAATTTGTTATATCCCTTCCTTCGAGTTTTTGTACAGTCTTACGATGCAGCCTTCCCATTGATCAAATTTGCACCCAGAACTAACCAATCAGATGCTGATTTCACATTAACGTGTACATGTATTTGTTTGTTATTTGCAATTCGTGTGCAAGTTCGAAGAATCGTGGGTGCAACTTCTTAACACGGAAGTTCGACACTTGAAATTATCACCCCATTTCAAAACATAATGCATATATACGAACTGTTTACTTCTACTCTTTACGTCATGTCTGTGCATAAATTATCATTATCTCTTGACAGATTGTATAGGTATGAAGATTCCCCTAATGTGTAATATAAATATTGTTCAATTTGATAAATGAAGCGGGCCATTCATTGCTTGATTCATTGTTGGAGAGGCTGATATTTTCATTCGTTCGTTTGTTCGGGTATGTCCGGTTAGTTCAATGGACTTTCTACCTGGGCGGTCTGGTGTTCGTTTCCCGGACGGGGCAGGTCCGTCTGACATTGGGCTACGGTCATTTCCCCCCTACCTTTAATTCACGTGGAGTAGTTGTCAGCTGCTTGTGGAGAGCGAAGTTAGTATTGGTTGATAATTAATTCCAGGAAAATTGGTCAGATCAACTGACCACGATATATAGCTGCGAAAATGTTGAAAAAATGTGTTAAACCTCCGAAAATCCTATCGAAACTAAAACAAGTCATTTGTTCGCCCAGTGAGATTTTAAAAGTTGACCGTGATTTGTAAATAACATCGTCACCCTGTATCGTTGTCATCATCGCCATAGGAGGTGGTGTCGCCAGGTGTCGCCAGGTGTCGCCAGGTGTCGCCAGGTGTCGCCAGGTGTCGCCAGGTGTCGCCAGGTGTCGCCAGGTGTCGCCAGGTGTCGCCAGGTGTCGCCAGGTGTCGCCAGGTGTCGCCAGGTGTCGCCAGGTGTCGCCAGGTGTCGCCAGGTGTCGCCAGGTATCGTTACTATACGATAAAACCCTCATTAATAAGACCACCCTTGGGACCCTTGAAAACTGGTCTTATTATTGAGGCTGAATAGAGAGCAAAACAGTGAAAAATGGACTTGGAAATTGCGTTCTTAATTTTGTTTTTACAGAGATTTCCATGATCGTTGTACGTAAAACTACGATTAGGTATGATATATTTTACGGTCTGTGCATGTAGACGCATGCAGATACAATTGCAAGTTGTTGAGAAAACGAAAAAAAACGTGTCATATTGAATACGAGATCAATGTCTCCACTACTACACGTTTCGTACCTGCACTACCCATTGATAATTAACATCACTAATTGTACATTTGTTTTAATTAGGAAAATGCGTGTTAATTATCGAAATGCATGTTAATTAACGATAACATTATATATCTAGTGCATTTTCTCATTTATGTGATAAATCTGTTCCATTGTGTGTAATTATGGTTTGGAAATTTTGAAAATAAAAATAAAAACATTTTGGAAAAATCTCGTGATTATGAAGTCTAAACTTTTTTCAGTGTAATTTTCTACACTCTACATTTCGGGCATGAGTATTACAAAGATACAATCAGTTTAAAAGTATGTGTCTGATGTAAAACATTTATTTGTATGTAAAGATAAACAGTTACGTTAATATTGCGATATTGTGGGTTATAAATCATTTTTCTGACTGATATCCAGTGATATTACATGGAGCAACGAAATATTCACCATTACAATGCATTTAGCAGCTTACAGTGAGAATATGGCTGGCTAGTGATCAATCTTTAATTACAGGCTTGACAGGTCCGAATGCCAATTTGAATCTCAGGCGTGCACCGTGGCAAAATGGTTAAGGTATCCATCCGCCTTCGGAGCATGAGGTCGAAGGTTCCGATTTCGGGTGAGGTCCGTTCTGATGTGACCGGATGATGAGCCCCAGCTATAGTCACTTTAAGAATGGTTATCGTTTGCCTAACTTCCTGTTGCCGAGCATTAAGTGTAAATGTGCTCGGAAAGAAAGAGTCTCGCCGCGGCGCATGTCAGTAATATCGGTTCTTTATATAGGGGTTACACGGTATAAACAAGAAATATCTTGTAAAAAGATGGTCGGCGCAATTTTAAGGTTAGGATTTGTTGTGCAACATAACAATTGCCGAGATGCTAATTTTGCTGGTCACTCCAGATCCAAAATGGATTTCGGTAAATTCCCCGAAATTCAGTGGATTTATGTAAGGTTACATACCCTTTATCGAAAGGTTAACCAATCCGCATCAAGTTTACATTGTTCGGTTGAAGAGAAATTGGTTTAGTGGTTAACGTAAGATTTGATTGGTTTACACAACCCTGGTATGCAAATACAAAGCCATGTTAGTACGGCTGCGCCGAAGAAAAACGATTTTATTTTTGTTGTTAAGTGCATTTCTGTGTTTGAAATGTTTGATAAAAGTACGACATGTTTAAGCATTATTAAACACTCCGGTAATATCCTTCAAGGTATGATAATTAAGTCATGTTTCTTCGGTTTGACGGAAATTAACGGGGAGTTCCGACTGCGAAAAATGATAACATATTTATTTTCTTATTTGAAATACTTTTCAAAGAAATCTTAAAGCGCGATTTCTTTTGATTCGTGGAAATGAATCGTTGATTTGATTGTTTCTTTGCACCAGGAACAGTATCAGCACGTGACCTATGATTCATTATTTTGTTCATATATCCAGATATCCTTATGTCACGTCATTCAATTCTTCGTGCCATCAAAACACAGCTTACTCTGAAGTTTAACAGGTCTTCGAAGTTGGGCGCGAACGGAGTCCGCTGACGTTACGAACAAATCCGTTCTTAGTGGGAAGGATAGTATCGTTTTTATGACCTTCAAATTAATCAAACCGATATATGAAGCTAGTCATGCGAGCTATTTCGGCGGAGTTTCGTTAACTACATTATAGTTTTCTTTAATTTGTCATTAACATTTAAATTAAATGTGATCTTCATGCTTCCCTGTTTGATTTAAATCAGCAATTTATTTGAAAAAAAAGAAGAAGAAAATACTGTATCCGGTTAGCAACGATGAAAACAGTAATACTTTTGAAGATATAATGGTCGGGTAAAGTATATTTGTAGTTAATAGGTACACAAAGGTGAACACAAAACGAAATGGGGCTGCGATTGCTACCAACGCACCTCTCCCTTTCCGGCGGACTTAAATCAACGACATCTACTCACACTATCTTCAAGAGTTGCAATTTTCTTGGCATTGCTTTTCATTATTACACAGTTAATAGCGATCTACCATTTGAGCGCCGCTGTACGATTCCTAACCAATTTTTTAAGTGACGTCACTTCCAGAAAACGTCACACTGTGTGACATCAACATATACTGACAGTAAGCAATATTGACACATATGGCAATATGAAAACGAAGTGACCATATGGAGTAAATATTGTTTCCTGCTTTCAAATAGTGACTGCACATGTTGCGTTTTCTTGAAAAGACGTCATTTACAGAAGAGGTTGTAAATCCCGTAGCAGCGCTCAATTGGTAATTTATGTTATAAGTTATTCCAGTACTTTTGAATAGACTTCATATACATATTAAAAACGTGATATCATATATCAAGTAACTATAAATCGTTGTTTATGTCTTATATTATCTTTGTATTAGTCTGACGAAATCTGTATATCAACGGACTATAACAACGAAAATGTAATTAGATTCTAGAAGAAGGTAGGACGATGTAGGCTAATGTTATGTATACAAGATTTACTGGATAACTTTAATTAATTTGGTCAGAGTTTATGACAGTAATGTACAGCATAACCTCGATAATAAGACCACCATTGGGACTCATGAAAACTGGTATTCTTATTGAGGTGGTCTTAATATTGAGGTTGAATAAAGAGCCAAACAGTGATAATGAACTTGAAACTTGTATTCTTAATTTGAGGTGACCCAATTATTGAGGTGGTCTTTAAGTGGAGTATTACTTTACGTGGTTGCATACTATTGTACAGTTCAACCTCTCTAAAGCATCACCCGTTTGGGGGAGGCAAAGTTTGACTTTTGTTGAGAGGTTGTTGCTTTGCTATTGAGAGTTTAGATTAATAGTAAATTCTTCCTGCTGGAAAATTAAAACTGTTGGTAAAGAGAAGTTGATGCTCAAGAGATCTCCGCTTTGTAGAGGTTGCAGTGTATAATATTTTAAGAGAGTCGTAGTCTGTATCATAGCATCCATTCTACCAATGTATACCTAGAGTTGTCGTTCTTGCTACACAGCTTACCATGAAATAAATCATTAATTCAAGTTTATGACTGAATATTAAAAAAATTAACTCCCTGGCATAACTTAATAATTTGGTGTATATATACTGGTCAGAAGTGCAAACCCGCCAAAAAGCTACTAGGTGCAACTTCTGTTAAATTGGATTGTAGTAAGCTATAACATATATGATGCAAATTAATTGAACTACTGTATCAGAAACAGTCGATGTAAACATGTCAAAGCACGTTCATCGTACCAGATCACTTTGTCGCAATGTAATGGATAGTCTCAAAATACAAAATGGCGGGTTAACTCTTTTGACCAGTACTTGTACCTATGATGTTTATGTTCAAAACTCCAACACCTGATTGGTTGTCTCTATTTACAGTCCTGAAACTGACCAATGACAGGGCTGTATTTTGGGTCGAGCCTCCAATCTCAGTTCTATTATTTTTTGTCGCACTGTACATTCCATGTGGACAAACAATTGTTAACGAATTTAATATAACTCGACCATTTATCATAAATGTTGACTCAATCGTATATTCGTAATCTGTATTAGCCTAGTTTAACCCTAACCCTTACATATCTCTGACTCTAATCTTTATTAACTTATTCTCAAACTTATCAACAATCTAAACATATACTCAAATGCTTTTTTAATTGGTCACTTCATACGCTCTCAAATTTATCTTTTGAAACTCAGCATTCTCTTATGATTACAAAATTATACATTTTTTATTAATTGAAATATTATTTCAATTCATTGAATCATAAATTGGTCTAAGGCCATCTCAAATTTTTGACACCCAACATTCTCTTATGATTGATGCTGGTACTCCGATTCGATAGGTATGACTAACTTTATAAATTAATTTATCAATTCAAATAGAATTTGGAAAATAATTATAAAAAATATATAATGTTTGTATTATTGACCATGTTTTATTAATATTTCTGGTTGCCCGTCTGTTCAATAGGCACAAATATGTACATTTGTTTCTGTTCTTATATTTCGATGAAATACCAAGTGGACGTTTAGAAATTTTGAGTGTATAGGGTAGGTAGGTCAGAATTGTTATTGTGGATTTTTTAAAATTTTCAAACGAAGCAAATTTAACATATTATATTTAAATGAATATAATATTATGTTAAAGACAATTTCCCTTTCCCTTTTAACATGGATAATGTTTAGTGAAGGTGAATATAAATATATATAGCTGTAATACTCGTAAAGCGTCTAATTACAAGGCAGAAATATGAACGTAAAGCAAAATTTAACACAGAAATTTTACCAAAAAGAAAAAAAATGTTTACACGCCAAAAAATGTTCTAGGGGCTGGGCAAAACAATTGGGTAGGTCGGGAAATCTGAAACAAACATATTTTTACGCCTAAGGTGACTAACTAAAAGTATTTCATTGAAGTCTAAAGTAAAATGCATTCGTTAATTTCTTTTTCTTTCAATCTCAACCTATCGTATGATTAATAACTTCACTCAAAATGCATCCTGTTCAGTCAAGTTCAATGGCAGTTTAGCGTGAACTAATGAGCACATTTTATTTGAAGAAAACTCATAATGAAATTCATTTTTCACTCTCGTTTGTGGATAAGATTGTCATAATTTTGTAGTCAAGTTTATACCCCGCTACGTTTTATGTCAAAATGATCATATGTCGTAACTAAGAGTTATCTGTGATAAATATTCACAAAATAAGTGTTTGTTTTGTCAGGAAAAATCTCGATGTATGATTTTAGTAACAGAAACATTTTAAGTAGACCGAATGTCATCCGCGTTTTTCATGGTAAATGTATATTATATACCAAATGACGGTATGAATGACATTCGAAGGACATTACATTTAATGACCTTTATATTGTACAAGGAATTAGATTTTATATCTAGATACTGAACTATGTCGAAGATTTAATATTCTTATTTCTTGCTTTACTTGTTACTATATGCACAGTTATCTGCATCTTTGTATGTATTTCATGTTCTTGTGACACAAATCTGAAGGCGGAAGGATATAGTTTTGGCGTTGTCTGCCAGTCCGTCCGTCCGTCTTTCTGTCCGTCCGTCCTTCTTCCAACCGACCGTCTGTCCGTCCGTCCGGAGTCATATCTATGACATCTTTTTGCAGAATGGTATCCCGTTTTATTAAGAAATTTCATATTCATCACAATGTATCAATTTTTGGACGGTACCGCTCAGGTACCGTCTATAGTAGTGGCAATTTTGAGAGGCATACAACAATTGGTTCCCGCTTTCAAAACGCAAAACAGACTGAAAGCCGGTAACATGTCAAAAACTTCCACATCGTCATAATTACTACGCGACAAAAGTAGTTCCAAAGTTTACCGACCTTGATAATATCATAAACGTTTCAATAAAATGAAATATTGAAAAGGTGACCTGCTAAAGTGGTTTGTGAACTAATTAGCTGTTTCTGTGGAGTTCAGATGGGTTTAAAACAATGTATTAATACACACTGCGTGACAGAAATGCTATCAGACTGGTACCCTACCATACTGATATTCACTGAAATTTCCGACCATTTAACGAAATCTGTTTTCAATAACTGAAACACACTTCTAATATAACATATGCAATGCATATTCTTTATTTCCTGTTATAATATTAAATAATAGGTTGATTTAAAAGTACAGACAACAATCTGTGTAAACATTGCATAACTTACGTAAAACATAGACGATTAGGCCTACGTCTACCATTCGCCGATACCATATTAATCAGCCGTTATCAAGAATTTTCGACCCCTCATATTTATATAATTAAATATTCACCAACGTTACATAAAGGGTCTGATATCTTTGTATTTCATTTATTTACAATCGTGACAAACATGTTCACTTGTTTTACAATTTTAAAGTTCTAGAACCAGTCGGATTGAAGTTCTCTTGGAAAAAATGTTTACTATTTTTCAATATGTTTTTATTCTTTTTCGCATTTCTGTCTTATGTTTTAGTTTTATTCCATATTCTATGCAAACCATCTTACCTATTTACACATACTTTGATATTATTAAACTGTTTAGTTACAAAACGGAAACGTGTATGGAAACGAGTTGCCAGCTTGGCTACAGAGACGAGTGGTACCGTCCCACAGCACTTTTGTGCTTTGATTTGTATCAAAGCCATCATGCTGGCATTGAGCATGTATGTGATAGCTGTAGTTTTTGAACTACTCAAATACGAATGCACATGTACTGAATAAAAAATGAAGATATTGTATTGAGTTGCCGTCACACTTCAAAGTCAATGTTCAAATTTCGATATGTTTGCTTTGCAATCTGAACCCAAAGTCTATTCGACGGGGGATACACATTCTATGAATGTGCTTGTTCTTGTGTGTTTTAATGGTCCGCTAGGGAATACGGCATCAAACCTTTCTATTTTATACAACATTTCCTGATGTTCAGGTCGCTGCATATTTTCCATGTGTTTTCTAACGGTTTATTATTTTAAATAATTATTATAACAAAAGTTTGGCTTCTTACATATTTCTATAATTTTACTTCCAAATGAACGAACTAGCGTTCACAATGACGAAAAATAAACAGTGTACGAGTATATTTGAGTACGATTTGTTGAGAAGTTCGAGTCCCTGTTGTGAGCCACCGGCGTAGTCGTATAACCGAAAGCGTGAAGTATGCAAAATCAAATATATCTGAATCACTGTCATGTCAATGTAGAGTGAAAACCTCACTAATAAGACCATTATTGAATCTGAGGAAAGGTGGTCTTATTAATGAGGTGTTTATCGTTGTGGAGTTAATATATGAAAGGAAAAATGGAAGTTGGTCCGGGTCTATTAATGAGGTGATCTTAATTTTGAGGTGTTATCTAATTGAGATGTAACTGTATATCGCATGATTGTAGAACACTCTCAAAGTGAACGCCCTCGTCTGAAAACCTCGAGCAAATATAGACAAGGAGACTAATTTGCAGTTTTCGGTCTTGTCGGTTTTGCATCGATTCGTCGGAATGTTATGATATTAAAGCTCACTCAAACATGCTTGCTACGCATGCGCGGTTGTGATATATGGGTCGTAGTTAATATAGGACATTTTGCAATCGACAGCTGATATGAAGTTAATGACATATGTACTCATTAATGTAGAACACCCCGACCGTCTCATGATAACAAGACGCATCTTGAGACCGTATAATGATGTTCCGTATTCAAGCATAAATTCATGACTTTATTATTACCATTTTTGCATTATAAAAAAAGTTGAAGTTACTGAAATGCTACATTAAAATGCATCTAGTGTAAGATTTTATTATTTTGGCAATAAGCTAATGTACGCAGAGAACTAGACCGCGTTTCTGTCTAGATTTTTTACAATCTTGCCTCATCAAAAAGCGAACCTCACGAATAATGATAAACAGTAAAACCTCACTTAAAGACCTCCTCAATAATAAAATCACCTCAAAATTAAGAACACAACTTTTAAGTCAATATTCACTGTTTTTGCTCTATATTTAACCTCTATATTAAGACCACCTCAATAAGAAGGTCAGTTTTCAAGACTCCCAGGGATGGTGTTATTATTGAGGTTTTACTGTACAATATAATTGTTCAATTTAATACACTGAAATATAAATTGACCAAGTTGTTATCAACAATTGTACTCATACCTCGACCTTTTAAAACCCGAATTCACACATGATTGTAGAAAAATCTGGTGATAAAAATCTTTAATATTAATAAACAGTAGAACGTGTGGTGGCCAATATTAGAAGAGCGTTTCATTGTATCTAGGCGACGGTGATATTTAACAACCCCGAGGAAGATGCCGACGATGATGATGAGTTTGTGGTACTTGACAACTCCGACGACGACGATGATGACGAGTTGGTGGTACAAGCGGAAACAGGAGAGATTTATTACGATAAAAAATATACGTGTATCTCGTCACAACATTTCACATAATGTGTGTGCCATTTGTAAAATAGTACACTGTATTTGTATATATCGGATAATGTTTTATAGAAAATGCTATTATTGTAGTCGGAAAATAACCTAACCTGAACACGTGTGTCCTAAATCTTAGCATCAATGCTCATACTGGGATGGCTTGTAGATCGTACTTATCACATTCGTGTTTACATTCATACGTAACCCCTTACCCTGACCTAGTTACTGACGCCTCTATTTGTTCGTCATCGTCCTTCAGTCGACCTTTAACTATTGCAGTCTGTTTCGACAAAATATTTTGATATTTAAGTCCCTTGATAACTCATACATTAACGTGGCCAAATACCGTTCACCACCCTTGTAACCGCGTTGTTCGGTGCATAATATGGTTATTTGCTATGAATGACAGGGGAGGTAATCATGTTACAAGACTCTGAGAAGACGTTTCGGAGTTGTGTCCCATTTTGACGCTACATGTGTGTGTGTATCAATTATAACATGATGTGTTATCGATTTATAATGCTTGCTTCATGATGGACAAACCTTCCGAAAATCCAAGAATTGTGCTCAACGCTGAAATGGAGTGGGTATTGAGCAGCAATAATGTTCAAAAGATAATTTTATTAAGTTGCTACAAGGAACGCCACCTACACAAGACAATGCCTTTCCACACAGACCTCCGGGAAAACAGCAGTCGACATTACATCAGGCACTGATGAGGAGCAAGAGGGTCGACACGTTTGGAAACACGTACATAAACAACAATTAAGGAGAAATAAGAAAGACAACAATGGGGAAAATTTAATGGATGGAATACATCACGGAACAACCCGAGAAAGCTAGCAACAATAGGCCGAAAGGTGTGAGAAAAGAACATGAATATTATATCAATTGAAAGAATTTCACATAGGGAAAGGGGCATTGAACATACATATAAAACGTAAATAGAAATTATAACCATTCATCGATTTACTCCACTTATTATTATCATCATTATCAATATGTAATTGGAAAAGTTGATCACTATCACAAAAAACGTGAACAATTTTCGTATCCAACTCGGGCTCTAGCATGGACCACATATACTCTCTAACCGGACCGACCCTGGTTTTTCTTTCAACCACGGCACACAGACCCTCTAACCGGACCGATCCTGTTTTTTCTTCCAACCACGGCACACATATACTCTCTAACCGGACCGACCCTGGTTTTTCTTTCAACCATGGCACACAGACCCTCTAACCGGACCGATCCTGTTTTTTCTTCCAACCACGGCACACAGATACCCTCTAACCGGACCGACCCTGTTTTTTCTTCCAACCATGGCACACAGATACCCTCTAACCGGACCGATCCTGGTTTTTCTTCCAACCATGGCACACAGATACCCTCTAACCGGACCGACCCTGTTTTTTCTTCCAACCATGGCACACAGATACCCTCTAACCGGACCGATCCTGGTCTTTCTTCCAACCATGGCACACAGATACCCTCTAACCGGACCGATCCTGGTTTGTCTTCCAACCACGGCACACAGATACCCTCTAACCGGATCGATCCTGGTTTTTCTTCCAACCATGGCACACAGATACCCTCTAACCGGACCGACCCAGTTTTTTCTTCCAACCATGGCACACAGATACCCTCTAACCGGACCGACCCAGTTTTTTCTTCCAACCATGGCACACAGATACCCTCTAACCGGACCGATCCTGTTTTTTCTTCCAACCATGGCACACAGATACCCTCTAACCGGACCGATCCTGTTTTTTCTTCCAACCATGGCACACAGATACCCTCTAACCGGACCGATCCTGTTTTTTCTTCCAACCATGGCACACAGATACCCTCTAACCGGACCGATCCTGGTTTTTCTCCCAACCATGGCACACAGATACCCTCTAACCGGACCGACCCTGGTTTTTCTTCCAACCATGGCACACAGATACCCTCTAACCGGACCGACCCTGTTTTTTCTTCCAACCGTGGCACACAGATACCCTCTAACCGGACCGATCCTGGTTTTTCTCCCAACCATGGCACACAGATACCCTCTAACCGGACCGATCCTGGTCTTTCTTCCAACCATGGCATTTGTTACATCCATTCAGACTTGTTCCAGCGTATACATACATATTGTTTATAGCGGCAAGGAAATTGATGTGTAAAATTCTGTAAATTAGCTTTTAAAATATATTTTGTCTGCTGTGCGTGACAAGAACACACTGCCGTGATTATAACTTTATGATAGACAGATAAAACAACTCTAATCGTCATTAACAGTTTCCTTATTGTATCGATAATACGTAGTTTACTTACATAAAACTATCTGAAAAAGTATACCTACCAAGCTAAATCTAGCTTTGCCTGTCCTAATTATCAAGTTTTGCTAAAACAAAACTGTTTGTCCGATTCTGTAGTAGAACCAGAATACATAATTTATTTCATTGACAAGTGGACACGTTTGATTATCCCAGATGAAGAAAATCGAAGACATGACCCCTGTTGTGTCTTTGAGCAATTGACAGTATTTGTTAATAATGACAATATGTTAAAATATATATATGGGAGGCGCGCAGTGGTCGATGGGTAGAGCGTCTGACTCCTGATCTGAAGGTCGTGAGTTCGATCCCTGAGATGAGCGGAGTTTTATCACTGTCTAAATGTTGCGCGAGTTCTGGTTGGTAGCCAGGAAGCAGTCATCGACACTGATTAGTATAAGTTCACAATCGATGTAAAATAAACAAGTTTAAATTTATTAGACCGGATTGGTTTAGCTCTAAGGACCCGACGCAAACTGGAAACTATCATGGCCTTTTTTCTGACCTGAGCATGTCTATTTCTTACTGCTCCGTTGTTTCAGTCTATTTTATTTCTATCTTTTTTATTTTCTCGTCACTAGCCGAAACGTTTCGTATGAATTTGATGCATAATAGTTATTTACTTAGTATAGAAAAGTCAAACTCCACGCAGCGGTTATCTTCCCTTGCAGTACAGCAATAACTATAAGGGGAGATCACTGCGTAGGAGATTGTAGAAAAGTATGCTACATTTATCTCCCTTTGACCAAGATCCGTTATCATGTGTTACACCTAACACCGTTCAGTGGGTTTTCCGATAAATGATGTATTTTCTAAATATAGATCCTAGCATACAAGTCGACCAATGATTATCGTTTAAATTGGCGACTGATTGTAATCAGCCAATCAACAGACAGCAATGAAGTCACGATTTTGTTGAGAGGAAGCCGAAAGTTTACGCGAACAATAATCGTTTAAACTTTGTTGAAATATGGCTGATTCGGGAATTGTCGATGATTTTATAGACCAGCTTAGTATAGAAGAGAATATGGGCGACAACACCTTTTATCAGTTAAAAAGCAACACGATCATTCAAAGGTAAAATATGTTTACGAAATCTTATTTGTTGATTTGTGACGTCACTATCCATGTCAAAAATTGTGACAACGCATTGTGGCTTCTATTTCTATGCTAATGATCGTTAACCGATTGCTATTATAGCATTTACATCAATTAACTTTGTTGTAAGATTTGTTTAAATCAACGATATGTATGTTAAATGTTAAATTACTGAAAAACATGCAAAAATAAACCTCGATGCAATCAAAGTACTGTGAATATCTCTTAAATCACTACTTAATTTCCACAGAGGTTGCCCTAAATCGCTGCTATAAATCTGCTGAGTGATACTAATGTTCACGTATCATTTATGACTGTATTCAGTTAACTGTCACTTAACTTTCATTTATGTGTCATGTTCTCCTATCACTGGAAAAATTAGATTTCAGTATCCATGCAACTCACTTGTATTTTTTACCCAATTATTCTCACAGGTAGTTAAAAGTTATTTAACAGCTCACCACATCAGACAGAAAGAACTACATAAACCTGATATATGCATCATACACTGAGTATTCAAACTCAAATTTCTGTTAACACATTAAAAACCAAGCATTTCAAGGTATTTACATATTGCAACATGAAACACAACAATATTTGAAATAATTGCTGCATGGTGCTTTCCGTTGATTTAATGCACCGAATGTACAATGTTGTAAGTTGGTCCAGATGTATTGAACTGGTAAGTATGGGACATAGGTCTGTTTTGAATTTTAAATAGCTGTTTGTATCATAGATTTTAATGGTATTTAATGAGGAATATTTTGTTTAAACAGTGCAAATACTTTATGCATACACCACAAAATATACCTCAATGTTTGTATTGGGATTAGTTATAGTTTGGATGTGGAGCGTAGTGAACTGTGCCTACAGCGGATATATTGACCTGTACAATTTATGTAAACCCTCTGCAGAGTGTTCTTAATTGCTGTTCTAAATGTTCAATTATTTTGACCAGTTTTTCAAATGTTACAAATTGTCTTTATTTCACATGATTACGCTCTGTCTAGGGTTTGAATCCCACCATACTTGAAGAATTAGTAGAAGCAAGCTGGCTTATGGAAGGTGGATGGTTCTACCCAGATGTCCACCTAGCTTTACTTTAACTAATGCCAGAAGGAGCACCTGTGGTGTGCATCCACTCTAATTGCTGGAAAAATCTTTACACAACCAAGACTCTGGCTGGTCATGTGAAAACATTAATAGACACTTATTTACCGGGAGTAAAAACCCATTTTTAGCAATTCCGGATTTCGTCTTTTGAAATCTCTAAAATCTGTTTTCATTGTCAGAATGAATACTAATTAAAGTTTATCTGTAAATCCATGTCCATTGATAGATTTTTAAATGATTGACTCTATGGTCCAGTCAATTGCCGGTTAGCTCAATTGGAAGAGCGCTGTGCTGGTTATATTGACGAGGTTGCATGTTTGAGTCACAAATCAGGCAAACATTTTGTTGTACTAATGGCAGCGTATCGTAATCTGGTATTGTGTAATATGGATCTAAAGATGTATCAGCAAGGAATTAAATTTTTTATCCAAGTATTGAAATTATTGAGTATTAATTTTATTTATACTATTATGTATACAATTGTTATATTTCTGGGAAGCGGCTGCAAAAGGCATGTTTTCATGATATTGCCAAGTACTTTAATAGTATTAGACTTAAAACATACTTCCACTGAATGGGTATAAATATTTGATTTCTGTGAAGCAATAATCGAAAACCATTGAAAACAATTACAATTCATGACTTTCATCATTAAAATTAGATATGCAGGATCTAAATGATCGAAACAGATTGAAAAAAAGTCAAGTACGTACTTCAAGTTCATGCCTTATGTCCTAATATGGTCTCGAGCTGTCAGTGTTAGTAAATATGACTTGAACTACAAAATAATGATTTGTAAATTTATCATATCAGCGTTTCACCATATGCCTTCATCAGGATAACTTATACAAAAAACTTCTTTGTGTTTACAGAAACATTTGTCTTTACATAATTTTTATATACTTAACGCCATTAAAAACGCAATTATTTCAATTAGCCTTCATTTCATTCCATGTGTTTAAAACGTTTTATTGTTACAAATGTGTTAATAATTTTTCAAAAAGAAATTAAATAATGGCTCTTGTATTCATATCTAATAATTTATTAAGTTTAGAAAATTACATTTGAGAATCAACATATAATTGTTTCTCTATAATATCACTGTGCTGAGCGGGACAATTTAAGTTGCGTTATTAAAGGCGTGAAGTATATACATCAGGAAAGAAGCAGATTGACTTGTTCCTATGACTATGAGACACATAAAAACAAGTATACAAGTCTCAACTTGTGTGATGTGATCATGTCCTTATGTACTTAAAGACTATAGATGTCAAGGTTTAGACACAAAACTATTGTAAAAGGCTTCTTTACCATAACTGAGTTTCAACAGTTTTGCACCAAAGTGATATGTATGATACATCTATGGTTATAATGGGAAGTCAAGTATGTACTTATCACGTTCTTGCTCTGCTGTGGTCTCGATCTGTTGGTCAAAATGTGTTAACTATCTTTTAGGTACCGGGAGTACGTCTTGCGTTTACAGAAACATAATTCACTGATGTAACAAAATACAATTACAAAGCTGTTACGAGTGTCTGTCGTATTGTCCATATTTGTGTGAACAGAATTTATAATCATACCATTTATAACTCTTACCTTTGTTGCATATATTATGTCTAACAACGTCAGTTTGTATTTTGTTATCAAGATTCGTCACCACTTGCTTTCAGATTTACCTGCAGTCAAATTGCTTTACAGAGGTAATGTTAATCATTGTCTGAGGTTTTTCATGTTGAGTTGAGTTTTGAGACCAATATCAGAACTCAAGCATCTGATTGGTTTATGAGTTTTATAATTAACCAATGGCAAGGCTGCTTACTGAGACTGGTCTGGTTTTAAACGTGTTTTAAGCTATATAATTCAACATATATTAATTAGAACTGGACCGAAAGGATATGTATTCTTACAGTAGTTCTCCTCCTGCGCCCTTAAATCCGTGTTGAAACATTATCTATTGTATCAAAATAGGCCGACATGTACCAGGTATATATCACTTGATATCAACCACTCTGTTGTATCATACTGTACATTTAGATAAAATATTCACTATATGGGGTATATACACATTATATCCTGGTTATCTTTGTATAGTACTGTGAGAGATATGTCTGAACATATACGAGAGAAATTAGTATGTATCCCTTTGTACCTTAAACTGAACAAAATCAGACTTGAATTAAGCCCTCCTTTTTCAGCGCAGCTGTACTTACTTGACTTTGCTGTTTGCATATCAGTGTTGTCTAAACCTATCAAATCTTACGTTAACCACTAAACCAACTTCTCTTCAACCGAACCGCTTAGGGGTACGTTACCTTACCAAAATCCACTGAATTTCGGTGAATTTCTGGAGTGACCAGCAATCATAACATCTCAGCATTTTTTATGTTCCACAACAAATCTTTATAACCATCAAATTGCGCCAACCATCTTTTTTCAAGATATTTGTTGTTTAGTGATGTATTCAACAATAAGTGCTCTGTTGCTAAAATGTAAATGGTTATGTGTGTAAGAATTACAGGTTGAAATAAATGCTTATTAAAAGTATTTTGTATGTATTTGGCTATCCGTATTGTTTGGCATAACCCTTCCTAGCAAAATTTAGGTGTGTAGGTAGGAAGGTAATTAATTTTTTGTTATTATAACTTTTTATGGTAATTCAAGTTTCAACTTATTTTACAATTAATATGCAGCGAAATATTTCCCCACTCAAACACCTCCATAGTTAGTAGGAGCCATTTTCATGAGTAGGTAGGGTTATGCCCAAAAAATATTTGTCAAGGCTATTATAGATATGGTATGTATGTGAAATTAATGTGGAATGATAACAATTACTTTTCTGGGTCCGCAATCGTATTTCTGCTCCCTTTTGTTGAAAGTGTTTCATGATAAGTTCTGAGGCATTCTTATAATGCCAGGAACTAGCCAAGAAGTCAAATAGTAAGCGTTGTAAATCTAGATGGCTGCTCACCAACTGGCCATATTGGAATAGACCCCTATCAGAATTTGAGCCTTTGACCGCCCGTTCCCAAGGCGGATGCCGTAACCACTCAGCCACAGGAGATTCAGTAGTCCTGTATATGTTATGTTTATGTAGGTTGGGATGTTGTTTAACGGTAGACATGTCCCATCTCGATACACACATATACTGATAATCTGGTTTATTTTAAGATAATGATAGGTGATATTTGATACATGGACCATGCATGGTATAATTTTACTCTCTAATCGGAGGTCACTGAATATTATACACTGACTCTTTCTGTGAATATATCAGTTTGATTATTTAATGGGAGTGACTCCATTTATGTGTATCTGTATGACAAAACTGTCTTCAATTTCTGTAGTCAAGATTCAAAAATACGATTCTGGGAGTTGAGGGGTTTGGGCATCGGTGCTGCTGATTGGTTGTCATGAATTGTGCTGGATGTGTACTATATGTTTGGTTTTTACGGAATGGGGAACATTTAATTCTTATAAACAAGGACAAAGTTCTGTGAAATATATGATTGTTGTTGTCATTTTAAAATATGTGTCATAGGTGATAGTTACCTAGATTGTGTACAAAACATATTGAATAATATTTGTAATTAAGCTACATGGTGAAAGCAGTGATGTTGGTTACAAAAGCATGGATAATTAAAAAAGACAAAAAGTGAGATATAATTGTTTGTTTATCATGATTGTTGGAAATTTTTATCAACTTAAGAGTTCTCTGATTAGCATATTGCTTCAGGAATAAAAATGTCATCGTGAAGAAACGAAAATAATCGAACTTTGTCTATTATCGTTGCAGCCCTATTATGATCTTATTATTACAAAAGCATGTTAATGATATTGACTTAAATGTCAAAAGCTGGATTTAAGATTTTATCATATCCTTAAAGCTAGATACTGGTATAAGTTTAATGTTCAGCTGTTTATTAAATATAGATTTATATCAGTGTAAGTGTTTGTCACTACAGTACAAATGTAATTTGTTATAAGAATTTAGTTTCGACTGTTGTGTACTCTGTCACCTTTACTTCACAAACACATCTTGGTTATGACGTCTAGTTTCATTGCTTGATAAGAATATATAGGGTAGTATTTAGTGCACTTAATATTGAAGAGTACTCGCTGTACACATTACATTGTACGTATAAATGTTTGCAGAGAATACCGTATTTGCATGGGTTGAGCTTGGAGACCTGTCTTGAATCCCAAGCGTCTGATTGGTTGTTTCTTAGCAATGAGTCTTAAAATTGACCAATGGTGAAGCTGATTTGCTGAATATAAATTATGTGAATGATTTCTTATCATTTTACTTTACATATTTTCACAAACCTCTCATATACAGCGTAGAAACTTGAATGATATGATGACCATTGATTCTAAAGAAAGATTTAGTTGTGAGGTGGTTCGATAATTGAGTTAAAATACAGTAAAACTAGTTGTTGAAAGTATGGTCTTATTTATGAGGTGGTCTAAGTTTCAAGGTGGTCTTCAGGGGATGTTTTACTGTGTGTAATGTTAAGCATATTGTAATCTATATTTTCAGTCCAAAGACGACGGAGATTAAAAATGCTTCGCTACCAATGCGAGCGAATCTGAAGCTTCAGTTGATGCGACAACAAGCGGAAGAAGAGGAGAAACGAGAGAGAGAATATTCGCAATCATTGAAGTCATCGTACATACCTACACAAGGCATCAATGTTCCACCTCAGTCATCCATATCTCATTCCTCATCAGAGGTCCCACCACAAGTACTTCAGGTTAGTAGTAATGTTTTCATTTTTTGCTTATCAGTTTTAACAGGAGCTATTGTCATAGCTTGATCGTCATCAACGTCGTTGTATGCATCGACAAAAATGTTAGATATTGCATTTAGCTCCGTTTCTGAGAAAGGGTTAGTACCTATGGTATTGTAACCATCTATGAAGACCAGACTTGTATTTCTGTTCCCATATTCCATGGAAGCTGTGTTTGCCTAATACAGCAAGTACATTTAGCAAACCGAAGTCAACCTTTTTTCAGTTTATTATAAAATTTCCAATTTCCAAATAAATTTTTTTACCCGATACCTCGGGCCGTATGACGCACTTTACCAACTCTTGAATATATGTATGATTCAGGTTCTTAAATTTGTGTGCACTAGCGGATCCGGGGGCACGCGGCCCGGCCCAACCTTACATGTATGTCTGAGTATAACTACGAAAAATATACGGAGATCTTTAATTATAAGATTTTCAAGTAAAGGATTCTGAATTGGTTGTATGTTCAATTGCTTAAAAACAAAGAATAAAACAAACCCATTGCCGTTTTATAAGGCTTGAGCAAAACTAAAAAATTACCAATAAGTTACGCCCCCACCCCCACCCCCCCCCTAAGACCAAATCCTGGATCCGCCCCAGGTGTCTATCTACGGTTACTGTTGTTCGTTAATGACCCCTTTTACTTTCTCTATAAGGGGCAATCTATTTGTAGAATGTATCCTTAAAATGATGAAATATTTCAATGGAATATTAGTAATACAATCTTTTAACAAACTGAAACAGATAATTGTCAGACATACTTGAATTACAGATTTATTGTTAGATTCGTATTCAGTTATTATTAATACCACTTGGTAGACAATGGTACATGTATTTTTATCTTAACAATTATTTACATTATGTTTCGTAAATAGGCAGCATATAAATTATGTTGCATATTTATCTTTATTTTTTTGCAATCAAGTGTTTCCTTGAAACTTCATCTTTTTATAGTAATTCTTAGAAATTTTGTCAGCAAGGTATTTAGAGATAACATCACAATATGGTGTATGGTCTTATAAATCATGATTATGATAAGGATTGAAATGATGTAAATGTGAAATATTCACTTACGAGATGAAATCTTGACAGACTCTTTAACCATTGTTGTACTCACTCAAACAATTGTCGTGAGTCATATTTGTTTCAAGTGCACTTGAACTTAGGTCTCGTATAAGTCTTTCTACAACTGATTTATTGTTGTATACAGATGTTGTCGTCATCAGGGAAATTAATTACATAAATGAGACTTCACAGCTTTGTTTTCTGATAATCCTATGTTCTCTATCGTTATAGTTATAAAGTTGTCATATCTCTAATGGTTGTTAATGGCGCCATTATTTTGTGTACCGGTATGCCTTGTTAGTGAATACATCCACAATGTGAATTCTGTGTTTATGAATGCATGCCCCGTTATTGAATACATGCATAATGTGAGTTATTTGTCTATGAATGTATGTCTTGTTAATGAATACTTGATTGTATGATGTGAATTCCTTGTTTACAAATACTTGCCTTGTTTAATTATGAATATACATGACCTGTTTATGAATACATTCACAATGTGAACTTTTTGTTTATGATTACATGCCTTGTTATGAGTATATGAAATACTTGCCTTGTTTAATTATGCATACATGACCTGTTTATGAATACATTCACAATGTGAACTATTCATTTATGATTACATGCCTCGTTTATGAGTACTATTACAGCGTTAATTGCTTGTTTTTTTCAGGTTAAAACAAAATTAGAGAACCCTACCCGTTATCATGTCGTCCAAAAACAGAAAGATCAAATACAGTCATACCTTAGCCAATCTCAGGCAAATCATGCTGGAGTACAATCCATGCCAACCTTTCGTCTGGCATCATCAAGTGAGATTATACAAACGACTGGAGCACATAGTGGTAGCGCTCCGGTTGATCCGGACAGTCCATTGTCGGTTGATATGAGTACGAGTGCTGCTACAAGCATATCTGAGGTAAATCCTTTATGTTGATTACAGTAAAACCTCGCTTAAAGACCACCTCAATATTTAGAACATAATTTTCATATCCATTTTCACTGTTTTGCTCTATATTCTACCTCAATATTAAGACCACCACAGAAATGTTCACGAATACAGTACATTTGTCTGCAAACTTTGCGTCTCACATAATGTATATGCTTCTAGATTAAAATTGTGTACATTAGCCTGTACAGTGAAACCTCAGACAATGGTAAGACAACTATTGTTTCTCTGAAAGTTGGCCTTAGTAGTGAGGCGGTCATATTACAGGCCTTTTTCTGTCCATTTTGGGAAAAAGATGCTAGATAAATTGGGAAAATGTGCATTGTTAAGTTCGGAAGAAATTTAATCACTTCCACTCCAATTTTGGGGATTTTCATAGCTAAAAGAACAGGCTTTTCAATATTTATATTTCAACGATTTTTTGCAGGGTGCATCTGATAAGGTTTTTTTTCTGATTTGGATAAAAACATATGCTGTATTTTGATTTTGGGAATGGGTCCGTCTTTGTAGGAACTATAGAAAAAGGCCTGTATTATTGAGTTAAAATATGGTTGAAAAAATTTAAACGAATTCCAATGGTACTTGATAGGTAAGATCAACATGAAGTGTAGATAAATGTGACGTTTTTATGAGGCCAGGAATTAGGGCTGTCGTTTCCTAGCATCTGGGCTTGTTGGAATGTTAAGCTTTTTCAGTGATATCTAGGTTATGTGACTTTCATTTTTGATAATGTAATTTTTTTAATATATTTGTAGGTTGAGTCTTTGTTGAATGATCTACAGGATTTGCGTGAATTTGACTCAAACCTCGACGATGATCTCAAAGGTATTGATACATCCCAGTTGGAACAGTTATCGTCCACAGTACGTAGTCGGCTTTTATGCCTATTATTATTGTATCACTTATTCCAACCAAACGGCTAAATCTCAGATTTATAAAAAGAAACTTGATGCAATGTCTGTGGGTGCCAAAGATTGTTGAAACTGCCCTGTGTTCAGTAAAGTTGTTTGCGAGCAACGTTTCGTAACGTTTGCAATTTGGTTCCTGTAGTGAATGTGATACAATGGGACAGGGATACAAAACAAAACAGTTTGTAACATTCGCGACTGTTAGCTGTAACTGAACGCAAGGCAGAATGTCTTAATTTATGAAATTGAATATTTTGGTACCCAATCTGTGTGCAGTGCAATCTCTCCTGACCAACACACTGTGGGATGTGCAAATGTTGGCTTTTATAACAAGAGTTTTGCAATTGAGGGGGACAAATTGATAAAAAGTATTTTCTGAAGGAAATATTGATACTGCTGTTGATTAGAGGTTGTTGCTTAAGAGAGTGCCCCTGATTGGTTGCCCCTGATTGGTTCCGAGTACAGTTCTAAATTCGACCAATGACAAGACTGCTCCCATATAAACTCAGTTTTACGACTTTGGGCCTCTGAGTGGAAACCATTGATTGAACATTGTCATATGTTTGTATATGTCCACAGAATCCTGCGAGTTCTGACTACGTATTCACTCCTGTCGGTGCACAACTTACATCGGCTCAGTCTGCACCGACTTTACTACCTGGTCAGAGAATTACCACTCCTACATCATTCCTCTGTGAAGATGATGCCAGGATGTGGGCCAAGGAAAGACAGAAGAAAGATAATCATAACATGAGTATGTATACACAGTCATATTTATTGCCAGTGGTTTTTTTTTTTAAATTTTCCTGCCATTTTACTTATAAGTGCTCATGGTGAGCTTTTAGGATCGATGAATGTCCGTCATCCGTCGTCGTGCATCGTGCGTCGTGTGTCATCCGTCAACATTTTCTTTAAACCATATCTCCTCCTATACCACTGAAAGGATTTTGTTTAAATTTCACAGGAATGATCTTTGGGTGGGCCTCTTTCAAAGTTGCATAAATCGTTCCGGTCCGCTGCATAATCAGGTCACAGGAGCTAAGAATAGATTTTAAAAGTGTAAACCATAAGGTCTAGAGCTTTGATATTTGGTGTGTAGCATTGTCTAGTGGTCCTCTTACAAGATTGCATTAATTATTAAGTTTCTTAAAGAAAGTAGATCTTTCGATGCTTGTTGTGGATTTGCGGTACTAAAGACTGCCGGCCTGTGGCCGACAGTCTAAAAACTGTTTCCTTCTTTGTCTAATGTCCAAAAAAATTTCTTATTAGACCAAATTAATTTTTCCATACCTGCCAAGTGGTCAAACACATTTTGAAAACTCAATTTCAAAAAAAATTAAATGTAATTCATTTTTCAAACGTTAGAGCAATATCTATTGCTGATAGTTCTAAGAGATAGAATGAGTTGCTGCAGGGAATGCCACATGCATAAGACAATGCCTCCCCATACAGACCTCCAGGAAAACAACAATCCAAAAAAATAAGGCACTTGAGGAGGCCAAAGGATACATACATAAGGGAACAGAGGCGCAAGGAAATTTGTTATGTTTTGAATTAGACTGAATACATTTTAGTTTGTATCTTTGTTTGTTTACAGTTGAAAGAAGGCGAAGATTTAACATAAATGACAGAATTAAGGAGTTAGGAACACTTCTGCCAAAAACTATAGATCCGTGAGTAAATATGTTTGTTTCGGGACAGTATTTCATTTTTTTTATGTCAGTCAGTTGACCTAGCCTGTGCTCCTGGGTAAACTAACTATTACCAACCTTCTCCTCCACAAGCAACTGATAACTTACCCACAGTATCAGGATTCAGAGGTGGAGGACAAATGACTTTGGGTCAATTATCTTCAGTCGAAGTGTCACGGAAGAATAACGCCTTGCCTGGGTTTCGAACAAACAAACTTTAGGATTTTTAGGAATCAGTTTCGGTCTTCTTTGCTGTCTATGTACATTTCATGTTGAAGTTGAATTATGAAAACACTATATACTTAAACCAAAGTATCTGTAGCTGTTTGCAAAGCATAAATGTAAAACTAGTTAGGCCGTCCTTAAAAAATTATTTGTTTGGCATCCTTACTCATCAAAATTTATTCGGGTATGTAGGTAATTAATTTTTGATTTATTATTTTGTGTGCTCATAGTAGTGTTCACTATCAATATGCTGCTTTAAAATTCCCAATGAGACCCCAAAACAAATGTTTTGATAAGGGGCTATTTTTATGGGTATGCAAGATTATGGCAAACTTACTATTTTTTCATTGTGGCCGTAAGTACATTGTAATTTCATCCACTTGTGTACATTTTCACTGTTATTTCATTTCAGTGATCTTCGACAAAACAAAGGATCAATTCTTAAAGCATCTGTTGACTACATCAGGAAGTTACGTCGAGACCAGGAGCGTCTGAAACAACTAGAGGAGAAACAGAGAATGACCGATTTACATAACAGAAAAATGCTGATAAGGATACAGGTCAGTTGACATTTTTTGCGGCAGTCGTACTAACATGGTTTTGCTATTTGCATATCAGTGTTGTGTAAACCAATCAAATCTTACGCAATTTCTCTTCAACGAAATAACGTTTGTAACCTTGCGCTGATTGGTTAACCTTTCCATAAAGGGTATGTAACCTTACCGAAATCCACTGAATTTCGGTGAATTTACCAAAATCCATTTTGGATGTGGATTGACCAGCAATCGTTCCTTCTCGGCATTTTTTTTCTGTTGCGCAACATATCATAACTTTCAACTTGCGCCAACCATCTTTTTTAAAGATATTTCTTGTTTTCTATTCAATGGTAATTGTTTCCTGGCATAAGGTTATACATTTGGAGACCTTTCTCAGTTCTCGAGTATTTGATTGGTTGGTGTAGATCACCATTGTAGAAAATTGACCAATGGTAAGGCTTCATTTGAGGCTTGTCTCCACACATAATTTTATTAATTCTAGTTTGTTTTTCACATCACCATTGATACTGATAGAATTTTTTAGATTTCTGATAGTTATTTTATTTCATGCTTAATGCCTCATGGAATTATTGAACCTAATAATAGTAATACTGTTTTAAATTCACAAGTTGGTTTTTCCATGCCCTTACTTTAGTTGCAAAGTATCCTGGCTTTTTTTAAAAAAGAATTTCTGTCATAAATATAATAATTTAAATGCTTGACTGTGCTTGTGTTTAAATGCTCAGGAATAATTGTATTTCATGTTTTTATTTTCAGCAACTTGAACTTTTAATGAAAACTCAAGGATTAAACAATGGGTATTCAGAAGACGTGCAATCATTGATCACCACAGTACAACCTAATGCAGTCACTAATATGGGTGTTTCACCGATAAAACGAGAGAAAAACAATTCTGCGACCTGTTTACAGCAAGTGTTTCACACAGATACATTACCTACGACCTTGAACCTTGATGATTTGATGGACGAGGGAACATCGGGATTGTGTGCTGATCCGATGTTGTCGTCGAATACACTTTGTGATAAAATAGATGATGATGCAATGGATTATTGTTTATGAGACAAACAAAATATTGGCCCAAAGATATAAAACTGATTTTGGAGACCAGTCTGAGAATACAGCATAGCCATTGGTCACTTTCAAATTTGTGTTCAGAACCAACCAATCAGTTGGTTGTTTATTGACTGGTCTCCAAAGTCAGAACATTGTCTCATCAAGCATATAGAACTTATGCATATTTGTTCAGTGAAACCTCAATAATAAGACTACTCTTGGCTCTGAAGGAAATGAGGTCAGGTGGTCTAATTATTGAGTTAATATATGGAAGAAAGAATGCAAACAGTTACCGCCTAATTCTTTTATATTAAGGAGGTAGTATCAATGTGGAGTTGGTCTAAGTGAGGTTTTACTGTATATTGCATTTTCAAAAATACTTCGAAAACTTTCCAACTGGCTTGTGTGTGTCAGATGCAAGACTGATTCATTACAATTTGGTAGTGTACAACTCCATGTTATAAAGTTCACTGAAAGCAGAATGATACTCTTACTGTAAAGTGATAAATTCACTCTTTGTAAAGAATAAATGGGGCAAATAAACAAAATCAGTATTAATCAATCAACCATTTGGTTTGGTTATGGAAATGATCTTTTTGTGCTGTATATGACGTTTATGTCATCACCAAATAAGGAACTGATGAAATGTTTTTCCTAAAAGACAGTATAGCAATTCACTAAAAATGCATTTTTACCAGGGGTACAAACAACATTTAATTTAGATACATTGAAGAGCAGTCAGTCATTAACTCCTGTCTTTGTTTTCATTGCAATTTGAGTAGGATGTCAACATATCCTTGGTGTTTGTATCGCAGGATTAGAGGCAAAAAAACATATTTGCACCAATCCAGAGCATGTCTGTTGTATGATGCAGTTTATTTTTATGAAAGCATATGTTACAAAAAACAAACCGGGAGGGAATTCATTATTTGGGTTTCTACTGTTTAGTTACAATCTTTGTATTTAAACTTGATTGTATGAAGTTAAAAACATGTACAAAAGCTGAACAAAAGCTGTGTCAATGCAATATTATGTCATTTATATAGAATAGATATTATTCATTTCCTTTACCATTCATTTGTACATTAATTCAGCTTCATCATTCATTTGTAAACAAATCTTTAATTCATGTTTTTAGTTTTGTATGATGAAGTTAAGTATATTATTAGTCCATGACTAGAACTAGAAATTAGTTCATACTACACAAGGATCATTAAGTGACATCATTAGCACAAAACTCATCCTACACGGGCGGTTTAAGATAGAGTTTCCAATACCGGGGTAAACGAGGGAAATCCCAGTCTGGTATGCAAGAATACACCACAGTTATCATGTTTAGACTGGTTACTAGCTTAAAGTGATAAAGCTACAATTTAGCGAACATTTGAACATAGAAAATGAAGCTAATTTAGATAGTTTGTAAACAATTACGGTTGACAACCTCATGGGCTGTTGGCTAGGTAACTGAAGCGTGCTACTACAGCTCTACTTGTATGAATGAATGTCTTGTTTAAATTGTTGATTGTTAACTGAACTGGTTAAAAGTGGTAACCCACTCGTGCTTTTTCACAACATTTCTATATAACTACGGGATAAATCAACTGTTGATTTGGATTGCTTTTACGATTCACATGAATTGAACTATCAAAAAAAGTCCATGTAAACCTGTCAAAATCTTGCTCATTGTTTTATATCCTTTCATTACAATGTACTGAAGATAGCCAAAATACCAATGATAGGTTAGCACTTTTGACCAGTATATATAAATTATTCTATGCGTTACATCTAGTTGTTGTTGACTTGCTGTATATTTGGTTTATAAGACCTAATTTTAGATTGTTAATAGACGACCACTTCACCTTGTATAACACTATTATAGTAGACATTGTTGTTATACTGTTTATTCTCGGTGGTATTGTTAAGGTTGTACACACATGTTTTGTATTATACTGCTGTAATCTTGACTAATATACTCATAAACTGTTATTGTAAAGTAGATCATCATCATGTGATGATGGTGAAACATGTCTATCTGCATGTCGAAGGCTCAACGCAACACTGTCGTAACTCCTATATAGATTAATAGGAGTTACAACATTGTTGCGTTGAGCCCTCGATATGTGTAAATTTTCACTTCGGCCACTTAAGATGTACTGTAGTATACTATGTATTATAATCTTGAAAATGGCTGTAACATTCTGCTTGGCATATTTAATGTTCATTGTGTTATATTTGGTTTGTGATATACATCCTGGGCCTATGGTTATAACACTGAGTTTTGAGACAAGTCTTAGAATGCAGCCATGTGATTGGTCAATTTTTAGACAGCACTCAGAAACAACCACTCAGATGCTTGAGTTTTGAGAGCACTCTGAAACAACCAATCAGATGCTTTAGTTTTGAGAGCTCTCTGAAACAACCAATCAGATGCTTTAGTTATGAGAGCTCTCTGAAACAACCAATCAGATGCTTTAGTTATGAGAGCTCTCTGAAACAACCAATCAGATGCTTTAGTTATGAGAGCTCTCTGAAACAACCAATCAGATGCTTTAGTTTTGAGAGCTCTTCAATCAGATGCTTGAGTTTTGAGTGCTCCCCCAAAACAACCAACATCCAATCGGATGCTCGTAAGACTGGTCACAACACTCAGACTTATAACCTCAGTCCTTGTGTTTGTATGTCACTTATTATTTGGTAAGTTTTTGTGGTGTTTTTTTCACTACCCATTTTCTTTGCATTTACTTTTAATTGTGAACAATTTGCTGTGCAAAATCTGCTATCACCATATTAAACAATGGCAATACATGTATATATTGCATTATTATATGAGTGAAAATAATGTCATTAAGTAGAAAGAAATTGAATTGCTAATGGACTAAAAAAAAGCACAATTTTAGGAAACATCAAGCATTGGTTCTAAATGGTTACTTTGTTATCAAACTACATTCCTACTACATTGTGTTTCTGTGTGTTTTATTGCTGTATTATATAGCTAACAGTTTATGTCATATATTTCTGAGCTCGTGGTTATCAATCTGAGTTTGGCGAGCACTCCCATTGGCAGTCTGCCATTGGTCAAATTTTAGACTGTACTCAAAACCAACCAATCATAGGCTTGGGCTTTGAGGCAGTTCTCCTAGCACAGATTTATAACCTTTAACCATGTAACTTTTGTAGAATATTTATTAATTTCATATGTACATATCTGCTTATTTTATGGAATTGGTACAGATAAATTAATACGTTTATTCTAAGTTCTGCAAACCAATGAAAATTTTACTTTAGTCTTAAACTGATAGTGTCATATGAAATATTTTTAAGTATTTATGAAAATTAACGGCACTTGCAGTACTATTGGTTATTGATATTGAAAGGAATATTGTTTTTGTTTAATGTTATTGCTTAGTTACTAATGATAGTCATGACTAGAAATAACTGTGCAAACACACTTGTGGTGCTATGTTTTTATTATGCCCCCCCCCCCCCAAATGGGGGTTGGTAGTGATTTACTTACCGTCTGCATGGTTGTTAATTGGTCTGTCTTGACTTTACCATCATTTGAACAAATAAAGGGATTCCAATAGAACTTTACAGAAATGTTAACCATGAAGGGATTCCTATGAAATTTAACACAACTACTTAGCATGATGACAAGATATGTCTGGCTGGAGGTCAGTGTCACAGAAGGGGTATGCCCCTTTGGGTGGCACTATTCCCTAACTAGTGATATCTCTTGATATAAATTGTTGACATTTTGTGCCAGAATTATGTTCATGAAATAAGTTTGTTTTGTTATATTTCCATTAAAATCATCTAGTATCACGTCCTATGATTTTATGGATTTGTGAATGACTATATTTGGGTTCTTGTTGTAAATGTTTATTTATATCTGAATATCAAATACATAAAATAAGAAATACTCTACTGTTGCTCTTTACTGGTCAGACATGTTTATTTTGTTCAGAATTGCTTTACTTCTCAAATTTTAATGTTTAAATGGTATTTAATATATTTCCTAGGAAACATATTGAATGCCTCAAAAAGAAAACGACTTTATTCCTGAATTTGTATCGAAATGTTTGGTATATATTTAATATTGTTTTATGTTGACCTTAGATAAGGAAGGCAAGATATTCTGAATAATTTCCTAGATAATATTTCTTGATTTGGTATAATTTAGTCAGCGTTATCAAGTATAAGTGTGTGTTCTAAAGACCAGAGAGAAAAGGAATTTTGCATTGATCTTACTGCATGCCTTCCAGCCGACCTAAAATTCCTTAAAAATCTTAAAATTCCTAAAAAAAGTAAACAACCCTAAAAACCCAAATTTTTCATTGAAATTTCTAACTTTCATGTTATTTTCAAGGTGAATGTCGATTAAGTTACAATTACTTTACTCGTTTATATATTTAAACTGTTCTAATTCTTATGCAACAGTGGCTTTCCATACAGTTTAACAGTGGTTCGTTAGCTTCAGCTTAGGACTGGCTGTGACTGGTGTACCAAGATTTAATTTTTGAGTACTCAGCCAAGACCCTATTTTTTGTGCTGCTGTTAGTGTCTGTAGATTTCATTTATTGTCTGTATAAATAAGTTGTGAATGAAATGGAATAGTTTGGAATGTAGAAGAAAGAGAATTAAGTAGCTAAGAATAAAATTAGGGACAACTGTTTCATGTCAATACCGAGTTACACTTGTTTTGTACAAACTTTCGATATGTACTAGATATGTGTATGTACATGTTGATATTATCTGGCCTTTGACTTAATATAGATTATATCAGTGAATAACAGTGAGATAGGCAGTTTGATAACAGTGATGTTGTGGGTTGACTTAGTGACCTGAGAAAACGTGTGGTTAATAACTTCATCCAATGTTACGTCTTGTATGAAATATACAGTAAACCCTCGATAATGTGACCACCCTTGGGATCCTTGAACATTGGTCTTAATATTGAGGTTGAACAAACTTGAGCCGATCTCCTACGCAGTGATCTCCCCTGATAGTTATTGGAGATTATTGCTGTACTGCAAGGGAAGATAACCGCTGCGTGGTCAGTTTGAACTTGAGCATCTGATTGGTTGTTTTCTTAGCTATGTCTTGAATTGTCTTACTTTGACGGCTGAGATTTGTCTCCTATCTCAGTTTATAATCTCAGGTACTATATCAGTATAAGGCTATTACGAGGCACTGATCATGTGCATTTTGCTGTAAGCAGATATGAATACAGAAACTTCCATGTATTGAGTTACTGTAATTTTAAAAGGTTCTACGGCTTACCGGGCTCTAGAAATCCACTAGCCTGACGTCCCAGACTAGTCTTATGCTGAATCGGGCTACCAACAGTTGAGTTGAAGTTAGTCCCAGACGAGTCTGTTTTTAAACCTAACCAACATCAGCAATTGTTCAGTTGTAAGTCAACCTTTGAATCCCACAAACACAATACTTGTGATTATTAATTTTAGATTGTGAAGCTATCATTGTGTATGTTTATTTGTCACTAAATTGACCGATATTCTCTCACAAATAGCTCCCCAAGGGCAGACAAATCAAATTTTACATTTCCATTGGTCTGGGACAAGTGTCTTCGAAAAAGATTTATAGAGCCGTGGCTTACATTTTGATATGCCTACTTCCCTCTGATATTTTTAAATTCTTGTGATGTTGTTTTTTGAAAGATAATACACATGTAAATTTATTGTTGCGGTAAACATTTAGTTAACTATGATATACATGTATTATTGGAATAGATTTAGGCTCAGTGTTATAAAACTTGAATTTTGAGACCAGTCTCAGAATGCAGCCATACCATTGGTCAGTTCTAAGACAGAATCCGGAAACAACCAATCATATACTTGAGTATTGAGACTGGTCTCCAAACTCAACATATATTCCTTTTTTGATCCTGATGTGAAGTGATATTTGATCTCAGTACTCACTCATTTATTGACATACATTTATAGATGTAGATTTGTATTTGTAATGAAGTAGACATTGTATTAAGAGACCACCCATGGGACAGCCAAAAAGTGGGCACTTAATAAAGTGGTCTTTTAATAAATATCGACAAATTTAATAAAAGTGAATGTCCAACTGAACAATCAAAACATAAAATACCATTATCTTTCCATTCAAATTTATCTATGTAGCTCACTAGGCAATAGAACATTAATTATGTACAAGTGCCTAATTCTTAATTTCCCGGTAAGTTATCCATTATTTATATAGTACGTAAAAACACTCTGGCGGGAATTTAAGTGGTCGTTTAATAAAAAAGTCGCTTAATACAGGTGGTCTCTCGAGCAATGTCTACTGTATATAGCATTGTCTTGTTTCACTTATATGATGACTTGAGATGGAAACATAGACCAAGTTATAATGATGATGCTGAAAGCTTGAACCGGAACTAGAATTAAACAAAACCTTATGTAAACCATTAAAAGAAGAAAAAACATTGTAATATATATCTGTTATAGTGGGTCTAAGATTATCTGAGTTTGGAGTCTCTGGTCTCAGATTGGTTGGTTCTAAGAACCATTTTGAATTAACCAATGGAATGGCTGCAAACTCAGTTGTATAACCTTTGGCCCTGGATGTTATTGTGTTAGCGTCCCATGTACACTTCAGACAATACATTCCCCCTTATTAAACCCCCTATTGTAAACTTGTTAGTTTTACTCTTTTTGTGTAAATGTTGATGAAATCACTGTTAATGTATAAATATGTTTGAACAAAAATATGCAAATAAAATTTGATATAAAAGAAATTTGTGTTTGGTCGTCTTTATTTGTATAATTGTTACAATAAAATCAATACAAGTGTAGTTCATAACTTCATTTCTAAGATCATAACTATGTGCAAATCATCCTATGAAGGCTCGCAGAGTTTTTGATAAATATTATTGTTAAGCTGTTTTGATTATTTTTAATAAAGTGAAATTGAACAAACAATTATTGTTAAGGCGTAAAAAAATATGTTTGTTTCTGGTTTCCCGACCTACCCAACATCTTTTTCTTTTTGGTAAAATTTCTTTGTGTGAATTTTTCTTTAGGTTCATATGTCTGCCCAGTTATTAGACGCTTCATGAGTATTCCACCTACATGTATATAGCATTATGTCCATCTTGACTAAACATTATCCATGTTAAAAGGGAAAGGGGATTTTGTCTTTTAACATACAATGTATATTCATTTAAATCTATGTTTAATTTGCTTCGTTTGAATATAAAAAAATCTCCAAAGAAATTTCCGACCTACCTACCCTATTTTTTGGGGGCATGAAACCTGAAACACACTTATTTTTTAAGCCTAAGTTTTTTTGATAATTTTTGAAGAATTTACATTAATTTGGCTGTATAGAAGACCAGGGATCTTATACGAGTTATCGTGTGTTACACACCGGCTCTTTTGTTTTACTCAGGTTTATATTATTTTGATAGACCTGCCAGAACAAAGGAATTCTCTTGGTCAGGTCTTTATGTGCACGTGGTCAGGTCAGTTCATCTACTTAGTCAAGTCCACGTGCACCGAAAGACATGGCCACGAGAATTTCTCTATGTCAAATGGGACGATATCCCAAAACTTGCATAAACAAATTGTTACATAAACATTTCATTTATTGGGTTAAAACATTTACATTTTAAATCACTGTTTAATCGCCAAAACACGAGTACAATACAAATATACGTTGTATTATCACTCAAAAGTGTACACCATACTTGATACAGCGTTTTAATACTTAAACAGCAGGAAATCTAAACATGTTCATTTATCAGACTTTGTTTCTTAGCTCATGTGAATTTCAGAGTTTGACATATCAATTATATGATAATGTTGTATCCGAAGCTTGGGAGAGAATTTCATCGGAATCATATTCCAACTCAACATCGTTCACTTGAGACATTTCACGTTAGCTTTTGTGAGTGGTTTGACGATGTGTAAGTCGAATATCGGCCTCGTACATCGGGCTGTCAGTGACAGAAAGACCTGTCCACGGGCTTCTTGAAAACCTCGAGCGTTTTCGGCTTTACACAAAGCCCGTGGATAGGTATTTCTTTGACAGTAAGCTCTCGCACTCGGTCGATATCCTATACTTATTAAGAAAACAAGAACACTGACTGTGCGTAAAGTCTGGTTAAAATATTACGTCAGTTCAAGGGAAACAACTCAAACAAGCTAACTGTTACTACTTCGCTGAATTATCGTTCTTGTTCGCAAAAAACATTACAGCTTAAACAACTGCACAATCGTTCGATCTCACCGTTCCCGTATTAAAAAAAATGTCTTTCTTTTTTCTGTCCCCTAATCGATTCTACTTATCTTACTTGGAAACTTACACAATACATTTGGGACGCAACCACTCGCCATTGTCAGGAATATATTCCTGATTCCTATCAACAGCTGTTCTCTACACCTGATCAAAATATACTTGTTCTCCTCACAAACGCAGCGGTGTGCCTTGTGCGCATGCGCCACGAGATTCACCAAATTATAAACACGTGCAAAACGTGATGAAAATGCGTTATAACGATTACTATTTTGTTTATGTATATTGGTTCTGTGTACTAGAAGCCGTATTCTATTTCAGTGGAAACTTTATTAACTGTCTAAATGATGTTGAAAGTGTAAGAAATTGTTGATGTTTTCGGTCTCTGATATTTTGTTTAGTTTTATACTAAACATTCGGCCGAGAATGTGAAGTGTTTACACAAAGACTGACAAGTATCAATGTGAACATTGGTACTTAGTGTTCTTAATTTGTTACAAGTGGAGATAATTAAAGAGATTCTTATCTGTCAAGTTTTGTCTAATATATACCATCATGTATACATTGTATAAAGACATTAACATCGACATGTCGTATTCTTCTTTGGATGTATTGTATATTATTTGTGTGCGTAACATAAAAAACAACTATTGACAAACGTGAATATATTATATCGTTCTTTCACACATGTATACAATACAGTTCGGCTGTTGATACATAGTAATTCTGTGACCATGAACTTCAATATATAAACTGAAGGAAATCAAGTACGGAATATTCACCAATGGCAGCCAGTCAGATGTTTTATCGCCCGGTGAGTTTGATAAATACATTTATTTTTGTATATAAAATTCACAGCGAGAGCAAGTGATGTTATATAGATGTTATATTGTACTTTGTCGGATATTTTTTTGTATTAACCGACCGTTCATATTCGTGACTAGAAAACATTTAGCTCTGTGGGTATCAATGTGAATTTTCAATAATCACGCGGTGTGGGGAATTTGACGAGTTTTACATTTCATCCAAGGATAATGGTTAACAACAATTGTGTCAAAAAATGAACATTTTGTGGATAGAGTTACACTTGACGTAGGAGTGAATACAGTATCGTCTGGTGTCAAAATCCACTCAAGCTCAATATTTCGGCCACACTAGGCCCTTTATCAAGAGCAAAGACCGCACTATTACACAGATATCAATATACAAAAGGCTTGTAAGTCTACTCATCAAATGTAATTGATAAAGGCCCAGTGTGGTAGAAATATTGAGCTCGAGTTGATTTTTACACCAGACGTAACATTGATCCCCTTTTTGTGGATATTTCAATATCAAGAATAGAATATCGTTCACGTAAACAACAACAATGAACAAAACGTAATTCGTTTACACTAGGCCTGTTTTTTTTCCGGTTAAAGTTTCTTATTCAGAATCAAAAAGTATGTTTTCCCAACCAAACATTTAAATTCCAAAATGCTGATTACCAAATGGCTATATTATGCATTCGCTGATTTTACTACGTGATATTTGAAAGACTTAAATGACTGTACAGAGTTTATTTTGAAATAAAATGTACACAAATACTCGTATATAAGCTAAGTGTAACAGTTTTTTTCATTTATAAATGCTAAGTGTCATTTTCCCAATTCAGATCCGGATTCGATTCCCGGGTTGATCGGGTTATGTTCTTCCGTGACATTCGCTACCGTCCTGTCCTCCACATATGGAGAAGTTGTCTATAAATACCATATTAGTACTGGTTGACAATAAATTCCAGGAAAACCGGTAAGGCAACTGGCCGCCGTATATGACCGAAAAATGTTGATAAGAGGCGTAAAACCCGATGAAAATAAACAAACAAAATAATTACATGTATGTATCACCCCCAACAATGATTAAAACAGACCTGTCTGAACACCACTATTTTCTCAACAACCTGCGGTTCCAACATACACACACCCTATTTGCTGTATCGTATCTCAAACTAATTATTAATAAACAGTAAACCACAATAAAAAGACCACCTCTGGTTCTGAGGCAATTCGGTCTTAGTTGTGATTGGTCCATGAAAATGCAGTCTTACTAATGAGGTGGTCTTTAATTAAGGTTTAACTGTACGAAACTGAATATAGTTTGTTTTTGTGAGGTGATGTTAAGTTTAAGATGGTCTTTAAGTTATGGTGTTCACTTATAAAAACGTATATACGCCAGTGAGAGTAATGCGATGTTACTTTCCTTCTTCCTGATATGTAAAAGTACAAAAGTACAACATCACGATGTCTGTTTTCTACTTGTTATCGTGATGATGTTTTCCAACCTTACCCATTGACATACGTGTCGGTGTTGGCACGTTGTTGGCGTGTTCTTATATACTATATAATTATAGTTCATGATTAGGTGTCAAGCATCGTAAACTGATATTGTACATTATACATGTTTAGTTTGTATAGTTTATTCGGACCGTATACTACTTTTGGAGTAGGCTGGTTACGTTGAAGGAGATGATATTGTATACATGAGCGTGTTGTGTGGAGGTCGTGTTGTGTGGATGTTGTGTTGTGTGGATATCGTGTCGTGTTGTGTGGATGTCGTGTTGTGTGGATGTTGTGTTGTGTGGATGTTGTGTTGTGTGGATGTCGTGTTGTATGTAGGTCGTGTTGTGTGGATGTTGTGTTGTGTGGATGTCGTGTTGTATGTAGGTCGTGTTGTGAGGATGTTGTGTTGTATGGATGCCGTGTTGTGTGGAGGTCGTGTCGTGTGGATATTGTTTTGTGTGAATGCCGTGTTGTGTAGAGGTCGTGTCGTGTGGATGTCGTGTCGTGTGGATGTTGTGTTGTGTGGAGGTGGTGTTGTGTGGAGGTCGTGCTCTTTGGGGGTCGTGTTGTGTCGAGGTGACGTGTTGTATGGATGTCGTGTTGTATGGATGTTGTGTTGTATGGATGTCGTGTTGTATGGATGTTTTGTTGTATGGATATCGTGTTGTATGGATATCGTGTTGTATGGATATCGTGTTGTATGGATGTCGTGTTGTATGGATGTCGTGTTGTATGGATGTTGTGTTGTATGGATGTCGTGTTGTATGGATGTTGCGTTGTATGGATATGGTGTTGTATGGATATGGTGTTGTATGGATGTTGTGTTGTATGGATGACGTGTTTTATGAATGTCGTGTTGTATGGATGTCGTGTTGTATGGATGTCGTGTTGTGTGGATGTTGTGTTGTATGGATGACATGTTGTATGTATATCGTGTTGTATGGATGTCGTGTCGTATGGATGTCGTGTTGTATGTATATCGTGTTGTGTGGATGTTGTGTTGTGTGGATGTCGTGTTGTATGTAGGTCGTGTTGTGTGGATGTTGTGTTGTGTGGATGCCGTGTTGTGTGCAGGTCGTGTCGTGTGGATGTTGTGTGGATGCCGTGTTGTGTGGAGGTCGTGTCGTGTGGAGGTCGTGTCGTGTGGATGTTGTGTTGTGTGGAGGTCGTGTTCTGTGGAGGTGGTGTTGTGCGGAGGTCGTCCTCTTTGGGGGTCGTGTTGTGTCGAGGTGACGTATTGTATGAATGTCGTGTTGTATGGATGACGTGTTGTATAGATGTGGTGTTGTATGACTATGGTATTGTATGTATGTGGTATTGTGTGGCTGTGGTGTTGTATGGACGTGTTGTTGTATGGATGTGGTGTTGTACGGACATGTTGTTGTATGGATGTTGTGTTGTATGCATGTGGTGTTGTATGCATGTGGTGTTGTATGGATGTTGTGTTGTATGGATGTGGTGTTGTATGGATGTTGTGTTGTATGGATGAGGTGTTGTATGGATGAGGTGTTGTATGGATGTTGTGTTGTATGGATGAGGTGTTGTATGGATGAGGTGTTGTATGGATATGGTGTTGTATGGATGAGGTGTTGTATGGATGTGGTGTTGTATGGATGTTGTGTTGTATGCATGTGGTGTTGTATGGATGTGGTGTTGTATGGATGTGATGTAGGTCGTGATGTATAGAGGCTGTGTTGTATAGAGGTCGTGTTGTATGTAGGTCGTGTTGTATGTAGGTCGTGATGTATATAGGCTGTGTTGTATAGAGGTCGTGTTGTATGTAGGTCGTGATGTATAGAGGTCGTGTTGTATAGAGGTCGTGTTGTATGTAGGTCGTGTTGTATGTAGGTCGTGTTGTATAGAGGCTGTGTTGTATAGAGGTCGTGTTGTATGTAGGTCGTGATGTATAGAGGTCGTGTTGTATGTAGGTCGTGTTGTATGTAGGTCGTGATGTATAGAGGTCGTGATGTATGGAGGTCGTGATGTATAGAGGTCGTGTTGTATAGAGGTCGTGATGTATGGAGGTCGTGATGTATAGAGCTCGTGATGTATATAGGTCGTGATGTATGTAGGTCGTGGTGTATAGAGGCTGTGTTTTAGAGATCGTGATGTATAGAGGTCGTGATGTATATAGGCTGTCATGTATGGAGGTCGTGTTGTATGTAGGTCGTGATGTATAGAGGCTGTGTTGTACAGAGGTCGTGATGTATAGTGGTCGTGATGTATATAGGCTGTCATGAATGGAGGTCATGATGTATGTATGTCGTGATGTATAGAGGCTGTGTTGTATAGAGGTCGTGATGTATATAGGTCGTGATGTATATAGGCTGTCATGTATGGAGGTCGTGATGTATGTAGGTCGTGATGTATAGAGGCTGTGATGTATAGAGGCTGTGTTGTATAGAGGTCGTGATGTATATAGGCTGTCATGTATGTAGGTCGTGATGTATAGAGGCTGTGTTGTATAGAGGTCGTGATGTATAGAGGTCGTGATGTATATAGGCTGTCATGTATGTAGGTCGTGATGTATATAGGCTGTCATGTATGGAGGTCGTGATGTATAGAAGTCGTGTTGTATTGAGATCGTGATGTATAGAGGCTGTGATGTATGGAGGCTGTGATGTATGGAGGTCGTGATGTGTGGAGGTCATGTTGTATGGCCGCTGTAGTGTCTGGAGGTCATGTTGTGTGGAGGTAGTATTGTGTTTAGGTTGTGATGTATAGAGGTCGTGTTGTATGTAGGTCGTGTTGTATGTAGGTCGTGTTGTATAGAGGCTGTGATGTATGGAGGCTGTGATGTATGGAGGCTGTGATGTATAGAGGCTGTGATGTATGGAGGCAGTGATGTATGGAGGTCGTGATGTGTGGAGGTCGTGATGTGTGGAAGTCGTGTTGTATAGAGGCTGTGATGTATGGAGGCTGTGATGTATTGAGGTCGTGATGTGTGGAGGTCGTGATGTGTGGAGGTCGTGTTTTATAGAGGCTGTGATATATGGAGGCTGTGATGTAAGGATGCTGTGACGTATGGAGGTCGTGATGTGTCGATGTCGTGTTTTGTTGAGGTCGTGTTGTGTTGAAGTTGTGTTGTATAGAGGGCGTGTTGTGTGGATGCTGTGTTGTGTAGAAGTCGTTTGGTGCGAATATGGTATTGTACAGAGGCTGCGTTGTATTGAGGTTGGGTTGTGTTGTGTTGTATATAGGTCATGCTTTACGCTTTTCGTGATATATCAAGATAGTGCTGAACGCAGGTTGTGTTGTATGAATGTGTTCTTATAGTTTGCATTTTATATTGAATGTGTTTTATGAAGTTTGGGTTGTGTATAGATTGCGTTGTATCAAATTGTATTAGATGAAGTTGGTGTTTGTGGAATTTGTGTTGTATGCAAGTTGTGTTGTATGACGTTGGAATTGTACTAAGTTTGTTTTGTATACAATGTATATAGTTTTTATTTTGTATGGAATTTGTATGGATGATTTATTGAATGCAGATTGTGTTGTATTAATGTTGTATTGTATGAAGGTTGTGTTATATAGATGCAGTGTTGTATAGAATTCGAAGTTGTTGTTTTTCAAGAGGTTGCGTTGTAAAGATGTGTTACATTCAGATAGTGTGCCATGCTTCCAACGTAGCAGTTGATAAATTGCATGCATGAATATAACTATTTTATAATTTACATTATAGTCAAGGACATTGTTTACCGTATTAGAAGACCTCTTGTGTACAAGACTCACTGAACATTAAGCAAAATACAATCACCATTAAGTTTCATGAGGAATAACATCAGTAAACCTTCTGGCCCATCATAATTTATTACACAATTTATAATCATATAACGCAATTATTTCTACAAATTATTCCATTAAAACACGTCTGCTTCAGAGGTCTGTAATGAATTTTCCAGCCCTTGGAATTTTATACGCTCCAACGCTTAATTATACAAAATTTACATACGCTAGCTCAGTGGAATTTATCTATCCTTTCGAAAAATTAGCTTCGGGCATTCCAACAACATTTAGCATTTGTAAAGTTTTTCACATTTTTCTCGCTAAGTGTATCGCGTGAAAATACGTTATACGCTGATCTGGCGATGTTGGAACTCTCCAGCTACTCATCTCTTTATGCTTATCAAACATATTTAATTTCGTTGCTATAGAAACGTTTTCTGTGATAGAAAGATATGATTTTCGAACAGAAGTTCTCGCTAAGTTTTTTGTGTTGTTAAACGGTGTTTTTTTTCAAATTCTGTTAAAAATGGATTCCTCTGATAATGTAAGTTTTGCTTGGATTTTTTTTTTAAATTCTAGCAGCTTGTAGAATACCGATAGCTTTCGAATGTTATCATCACCTAACTTTTACTCATAAATGTTGTTAATGTTTGATACTTGACATTTTCAACATATTTCAGTCGTTCTAGCGTTAACAGCTAGGAATAAATTATGTGAAAGTTGTTATTAAATGTGTTAGCCTATGAAAACGTTCTGGCCAATTATCTCCATGTAATAAATGTACAATTTTCATGGCGTTGATCAGATATTATAATGTTCACACTTGCTCGATTATTGCCTTCTGAGCGTCTGGCCTCCGCTCGACCAGTACCGTATTTATTCAGTTTGCGGAGCGATTTTAATAAGGGTATAACTATTTGACAAACTGTAATAAAAAAAACCTTCAATCCATGTCGATGGTGATAGTTTAAAATGAACTGTTGGAGCAGTATAATGCTTACCCCAGCATTTCCCACGATGCATTAAACCGGAAGTACACTGTATTAAACACTTTCAAAAATGAAATCACTACTCGGGTATATCTATATCATTTTATTCGCTCATACAATACGTCTATTTTAAAAGTGAAACAATTTGAAAAGAAAAAACGTTTGTATGAATCATCTATACTTGATACTGACATACCGTATTGTGTGACTGGCCCCTCTTCTCTGGTTACCGGCCACTATTGTCCGTATCTTCTCAAACGATCCGATATACAACGTTCATGACTCAAGGAATACAATACACATGTATTTTACAAACACAATTCACAATCCTTTATTGTTTATTTATTAATTCTGCCACAATTTACATTTCCAAAAAAATCACTTTATAAAAATGCTCAGTTAGCGCAGTACGTGCATTAAAAAGAATAACTACATTAGCTGTAAAATATTTGGTACTTAAAAGCATAAATAAGTTCACTTGGCTTTGTACACAGAGAATCCATTGTTGTTGATTGTACTGGTGTATACATTTTTGGATTATTGTTGTAAATTTGGATTATAAACACAACAACATGGTTTGTATTGAGTTACAGTTATATTTTCACATTTTGATGTAAGATCTAGATTGGTTTAAAGTTCAGCTGAATCGGAACACGGAACAACAGGTGTCTGCGCGTACGGTACGAGCACGTCATTAAAACTAGATAATTACTTATTTACTGTAAGCATGTTATAATTATGTTGGTCTGTTACCGAAATTTGAATTACATGTCTAACATTCTCATACATTTACATCTTATTGAGCTTATCTGGAAGTTTCTGTCTACCTGTTTGCTAGCACGTATGTTATAATGAATTATACGCAGCTCATGAGCGGGAATGTGGCTGTGTTCAACTAACTCGCCTCAGTAATATTTCTGCATTACGGTGCTTGTGTTCGATATCATTTCTATTTCTATTCTATTATGATTTTCATGACGTTTTGTAATATACTGTTTTTTTCACGGTACTAACGAAGTACTGCAACGGAAGAAAAACGTACTTTTGTGTTCAGTTTCATTTTTCAATTATTTTACAGTAAATCAATGATAACAATGTCATTTCTTTTTCGTATTTTTCGTATTATGCCAAATTGTTTCAAGGACTGTTTTGTTGTCTAAGTACCGCAAAACCAGAAGTAACGCGAAAATGCTGGTCAGCAAACACTATAATTTAATTATTATTCTTTGTAAAGTATTTTATAAAACTTTATCTTTTGTTTTACATCTATAATTAAGACACATAAAGTAAAATTGTATCGCATTTCTAATATGTAATCCGATTGGTTCGCAGCCCAGCGCAAGCGGTCCGATAAAAGTAATATTTACTCGGAGATCGAAGGAGTGACTTATTATCTGAAAAGTGACGTCACGTTGGCGCCATGAACAGTAGGCATAAATAGTAAATATTTACCACCAATTTAATCTATTTAGAGCAACATACTTCAAACAACAGCCACAAGTTGCCTATATTGCTCTATAGAGGTTGTATTGTAATTTTGGAAACGGTGTAAAACTCCAACATACCGTGCAGAGCTGGACCCGGGATTACAACGGATACTTACACTCAACACTCAAATATCTAGATCTAATCTTAAAATTTACTCTTTTGAGTCTGAAAGTGTCTTATATTAAATGAGGAAAATGTATGATAATGTTAAACGTGGGCTGAATATTCGTTCGAGATTTATTTCCTTAGATATTTGAGTGTGAACATTGGAGTAATTATTAAGACAGATTTACAGTGGAGTGTGAAACTGAACCCCAATGATTACTCCCACATTCTCATAATCGCACTAAAATCTCAATAGAAATGGACCCAAAAAATATACACTATTTTGACATTTTCGTGCATTTTCCACAAATGATCTGCCACTAGGCCCACTAATAAGCGTAAGTTTTGGGAATTATTTTCGGCACAGTCGTACTAACATAGTTTTGCTATTTGCATATATCCGTGTTGTGTAAACTACTCAACCAAGCAAATCTTACATTAACCACCAAGGCAATTTCTCTTCCATCGAACAACGTTTGTAACCTTGACGCGGATTGGTTAACCTTTCGATAAAGGGTACGTTACCTTACCGAAATCCACTGAATTTCGGTGAATTTACCGAAATCCATTTTGGATCTGGAGTGACCAGCAATCCTAACATATCGGCATTTTTTATGTTGCACAATAATTCATAACCTTCAAATTGCGCCGACCGTCTTTTGTCAAGATATTCCTTGTTATTCCATGGTCCAGATTAGATATTTCTTGTTATTCCATGGTCCAGATTAAACGCCATACGGAGTTGTGTGCTTCGTTAGAAATTATTTCTAAATAGACATTGATGTCAAATGTATACAGTGAAACCGTTCCATAGCAACGCTTATTGGGAAAATCCAAATTTCGAATGTTGTTGAAGCTTATTGCTCTAGTGAAGTTAAATTGGTAGAGCTTTTTTTCTTCGGGAAAATGATTCTGTTGTTGAAGGGGAGTTGTTGCTTAAGAGAGGGCTGCTATGGAATAGTTGCACTGTACATGATAACCATGTGAGCGCTGCTATCGGATTTCTAACCTCTTCTGTAAGTGACGTCATTTCAAGAAAACGCAACATGTGAAGTCACTATTTGCAAGCAGGAAACAATATTTACTCCATATGGTCGCTTCTTTTTCATATTGCCATATGGGGCACATATTGCTTACTGTCAGTTCATAGTGACGTCACATGTGACGTTCTCTGGAAATGACGTCAATTAAAGAAGATGTTGGAAATCGCACAGCGGTGCTAATATCTAATCGAGTAAATGTGAATACTGACGACGAGTAAATCCATCAGCGCTGTATTCATATTGTATTGTATATTTGGCCAGTCTACATACTATTATCTATAATCACGTGTGTAGATACCATCAACCAAAATTGTGTATCATCCGGATTCCTTCAAGCGTATAATTACCATACTGAAGACGAACAAAGTTATCATCTACCTGAATTATCACAATTTGATTCTACCATTGAGTTTTAGTCGTAATAGAATAAAATAAAAGTTTCCAATTGTTGACGTAATTTATGTTTTCGGTCGTGAAAATCGCCACTAAAAATTGCACTGTAGTGTCGGTACAAAGTTCCTACAATGAAATAAACAAAAATCGGCAGCAGCTTGGTCCGGGAATGGTCTTGTCATACAATCGTCAAAATACGGCCTGCCGGTGTGAAGAGTTCAGGCTACCCCCCCCCCCCCCCCTCTATTCAAGTTGCTTCTCGGTAATCAGAAATCGATTTTATATATCCCCGCGCTGCTTCGACTACCCCCTTACTCCATCGCTGATTGAGCTCATGTGATTATTTTCATTTATATTTGAAATTGAATAAAAAAATATGAAGCATACAAAACTGAAAGTAATTCTCAAACTGCAAAATGACATCAGACATGTTAATTCCACTGGTGTTATGGTGTTGCCTTTCCCGTTGCTGATGTTGTTTTCTTGTTGTTGTTTTGAAGCCTAACATTTTTATTTATAGCATTTGTTTTTGTTCTTTTCAATTTATGCATGAACATGTATTTAGATAAATATAAACAACGGAATGAGCGGGGAGTAATCTGAAATCGTCGGGGGGTAGCTTGAAATTACCTTAATCCTATCTCCCGGTAATCTGAACGCGATTTTAAGATACCGGGTGGGAAACTTGAAACGGGGATAATCTGAAATCGTTACCCCGGTAATGCCATGTACGTCCACTGACCTATCCTGGTGGGGCAATTCATTAATAGTGCTTTAGTTGTAAATTACACGTTACGTAATGTAAAATATAGCTCATTGATCATTATACTACACTCGTACAATCTCAGCATCATAATATCTAGATACAAGTGTATGAAAGAATGTTTGGGCGGTTCTGTATACGATATGTTAGACATTTGACTTATCGCTTAGATGAACGCTTATAATGATGTCTATCTGTTTATACGCTAGGCAGATTCACCGTGCGTTAATTGATTGTTCTATTCAAATCCAATACTCTGCCAGACGAACACGTATTTCAACACGGGTAAATGTTATCAACAAATAATTCAGAACATTTAATGTCTTCAACTATAAATAACAGATGCTATTTCTCAACACAATCACCCGATAAAATTGTTGAATTTCCTCTAAATTGAGACAGACTGCAATCAAGTGAATGCAGAATCCATGATAATGTTAGAATCTGTGCGTATGTGTTTGTAATCACAGTGTGACGAACAATGCTTGTTCTAAGCACACCTCGCCATCGGATGTATGTAACTGGATCAGAAATATATTCCGTTCTCTCATTCAATCTGGTATATAAATGATGTGCTTATCTCTTCTACCCACTATTTTTATCTATCATCGCAAGTAGAGCCTTATCATGCTATACATCGAAACTTGTATTGAATACTTCTGAGAAATTTCGCGAGATTAGCAAAATACAGATTAACTTACTAGCATAAAACCGAAACATGTCATATATACTGTTGTACCTGGATTCATCCGAATACTCGGTATCATCCGAAATAAATATGAGGTCCAATGTCGTATCTTTTAGTGAACGACGAATTGAAATGAACTATTCGAAACCATGTGTTATTCGAAATAAAATTTCGGGCCTGATGAATTCGATTGAACGAGGTCCGACTGTAGTTAGTCTGATGTAGGATCCAGGTTTTGTTTTGTCAACACTGGTAAACAGCGCAGATCCTTTTACAACCCATACACGCGAAATTAATCTAATACGCAATTCGATCATTTCTTTCTTTTTTAAATGCAGAAAAGATTTCCTGTTCCAGACAAGTTGTAAAACCGTCTTTGGAGCATATGTATTGCAACCTATGTTAGCTTCATTAACGTGTTCATACCAATTAAGGCTGCAAATGTTCTTTATATTTCTTGGCAGGCTGAGGGCTTTTGTGTACTAATCAAAAGAACTAACCCGCCATTTTTGCTTTTAGAGAATATTCACTACACAGTTTTACGAATTACTACCAGAAACAGCTCAATTCTGAGCTGAGGTATACCGTTATAGATTGAGTAACAGATCCCTTATCAGACAGTTGCTAAGTGGTCAGTGGTATTTATATTCTTCTGGAACAGGTTTTAGTTTAGGCATCGTGTCAGTAATTCAATCTGACATGTTTGTTGACTCAGGCCCCTGAAATTCTAAGTTTATTGCCCTCCATTGACCACTGTGTTGAACTATATTTTTTATTAAGAGGGATGATGATATTATGCATAAACATTAAATATATACAGGTTATACCTGTTAAAATAGAAATTCTCATATATATTTATAAAAGTGGTTTCGTGGAAAAAAAGGTCTGTAGTGACATTAGACTGTGATGACAACAATTTACTAAACACATATATACTTTGTTTAACAATAATGCCATTTCGAACCTCAAGTTGCTATATCTGATAACAAATATTAACAAACACTGTGTTTATATTCTTCTGGAACAGGTTTTAGTTTAGTCATCGTGTCAGCAATTCAATCTGGCATGTTTGTTGACTCAAGCCCCTAAAATTCTAGGTTTATTGCCCTCCACTCACCATTGACCACGTAGCAAATGTCTGATAAGGGATCTGTTACTCAATCTATTTATAACGGTATACATCAGCTCAGAATTGAGTTGTTTCTGGTAGTAATTCGTAGGATTGTACATTAATTCATCTGAAATAATGATCATGATTCTGACAGGTTTATATCGGCATCGTCTGTTTTGATAGTCTAATCTAATTTGATCAAAATCAACTGAGGGTGTGTCCAGTGGCTATAGAAACTATGTGCCATATAACTGGCGGATTAGCATCTTGGCATGTATATACATGGCGTATGATATTTATATGAGCGTTGTTATGAGATTAACAACCTCTTCTGTAAGTGACGTCATTTCAAGAAAACGCAACATGTGATGTCACTATTCGCAAGCAGGAAACAATATTTACTGAATATGATCACTTCGTTTTCATATTGCCATATGGGGCAAAAATTGCTTACTGTCAGTACATGGTGACGTCACATGTGACGTTTTCTGGAAATGACGTCACTTGAAGAAGAGGTTGGAAATCGTACAGCGACGCTCATATATGTTATAAATAGTTCCATAATGATAAGTCAGGGGAATATAACAGAAGTATTTTATAAGAATAACCAACCATAAGACTATAAGCATTGTATCCACGAACAATTTGATCAATCAGGACTCTTTTAATAATTGTATCTATTTCTCGATCTATTCATTACCTTGTAAGCCCCAAATAATGTGCAGAATGCAGACATGTTACAAATAGCTATTTACGAAACTCAATGTATTGATAGAATAAAATAAACATATGATTATTACAGAAAACAATAATGTAAACATACACTTTGCATTCTCTTTGTGCGTGTTTATCACAATGTAGCATCGATATAACACTGTCATGTTACATTATATTGTGATGACGAAATGCTTACCAAACGTTCGAGAGAATGAGAAATCACGAATGATTCACAGTGAAGCCGCATTTTTATCATGTTTACAACCAACGTGTAAAACTGAGTGTTCAGCTTATGATTCAGAGTCAGTACTGTGCCAAGATTGATGCTAGCCTACCTTATAGACTGTTGTATGACTTTGTCTACCACCTTATAGACTGCTCTATGACTTTGTCTACAACCTTATAGACTGTTGTATGACTTTGTCTACAACCTTATAGACTGCTCTATGACTTTGTCTACAACCTTATAGACTGCTGTATAACTTTGTCTACAACCTTATAGACTGTTGTATGACTTTGTCTACAACCTTATAGACTGCTCTATGACTTTGTCTACAACCTTATAGACTGCTGTATGACTTTGTCTACAACCTTATAGACTGCTGTATGACTTTGTCTACAACCTGATAGACTGCTCTATGACTTTGTCTACAACCTTATAGACTGCTGTATGACTTTGTCTACAACCTTATAGACTGCTGTATGACTTTGTCTACAACCTTATAGACTGCTCTATGACTTTGTCTACAACCTTATAGACTGCTGTATGACTTTGTCTACAACCTTATAGACTGCTGTATGACTTTGTCTACAACCTTATAGACTGCTGTATGACTTTGTCTACAACCTTATAGACTGCTCTATGACTTTGTCTACAACCTTATAGACTGCTCTATGACTTTGTCTACAACCTTATAGACTGCTCTATGACTTTGTCTACAACCTTATAGAATGCTGTATGACTTTGTCTACAACCTTATAGAATGCTGTATGACTTTGTCTACAACCTTATAGAATGCTGTATGACTTTGACTACAACCTTATAGAATGCTGTATGACTTTGTCTACAACCTTATATACTGATGTATGACTGCAACTTTTTCGACAATTATTGACTGGTTTTTGTGGTGAACAATTGTTGTGTAATTGTTGTATACAATTGGTGACTGCTGTATGATTGTTGTCTCCAACCATAGACTGATGTATGATTGTTATCTACAACTGATGACCAATGTATGATTGTTGTCTCCAACCATAGACTGGAGTATGATTGTTATCTACAACTGATGACCAATGTATGATTGTTGTCTCCAACTGGTGACCAATGTATGATTGTTGTCTCCAACCATAGACTGGTGTATGATTGTTGTCAACAACTATAGACTAATGTATGATTGTTGCCTACAGCTATAGACTGGTGTATGATTGCTGTATACAACTATAGACTGATGTATGATTGGTGTCTACAACTGGTGAATGATGTATAATTGTTGTATACAATTGGTGAATGATGTATAATTGTTGTATACAATTGGTGACTGCTGTATGATTGTTATCTACAACTGATGACCAATGTAAGATTGATCTCTCCAACAGGTGACCAATGTATGAGTGTTGTCTCCAACCATAGACTGGTGTATGCTTGTTGTCAACAACCATAGACTGGTGTATGATTGTTGCCTACAGCTATAGACTGATATATGATTGTTGTCTCCAACTATAGACTGGTGTATGATTGTTGCATACAGCTATAGACTGGAGTATGATTGTTGTCTACAACCATAGACTGGTGTATGATTGTTGTCAACAACCATAGACTGGTGTATGATTGTTGTCTACAACCATATACTGATATATGATTGTTGTCTAGAACCATAGACTGGTGTATGATTGTTGTCTAGAACCATAGACTGATGTATGATTGTTGTCTACAACCATATACTGATGTATGCTTGTTGTCTACAACCATAGACTGATGTATGATTGCTGTCTACAACCATATACTGATGTATGATTGTTGTCTACAACTATTGACTGATGTATGATTGTTGTCTACAACTATAGACTGTTGTATGATTGTTGTCTACAACTATAGACTGTTGTATGATTGTTGTCTGCTACAACTATAGACTGTTGTATGATTGTTGTCTACAACTATAGACTGTTGTAGGATTGTTGTCTACAACTATAGAGTGTTGTATGATTGTTGTCTAACAACTATAGACTGGCGTATGATTGATGTCTATAACTATAGACTTGTGTATGATTGTCATTTTGCTTGGCCATCATCTATGATTGGACGTTTTCATTCATTCGTGCCTATTTCAATATTTACATTTATTTTGTTCCAGAGTTGTGGAGAATTGAAATCTATTGTGACATCTGATAAACCAAGATGTTTGAAATGCGGTGATAGATGTCCTGGTCTAGATCTTCATTACTGGAGGTATGTACTATACTTTTCATTTATCGTTATATTAATTGCCTCCCTCGAGAAGAGTATTCTCGCGACGTGATACGCTCATAAAGTTGGACACAGCAAAGTCCACAAACCATGCTGGAATAATAAAAGGAAATATTTGGAAGTGACCCAAAGGCAGTAAGGGTCCCAAGACAAATAATTTAAGCAAAGTAGCCTCTACCTGCCTCCTCAGCTATAGTATGTATACATAATAAAGTAAAGTAGCCAAACGGCAAATATAAACTACTTTATATAAGGTTGCACTAAAATTGTGGTTTTATGTAAAATGATTATTTATCTGTCAATAGTAAATTTTGGAACTTTCAAATAAACACGCTTTTCATTTGTATTCTGTAGAAAAATCTGCAAACATTGCCGATGCGGACCTGAAGATCATGACCTTACAGATGATGACGACAGAGACAAGCAGCCAATGAAATTTCAGATAGATGGTTGTCATAGTAACACAAGAGAATTATCGTCCAGATTACACAAATTAAACATTGATGATCCATCAGTGCAAACGGAAATTGTTACTCCAGAAAATGATCTTGTTATCCATAGAATTGTTGCCGAAAATCTGGTAAGTTTGATACTTTTATTTATACTCCAATTTCCTTTCACAAATACAAAACTCTAATCATTTTGTTTTAAAATTATTACTTAAATAGAACAAATGTTAAAACGAGCATAACTTCACCTTTCAGTTCACATCATGAACAAAATTATCAAAACAGAATCTCTGTATGTCCCCTAAAATGTACAAGCTGAACAAGAACCATCCTGTAGAAATTTCCTGGATCGAGACAGTCTGACAAAATAGGGACCATCGCATATCGTGCATTTATATACGTTTTCAATAAGGACCACAGCTTATCGTGTACACATGTCCTTCCTGAATAATAACAATATCATATCGTGTACAAATGTCCTCTCTGAATAATGACCACAGCATATTGTGTACAAATGTCCTTCCTGAAAAATAACAACATTATATCGTGTACAAATGTCCTTCTTGAGTAAGGACCGCAGCATATCGTGTACAAATGTCCTTCTTGAGTAAGGACCACTGCATATTGTGTAAAAATGTCCTTCTTGAATAAGGACCACAACATATCGTGTAAAAATGTCCTTCTTGAGTAAGGACCACAGCATATCGTGTACAAATGTCCTTTCTTGAATAAGGACCACAACATATCGTGTACAAATGTCCTTCTTGAGTAAGGACCACAGCATATCGTGAACAAATGTCCTTCTTGAGTAAGGACAACAGCATATCGTAATCAAATGTCCTTCTTGAGTAAGGACCGCAGCATATCGTGTACAAATGTCCTTCTTGAGTAAGGACCACAACATATCGTGTACAAATGTCCTTCTTGAATAAAGACCACAGCATATCGTGTACAAATGTCCTTTCTTGAATAAGTACCTCAGCATATCGTGTACAAATGTCCTTTCTTGAATAAGGACCACAACATATCGTGTACAAATGTCCTTTCTTGAATAAGGACCACAGCATATCGTGTACAAATGTCCTTTCTTGAATAAGGACCACAACTTATCGTGTACAAATGTCCTTTCTTGAGTAAGGACCACAACATATCGTGTACAAATGTCGTTCTTGAGTAAGGACCACAACATATCATGTACAAATGTCCTTTCTTGAATAAGGACCACAACATATCGTGTACAAATGTCCTTTCTTGAGTAAGGACCACAACATATCGTGTACAAATGTCCTTCTTGAATAAGGACCACAGCAAATCGTGTACAAATGTCCTTCTTGAGTAAGGACCACAGCATATCGTGTACAAATGTCCTTCTTGAATAAGGACCGCAGCATATCGTGTACAAATGTCCTTCTTGAGTAAAGACCACAACATATCGTGTACAAATGTCCTTCTTGAGTAAGGACCACAACATATCGTGTACAAATGTCCCTCTTGAATAAGGACCACAGCATATCGTGTAAAAATGTCTTTCTTGAATAAGGACCGCAGCATATCGTGTACAAATGTCCTTCTTGAGTAAGGACCACAGCATATCGTGTACAAATGTCCTTCTTGAGTAAGGACCAACGCATATCGTGTACAAATGTCCTTCTTGAGTAAGGACCACAGCATATCGTGTACAAATGTCCTTCTTGAGTAAGGACCACCGCAAATCGTGTACAAATGTCCTTCATGAATAAGGACCACCGCATATCGTGTACAAATGTCCTTTCTTGAATAAGGACCGCAACATATCGTGTACAAATGTCCTTCTTGAATAAGGACCACAGCATATCGTGTACAAATGTCCTTCTTGAATAAGGACCACAGCATATCGTGTACAAATGTCCTTCTTGAATAAGGACCACCGCATATCGTGTACAAATGTCCTTTCTTGAATAAGGACCGCAACATATCGTGTACAAATGTCCTTCTTGAATAAGGACCAGAGCATATCGTGTACAAATGTTCTTCTGGAATAAAGACCACAGCATATCGTGTACAAATGTCCTTTCTTGAATAAGGACCACAGCATATCGTGTACAAATGTCCTTTCTTGAATAAGTACCTCAGCATATCGTGTACAAATGTCCTTCTTGAGTAAGGACCACAACATATCGTGTACAAATGTCCTTTCTTGAGTAAGGACCGCAGCATATCGTGTACAAATGTCCTTCTTGAGTAAGGACCGCAGCATATCGTGTACAAATGTCCTTTCTTGAATAAGGACCACAGCATATCGTGTACAAATGTCCTTTCTTGAATAAGGACCACAGCATATCGTGTACAAATGTCCTGCTTGAATAAGGACCACAACATAGCGTGTACAAATGTCCTTTCTTGAATAAGGACCACAACATATCGTGTACAATTGTCCTTTCTTGAATAAGGACCACAACATAGCGTGTACAAATGTCCTTTCTTGAATAAGGACCACAACATATCGTGTACAAATGTCCTGTCTTGAATAAGGACCACAACATATCGTGTACAAATGTCCTTTCTTGAATAAGGACCACAACATAGCGTGTACAAATGTCCTTTCTTGAATAAGGATCACAACATATCGTGTACAAATGTCCTTTCTTGAATAAGGATCACAGCATATCGTGTACAAATGTCCTTTCTTGAATAAGGACCACAACATAGCGTGTACAAATGTCCTTTCTTGAATAAGGACCACAACATATCGTGTACAAATGTCGTTCTTGAATAAGGACCACAGCATATCGTGTACAAATGTCCTTTCTTGAATAAGGACCACAACATAGCGTGTACAAATGTCCTTTCTTGAATAAGGATCACAACATATCGTGTACAAATGTCCTTTCTTGAATAAGGATCACAACATATCGTGTGCAAATGTCCTTTTTTGAATAAGGACCACAACATATCGTGTACAAATATCCCTCTTGAATAAGGACCTAAACATATCGTGTACAAATATCCCTCTTGAATAAGGATCACAACATATCGTGTACAAATATCCCTCTTGAATAAGGACCTAAACATATCGTGTACAAATGTCCCTTCTTGAATAAGGATCACAACATATCGTGTACAAATGTCCTACTTGAATAAGGATCACTGCATATCGTGTACAAATGTCCTTCTTGAATAAGGAGCACAACATATCGTGTACAAATGTCCTTCTTGAATAAGGAGCACAACATATCGTGTGCAAATGTCCTTTCTTGAATAAGGAGCACAACATATCGTGTACAAATGTCCTTTCTTGAATAAGGATCACAACATATCGTGTACAAATGTCCTACTTGAATAAGGATCACTGCATATCGTGTACAAATGTCCTTCTTGAATAAGGACCACCGCATATCGTGTACAAATGTCCTTTCTTGAATAAGGACCGCAACATATCGTGTACAAATGTCCTTCTTGAATAAGGACCAGAGCATATCGTGTACAAATGTTCTTCTGGAATAAAGACCACAGCATATCGTGTACAAATGTCCTTTCTTGAATAAGGACCACAGCATATCGTGTACAAATGTCCTTTCTTGAATAAGTACCTCAGCATATCGTGTACAAATGTCCTTCTTGAGTAAGGACCACAACATATCGTGTACAAATGTCCTTTCTTGAGTAAGGACCGCAGCATATCGTGTACAAATGTCCTTCTTGAGTAAGGACCGCAGCATATCGTGTACAAATGTCCTTTCTTGAATAAGGACCACAGCATATCGTGTACAAATGTCCTTTCTTGAATAAGGACCACAACATATCGTGTACAATTGTCCTTTCTTGAATAAGGACCACAACATAGCGTGTACAAATGTCCTTTCTTGAATAAGGACCACAACATATCGTGTACAAATGTCCTGTCTTGAATAAGGACCACAACATATCGTGTACAAATGTCCTTTCTTGAATAAGGACCACAACATAGCGTGTACAAATGTCCTTTCTTGAATAAGGATCACAACATATCGTGTACAAATGTCCTTTCTTGAATAAGGATCACAGCATATCGTGTACAAATGTCCTTTCTTGAATAAGGACCACAACATAGCGTGTACAAATGTCCTTTCTTGAATAAGGACCACAACATATCGTGTACAAATGTCGTTCTTGAATAAGGACCACAGCATATCGTGTACAAATGTCCTTCTTGAATAAGGAGCACAACATATCGTGTACAAATGTCCTTTCTTGAATAAGGATCACAACATATCGTGTACAAATGTCCTTCTTGAATAAGGAGCACAACATATCGTGTGCAAATGTCCTTTCTTGAATAAGGAGCACAACATATCGTGTACAAATGTCCTTTCTTGAATAAGGATCACAACATATCGTGTACAAATGTCCTACTTGAATCAGGATCACTGCATATCGTGTACAAATGTCCTTCTTGAATAAGGACCACCGCATATCGTGTACAAATGTCCTTTCTTGAATAAGGACCGCAACATATCGTGTACAAATGTCCTTCTTGAATAAGGACCAGAGCATATCGTGTACAAATGTTCTTCTGGAATAAAGACCACAGCATATCGTGTACAAATGTCCTTTCTTGAATAAGGACCACAGCATATCGTGTACAAATGTCCTTTCTTGAATAAGTACCTCAGCATATCGTGTACAAATGTCCTTCTTGAGTAAGGACCACAACATATCGTGTACAAATGTCCTTTCTTGAGTAAGGACCGCAGCATATCGTGTACAAATGTCCTTCTTGAGTAAGGACCGCAGCATATCGTGTACAAATGTCCTTTCTTGAATAAGGACCACAGCATATCGTGTACAAATGTCCTTTCTTGAATAAGGACCACAACATATCGTGTACAATTGTCCTTTCTTGAATAAGGACCACAACATAGCGTGTACAAATGTCCTTTCTTGAATAAGGACCACAACATATCGTGTACAAATGTCCTGTCTTGAATAAGGACCACAACATATCGTGTACAAATGTCCTTTCTTGAATAAGGACCACAACATAGCGTGTACAAATGTCCTTTCTTGAATAAGGATCACAACATATCGTGTACAAATGTCCTTTCTTGAATAAGGATCACAGCATATCGTGTACAAATGTCCTTTCTTGAATAAGGACCACAACATAGCGTGTACAAATGTCCTTTCTTGAATAAGGACCACAACATATCGTGTACAAATGTCGTTCTTGAATAAGGACCACTGCATATCGTGTACAAATGTCCTTTCTTGAATAAGGACCACAACATAGCGTGTACAAATGTCCTTTCTTGAATAAGGATCACAACATATCGTGTACAAATGTCCTTTCTTGAATAAGGATCACAACATATCGTGTGCAAATGTCCTTTTTTGAATAAGGACCACAACATATCGTGTACAAATATCCCTCTTGAATAAGGACCTAAACATATCGTGTACAAATATCCCTCTTGAATAAGGATCACAACATATCGTGTACAAATATCCCTCTTGAATAAGGACCTAAACATATCGTGTACAAATGTCCCTTCTTGAATAAGGATCACAACATATCGTGTACAAATGTCCTACTTGAATAAGGATCACTGCATATCGTGTACAAATGTCCTTCTTGAATAAGGAGCACAACATATCGTGTACAAATGTCCTTCTTGAATAAGGAGCACAACATATCGTGTACAAATGTCCTTTCTTGAATAAGGAGCACAACATATCGTGTACAAATGTCCTTTCTTGAATAAGGATCACAACATATCGTGTACAAATGTCCTACTTGAATAAGGATCACTGCATATCGTGTACAAATGTCCTTCTTGAATAAGGAGCACAACATATCGTGTACAAATGTCCTTCTTGAATAAGGAGCACAACATATCGTGTACAAATGTCCTTCTTGAATAAGGAGCACAACATATCGTGTACAAATGTCCTCCTTGAATAAGGAGCACAACATATCGTGTACAAATGTCCTTCTTGAATAAGGAGCACAACATATCGTGTACAAATGTCCTTTCTTGAATAAGGATCACAACATATCGTGTACAAATGTCCTTCTTGAATAAGGACCACAACATATCGTGTACAAATGTCCTTCTTGAATAAGGACCACAACATATCGTGTACAAATGTCCTTTCTTGAATAAGGATCACAACATATCGTGTACAATTGTCCTTCTTGAATAAGGACCACAACATATCGTGTACAAATGTCCTTCTTGAATAAGGATCACAACATATCGTGTACAATTGTCCTTCTTGAATAAGGACCACAACATATCGTGTACAAATGTCCTTTCTTGAATAAGGATCACAACATATCGTGTACCAATGTCCTTCTTGAATATGGACCACAGCATATCGTGTACAAATGTCCTACTTGAATAAGGATCACAACATATCGTGTACCAATGTCCTACTTGAATAAGGACCACAACATATCGTGTACAAATGTCCTACTTGAATAAGGATCACAACATATCGTGTACCAATGTCCTTCTTGAATATGGACCACAGCATATCGTGTACAAATGTCCTTTCTTGAATAAGGACCACAGCATATCGTGTACAAATGTCCTTTCTTGAATAAGGACCACAGCATATCGTGTACAAATGTCCTTTCTTGAATAAGGACCACAACATATCGTGTACCAATGTCCTTCTTGAATATGGACCACAGCATATCGTTTACAAATGTCCTTTCTTGAATAAGGACCACAGCATATCATGTACAAAAAAGCACTCGTACATGTATGTCATACTTTTAAATAATTTTACGTGGAACAGTTATTTATCTGTCTTGGAAAATGTCTAAATAATATTCCATTTTCCGAATACCCAGATGTGTTCTATTTACATGATGCTTGTAAAACGACTGAATTCATTACAACCTAGTGGTTTCTAAGTGAACTGAATATAATTGTTAAATGTCATCTTAGTGTAAAATGTCAAAATGATTTGAAAGTTGAAATTTGGGCTATTTGACCACCATGTATAACTTAACTGAAAAATGTTTAAAAATACGTTAAATCCCATAAAAATGCTTTCTTTCTATCAAGTCATCTTAATATTGAATATAATTGATAACTGTTATCATAGTATAAAAAACTTAAACAGGCTTCAAATTTGACATTTGATGTTATGTTAGTTGGTAGGGGACTCGATTCACGATATATACATCAACCCATACAAACAACGCCGTTATACGAATCTCTTGGAAGACAGAAAATAAAGCCAAACACACAAACGTCGAAAAAAAAGGGAAGGAAATTCATTTTCTCACAAGCTGTTATTACGAGAAAATTCTAATACCTATAAGCTTCCCAATGATTTTCTCATCGAATAAAATGAGACTTTTATCTTTATATCCTGCCAAAGTTCTTGTAGTAAAAACACCAAGATGTTGATACTGTATGTTTGGTTTTGGCTGGCATCCATACCTCCTATGTCGAAATAATACCTGTGTAAAACTTCGACGTGTTTTATAATATACATATACGTATATTAACAACCTTACTGTGTCTGAATTAAACGTTACGTATGTTCAATGTGATCGAATATTTAGTCCGTGTTTTTTTCTTCTTATTACACGAACGAAGGAATTTTGTTGTTTTATAACGGTTTTATTAGCTAGATTATCTGATTCGTTTCAAGTAGTACTGAGTAGCATTGTCTTCGCCGTTTCATATGTGTCATAGACCGAGTTATTAATTCATTCAGACTGGCCGATGTAATGGAAATCGCATATTGTTCATGTTGTAACACCATTGCCATTGCAGATGAATATCATTTTTATAAGTATTTGTAGTTGTTTTTCGGATATAAAGCCGAACTATTTAAAAGTCATTTCTAATAGACATCCAGTCAGTGTACACATTTGAACGCTTTCTAAATTCAAATTATAATACGAAGTCAGCTTATTCCATAATCGAGATATGTAAAAAACTTTATCTATTAGACATGCACTTTGAACTGTAGATTTGATCTCCCATGTGTCATTTCTCGGTATCTACTGCTGTCTAGATGATAGTATAGTCACACTATTATGTATACATGACATGTTTATTTTCGGTGATATTATATTTGTGAACTATATTATATTTGTGAACTATGCACAAGTCTAATCAAATACATGTTCTGTGTTGTCCATTAATATTTGGCGCGTAAGTAAGTGTGTATTGTTGTTGATGTACTATGTACAAGTTTATAATAAAGTTATGTTCATTTATGTATGGCTTGGAAGCAAGTTTCGTTTCTGATGCTTTCAAGGTCAACATTTTATAAAACTACGCCAGTTCTGTACTTAGATACATATTTCTTTCTCCTTCCTCTCTTTCCATTCATTGGAATTGAGAGACAACTCCTACTGCTTCGAAGGACAAGCATAGTAATAAGTTGTGTCCCTTTAATTGCATATAGAAAGTATCGCACGTTTGTCCACTGATCAAATTATTTCTTATGCTACCAAAGTACTTGATTATCTCTTAAAATTATATTTTAACTCATTTTGCTGAAGTGTACGCACATAGTTAGAAAATGTGTTACATGATATTGCCAATTAAAACTTTTTCTGTTTGTCTTTCTTTTCATGTAGCCAAGTATAGCATCCCCTATAGATCTGTGTATTTTGGCGTAAATTATGCAAACTATATGAAATGTTGTTTGAAAATCCATCTATTCTGAACATATGTTCAGCCCAACATATAATGTAAATTGTTTTGATGTTTAAAAATATTGTGTTTTCGCTAGATTTCTATACACATGTAGTTTGTCTATATAAGCACTGTGATGAAATGCTTTTGGCTGTAAAACAGTTTAATATGTACCATTCTTTAGTTAAAAGTAATATAATATATACCATAGGCCTACTTTACTTAAAAACAGTTTAATATATACCATACTTTACTTAAAAACAGTTTAATATATACCATTCTTTAGTTAAAAACAATATGATGTATACACTACTTAAATTTACTTAAAAACAATATAAAATATACTATGCTCTACTTAAAAACAGTTTAATATATACACTTCTTTACTTAAAAACAATATAATATATACCATACTTTACTTAAAAGCAATATAATATATACACTACTTTACTTAAAAACAATATAATATATACCATACCTTACTTAAAAACAGGATACCAATCTGAATTTATTTAGCTTCTCAGCTAAAACACTACCTGGCTTTGGAGGGTATTCCTAAATTGGAAAAAAATGTCGTTTGGGGTGGTATCGACTACGTAAATTTGAATTACTTCGTTATGAATGTAATAATTTAATATCATGTTATAAAGACTAAATGGATTTAATATTTCAGAGATCACAGACTTATATATCATTGTTACCTAAAGACAAGCAACTTTTTGCTGCTCAGTTGCGCAGACGACAACTTCAACGACAACTTCCGCTTCATGATCTCCATGCAAAGTTCTGTGACAGTATGACAGATAAAGAATTGCAGAAATTTCAAAAATTTGCGGAGAAACGAAAAAATAAATCGGTAGGAATTGGAAATGTAGGCGCCATTCCTGAAAATACAGTAGTGGTAAGTTATCCCGACAATACATTATTGATAAGTTATCCCGACAATACATTATTGATAAGTTATCCCGACATACATTATTGATAAGTTATCCCGACAGTACATTATTGATAAGTTATCCCGACAATACATTATTGATAAGTTATCCCGACAGTACATTATTGATAAGTTATCCCGACATACATTATTGATAAGTTATCCCGACATACATTATTGATAAGTTATCCCGACAATACATTATTGATAAGTTATCCCGACAGTACATTATTGATAAGTTATCCCGACATACATTATTGATAAGTTATCCCGACATACATTATTGATAAGTTATCCCGACAATACATTATTGATAAGTTATCCCGACAATACATTATTGATAAGTTATCCCGACATACATTATTGATAAGTTATCCCGACAATACATTATTGATAAGTTATCCCGACAATACATTATTGATAAGTTATCCCGACATACATTATTGATAAGTTATCCCGACAGTACATTATTGATAAGTTATCCCGACAATACATTATTGATAAGTTATCCCGACATACATTATTGATAAGTTATCCCGACAGTACATTATTGATAAGTTATCCCGACAGTACATTATTGATAAGTTATCCCGACAATACATTATTTATAAGTTATCCCGACAGTACATTATTGATAAGTTATCCCGACAATACATTATTGATAAGTTATCCCGACAGTACATTATTGATAAGTTATCCCGACAATACATTATTGATAAGTTATCCCGACATACATTATTGATAAGTTATCCCGACAATACATTATTGATAAGTTATCCCGACAATACATTATTGATAAGTTATCCCGACAGTACATTATTGATAAGTTATCCCGACAATACATTATTGATAAGTTATCCCGACAATACATTATTGATAAGTTATCCCGACAGTACATTATTGATAAGTTATCCCGACAATACATTATTGATAAGTTATCCCGACAATACATTATTGATAAGTTATCCCGACAGTACATTATTGATAAGTTATCCCGACAATACATTATTGATAAGTTATCCCGACAATACATTATTGATAAGTTATCCCGACAGTACATTATTGATAAGTTATCCCGACAATACATTATTGGTAAGTTATCCCGACAGTACATTATTGATAAGTTATCCCGACAATACATTATTGATAAGTTATCCCGACAATACATTATTGATAAGTTATCCCGACAATACATTATTGATAAGTTATCCCGACAATACATTATTGATAAGTTATCCCGACAATACATTATTGATAAGTTATCCTGACAATACATTATTAATAAGTTATCCTGACAATACGTTAGTGGTAAGTTATCCCGACAATACATTATTGATAAGTTATCCCGACAATACATTATTGATAAGTTATCCCGACAATACATTATTGATAAGTTATCCTGACAATACATTATTAATAAGTTATCCCGACAATACATTATTGGTAAGTTATCCCGACAATACATTATTGATAAGTTATCCCGACAATACATTATTAATAAGTTATCCTGACAATACGTTAGTGGTAAGTTATCCCGACAATACATTATTGATAAGTTATCCCGACAATATATTAGTGGTAAGTTATCCAGATAGTACAGTAGTCGTAAGTTATCATGACAATATGATAGCGATTTGGTTAAAATAATACCTTTAAAGCATACCATGTATTGTTGCTTAAAAGTTCGATGAGGCGCATGCATTTATTCGGAACGATTTGTGCGTTGTACCCTTCTAAAGAAAATTTACTTGAGGCGCCTTCTAGGAGGTAGAATAATTAGAATTCTACCCAGGCGCTACGTAGGGAAAGTAGCGGTGTCGTTTCTTAAACGTAGGAAAAGTAGCCCCTGTCTTTAGATAGGTAGCGTGATCTGACTGTGCTAGCTTTGCTAAACAAAATAGCGTCCATGCGGAACAGTCGTCCAGGGCTGCGTTCAGTTACGACTTACAGTCGCTCACGTTTTGTTTTGTATCCCTGGCCCACCGTATCACATTGACTGCAAACGGGGAATCAAATTGCAAAACGTTACGTAACGTGAGCCGCAAATACCTTTACTGAACGCAGGGCTGGTCCGGCACGCGCCATTTTGTAGCGTTCAAGCGTTTTTTAGACAGCTACCTTTTCAACATTGGCTAACTTCTCTCGCTTACTTCCCCTACCTCTAAGAAACGCACCTCTGCAATATTACATATGCCGTTGCTAAACTTTGCTTGTAAAATATTTTTGTTAGTTTATGCTTTCATTTTACGTATTTTACGTATGTATTGCAGAGATGTCATCGTTGCGAATTAACAATGGATTCCAAATCATTTGCAATGATAACAAACAGAATGGGGTCCTCTGTATGTTTCCATACGGGTTGTTTCACGTGCGCCACGTGCAAAGAATTGTTGGTTGATAACATTTACTTCTTCAGAAGTGGCGACATTTACTGTGGTCGTCATTACGCCGAACTTGTCTATCCTAGATGTTCAGCATGTGATGAGGTTTGCTTTATGTTATTTTTCTTACATGTATATAATCACTATTAACATACAATGATTTATGTAAGTCACATGACCATGACTTGATGTGTTGAGTGGACGATTGTTTCGTATAATGACAAACACGTGTTTTATACAAACATATAATATCCACTATATATGTATATTTTATCTTTGCCTGTCTTATATTATCCGTTGTCCATTCCTAAATGAGTTTTTCGGCGCAGCCGTACTAACATGGCTTTGCTATTTGCATATCCGTGTTGTCACGGTAAACCAATCTTACGTTAACCACTAAACCAAAGTTTCTACTACCGAACAACGTTTGTAACGCTGACGCGGATTGGTTAACATTTCGATAATACGTTACGTTACCTGAATTTCGGTAAATTAACCGCAATACATTTTTCGTTACACATATTTTTTCATGTTGCAGAACAAATCTTAACATTCAGATTGCATCTAATTTGCTTGCTTCAGATTGCGCCGATCATATTTTATCAAGATATTTCTCGTTTAATCATCTGTTGAGGTAATAGTTCAATCTTGCTGCTAAATGTCAAAGCAATAATATTTGGCATGGTCTTTCTCTTTAATTAATAAATAATAAATTTGAATCAATTGGAGACTGCCATTGCAATCCAATTAAAGGAAACCACTTCAAAAATTGTCTCTGAGTACTGTAATTATTGTGTTTCACTACATAGCACTGTTAGTGGTGATGTGTGAAATTAAGCCATGCCGTTTTTATATTTTTGTAAAGCGTCCACGCGCGTCTTGGTTTTGAGCTCTTTGAACAAAAAAAGCATTTTCGTAAGTTTAAAAAATCGCCAAGGGAAGTAACCGCTGTGCCGTATTTACGTATGATGTCTATAAATATTTTGTTAATTTACATGTTTGAAAATAGTGAGCAAAAACTAGTCAGTTTTTATGTTATACTTCTAATGTTTTATAATGAAACAAGTTAATTATTTTTATCATGTTTACCTCATTAAAAACATGTGAATTTTATATACTGTCTATTATCTGGCTTTGCGTTTTTTCGAAACAAATTTGTGTTGTTTTTTTTCGAATAGGTAGCTATATTTTGCGAAGCAAAGTTGACGCTTAACAAAAATAACAAAATATGGCCCTATCGTTAGGTGACCCTCTATTTGAGTAAAGATTGGTAATCAGTAAACCCGGTCACAATAGGTAGTGTGTCCCTTTATAGTACAAACATGCATCATATCAGCAATACTAAGGGAGGCTGAACTGGGGTACCTTGAGTGTCAGCACAAGCTTCAGTGGGCATGTATCACCTTTTATCATAATCAATAATTATCATTTATTCATGTGCATACTTACGATGCGCACAGTGTTCGTCTAATATACTATATTGAGTGGTTAGCACTCCGCACTTGTCGGCACAATATTTTCTGATACACATACTGATCTCCAATTGTTTATACATGGAAATGAAGACAAAACAATGACAATGAAGTCATAAATTTACGTTGATAAAACGAGAACATTTACTTTAACTATGTTCAGGGAACTAGGTAGTTAAGTCGTGGCCACAAGATAAAAATATTTTTACGCACGTCACCTCTATGCCTTATGTCATATGTTACACAATTAAGTCATCGGTCTTTGATTTAAACTTTTTTTTACATCGATGTCATATGTTACACAATTAATTCATCGGTCTTTGATTTAATCTTTTTTTTTACATCGATGTCATATGTTACACAATTAAGTCATCGGTCTTTGATTTAATCTTTTTTTTTACATCGATGTCATATGTTACACAATTAAGTCATCGGTCTTTGATTTAAACGTTTTTTTTACATCGATGTCATATGTTACACAATTAAGTCATCGGTCTTTGATTTAAACGTTTTTTTACATCGATGTCATATGTTACACAATTAAGTCATCGGTCTTTGATTTAAACGTTTTTTTTACATCGATGTCATATGTTACACAATTAAGTCATCGGTCTTTGATTTAATCTTTTTTTTACATCGATTGTGAAACAAGTTCTTACAACTTATATTAATCATTCTCGATGACTGCTTCCTGGCTACCACTGCGCAGCATCGGTCTTTAGCAACCTTATTAGCTATAGTCACTTTGAGATTTTATCGTGTTTTCATTGACACATGCTAAGGGTAATCTGCGTATGGTGTTCTATCACTTGACATTTGAACAACAAACACTCTACCCCTAGACCACAGCACAGCATTGGTCTTTAGCAACCTTATTACCTATTGTCACTTTGAGATCTTACCGTGTTTTCATTGACGCATGCTAAGGGTAATCTGCGTATGGTGTTCTATCACATTGACATATGAATCACAAACTATTAAAAGTATTTAACGGTATTTATAAATTGCATTCGCCAAACAATCGACCAACTTCGAAGTTGATTGTCACAACAATTTTGTGGAAATATTTACCGATTTTCCATTCCAATTTAGGTTGGAATACATCTCCTGTCTAAAGCCTTCCGTCAATATAATGAAATTTCGCAGAGTTAAAATGAATATCACCTTTTTCTTGTGCAATTCGAATCCTGGTACACCTGAAGATGCCGATACTTATCAAATTGTACATCTCGGAATGACGATTGTAATGTAGTTAAATCTAATAATGTGAATAAATGGTGTAAGTTATTGAAAACAGGTATTAGAGGAAAGATTTTTAACATTATATATTCAATGTATACTCATGTGAAATCTTGAGTTAAATGTAATAATACACTGAGTGATGATTTTATCTGTAATTTAGGGGTTAGACAGGGAGAAAGTTTATCCCCTCTCTTGTTTGCAATCTATCTTTATGATATGGAAGAAACTTTCATTCAAAAAGGATATGATGGTATTGATATAGGTATGCTGAAGTTATATTTGATTCTATATGCAGATGATATTGTTTTATTCTCAGAGTCTCAAGAAGGCTTACAAAATGGTTTAGATATACTAGAACATTACTGTGATAGATGGAAACTGTCAGTTAATACTAACAAAACAAAAATTATGATTTTTTAAAAAGGGAGGTAATCTGAGACAAAATACAAACTTTACTTATAAAGGACTAAAAATTGAGATTGTTAACAAGTTTACATATCTTGGTATAGTATTTTCAACAGGTGGTTCATTCCAATATACCTATGAAGCACTGACCGGTCAAGCAATGAAAGCAACTTTTAAGATGAAATCCTACATTAATGATGTTTTAGACTTATCAATTAGTCATCAACTTAACTTGTATGATAAATAAATAGAACCTGTTCTAAGCTATGGTAGTGAAATTTGGGGATGCTATAATACAAGTGAAATTGAAAGAGTATTTTTAAAATATTACAAACAACTATTGGATTTCTACTAAGCATGACAATAGATAGTTCCCACATTTACAATATTTACCGCTCGTGTTCTGAATAGTCAGCCATATTGATAGGCAAATTCCTTAAAGTTTATAGGGAATATAATGTTAACGAAGATAAACTAATCAGATAGATAACAAAAATATTTATTCATTGTGCTCATGTGGGCAGATGGCTCAGTAAATTGCAGAAAAAGCGGTTTTCACATGTAAATTCCCTTGATATTGTCTCAATAATCATATATTTGGGAATTACTCCTATAAGTGCTTACCTTATCAGTTTTGCCTATCGAAAAGGCCGATGATTAAGAATAAGGGCGGTAATTATTGTAGATGTGGGAACTATAAGGGAAATGCGATTTTCCGAGTCAGCGATGTATCATGACAGAGCTCTAGAAATCCACTAGTCCGACGTCCTGAACAAGTGTAATTGTTGATTTGGGCTACCAACAGTTGAGTTGAAGTTAGTCCAGGACAAGTCTGTTATTAAAGCTAATTAACATTGGACTTTCTAAATACTGAACGAAAATCCTGCATTGCCAATGCCTTGAAATTGGTGACAATTCAAACTGTCAGCACATTTTCTCGGACAACTAGCCTCCCATGTAGGACAAGATAAGTTTAACATGCTCGCTTGTCCAGAACAAGTATATCTTTTAAAAAACGCTCTGAATGGAAATGTGAAAGTTAAAATTCGAGATTTGTTGTGCAACTATTGATATGCACATCAGTGACGGTTATAATGTTGTACATTGGGGTTAATGAGTGTCATCAGTGAGTGCCTGTCAATATGTATTGGTCTGTACGTCAATATTGTGACTCGTCTCTACAAACTGTCATAACACAGGTGGACTAAATGTCATTTTCACACTAGCCTGCTCTAAATAAATCAGTTGCTAGTTCACTAACCGGCAAACCTGCGATGTTTTTCTCAGTTTTTCTCTACATACGCAACTAAACGTATCACAAACGCAACGTTCTATATAATAATGACGTACAAGAGCACCCTTTTTCATGACGGAGGCAGGCATCAACAGTTTTACAGTTTTGGTTTGTTTTCGACATGTTGACATTTGTCAGTGCAAAAGTTCAAGTTGATGCATATTTATGTTTCGTTATATTCATTCAACTCATAGGAATTCAAACAGACAGTTTCAGTATCTCAACACAAATATAGGCTCTAGCGAAAATATAAAACCCTCTTTACCGATCAATTCTCATAAATATGTATACTAACACGAAAAAGAAAGTGTGCACTTTTATATTGGGCATAACTTTTTTGTTACAAAGTTTAGATATACGGATTTATCATCATGAGTGAAGAAAATAACCCTTTACACATTGCACCCATTTACCATATATTTATGCGCATAGACGGCTTTCAAATTGACAGCAGGCTATTATGCAACTTTTCGCTCGTGCTACCCGTGCAACACAACAATTTTGTGCAAATATTTACCGATTTTCCATTCCAATTTAGGTTGGAATACATCTCCTGTCTAAAGCCTTCCGTCAATATAATGAAATTTCGCAGAGTTAAAATGAATATCACCTTTTTCTTGTGCAATTCGAATCCTGGTACACCCGAAGATGCCGATACTTATCAGATTGTACATCTCGGAATGACGATTGTAATGAAGTATAATCTAATAATGTGTATAAATGGTATAAGTTATTGAAAACAGGTATTAGAGGAAAGATTTTTAACATTATATATTCAATGTATACTAATGTGAAATCTAGAGTTAAATGTAATAATACACTGAGTGATGATTTTATCTGTAATTTAGGGGTTAGACAGGGAGAAAGTTTATCCCCTCTCTTGTTTGCAATCTATCTAAATGATATAGAAGAAACTTTTATTCAAAAAGGATATGATGGTATTGATATAGGTATGCTGAAGTTATATTTGATTCTATATGCAGATGATATTGTTTTATTCTCAGAGTCTCAAGAAGGCTTACAAAATGGTTTAGATATACTAGAACATTACTGTGATAGATGGAAACTGTCAGTTAATACTAACAAAACAAAAATTATGATTTTTTAAAAAGGGAGGTAATCTGAGACAAAATACAAACTTTACTTATAAAGGACTAAAAATTGAGATTGTTGACAAGTTTACATATCTTGGTATAGTATTTTCAACAGGTGGTTCATTCCAATATACCTATGAAGCACTGACCGGTCAAGCAATGAAAGCAACTTTTAAGATGAAATCCTACATTAATGATGTTTTAGACTTATCAATTAGTCATCAACTTAACTTGTATGATAAATAAATAGAACCTGTTCTAAGCTATGGTAGTGAAATTTGGGGATGCTATAATACAAGTGAAATTGAAAGAGTATTTTTAAAATATTACAAACAACTATTGGATTTCTACTAAGCATGACAATAGATAGTTCCCACATTTACAATATTTACCGCTCGTGTTCTGAATAGTCAGCCATATTGATAGGCAAATTCCTTAAAGTTTATAGGGAATATAATGTTAACGAAGATAAACTAATCAGATAGATAACAAAAATATTTATTCATTGTGCTCATGTGGGCAGATGGCTCAGTAAATTGCAGAAAAAGCGGTTTTCACATGTAAATTCCCTTGATATTGTCTCAATAATCATATATTTGGGAATTACTCCTATAAGTGCTTACCTTATCAGTTTTGCCTATCGAAAAGGCCGATGATTAAGAATAAGGGCGGTAATTATTGTAGATGTGGGAACTATAAGGGAAATGCGATTTTCCGAGTCAGCGATGTATCATGACAGAGCTCTAGAAATCCACTAGTCCGACGTCCTGAACAAGTGTAATTGTTGATTTGGGCTACCAACAGTTGAGTTGAAGTTAGTCCAGGACAAGTCTGTTATTAAAGCTAATTAACATTGGACTTTCTAAATACTGAACGAAAATCCTGCATTGCCAATGCCTTGAAATTGGTGACAATTCAAACTGTCAGCACATTTTCTCGGACAACTAGCCTCCCATGTAGGACAAGATAAGTTTAACATGCTCGCTTGTCCAGAACAAGTATATCTTTTAAAAAACGCTCTGAATGGAAATGTGAAAGTTAAAATTCGAGATTTGTTGTGCAACTATTGATATGCACATCAGTGACGGTTATAATGTTGTACATTGGGGTTAATGAGTGTCATCAGTGAGTGCCTGTCAATATGTATTGGTCTGTACGTCAATATTGTGACTCGTCTCTACAAACTGTCATAACACAGATGGACTAAATGTCATTTTCACACTAGCCTGCTCTAAATAAATCAGTTGCTAGTTCACTAACCGGCAAACCTGCGATGTTTTTCTCAGTTTTTCTCTACATACGCAACTAAACGTATCACAAACGCAACGTTCTATATAATAATGACGTACAAGAGCACCCTTTTTCATGACGGAGGCAGGCATCAACAGTTTTACAGTTTTGGTTTGTTTTCGACATGTTGACATTTGTCAGTGCAAAAGTTCAAGTTGATGCATATTTATGTTTCGTTATATTCATTCAACTCATAGGAATTCAAACAGACAGTTTCAGTATCTCAACACAAATATAGGCTCTAGCGAAAATATAAAACCCTCTTTACCGATCAATTCTCATAAATATGTATACTAACACGAAAAAGAAAGTGTGCACTTTTATATTGGGCATAACTTTTTTGTTACAAAGTTTAGATATACGGATTTATCATCATGAGTGAAGAAAATAACCCTTTACACATTGCACCCATTTACCATATATTTATGCGCATAGACGGCTTTCAAATTGACAGCAGGCTATTATGCAACTTTTCGCTCGTGCTACCCGTGCAACACAACAATTTTGTGCAAATATTTACCGATTTTCCATTCCAATTTAGGTTGGAATACATCTCCTGTCTAAAGCCTTCCGTCAATATAATGAAATTTCGCAGAGTTAAAATGAATATCACCTTTTTCTTGTGCAATTCGAATCCTGGTACACCCGAAGATGCCGATACTTATCAGATTGTACATCTCGGAATGACGATTGTAATGAAGTATAATCTAATAATGTGTATAAATGGTATAAGTTATTGAAAACAGGTATTAGAGGAAAGATTTTTAACATTATATATTCAATGTATACTAATGTGAAATCTAGAGTTAAATGTAATAATACACTGAGTGATGATTTTATCTGTAATTTAGGGGTTAGACAGGGAGAAAGTTTATCCCCTCTCTTGTTTGCAATCTATCTAAATGATATAGAAGAAACTTTTATTCAAAAAGGATATGATGGTATTGATATAGGTATGCTGAAGTTATATTTGATTCTATATGCAGATGATATTGTTTTATTCTCAGAGTCTCAAGAAGGCTTACAAAATGGTTTAGATATACTAGAACATTACTGTGATAGATGGAAACTGTCAGTTAATACTAACAAAACAAAAATTATGATTTTTAAAAAGGGAGGTAATCTGAGACAAAATACAAACTTTACTTATAAAGGACTAAACATTGAGATTGTTAACAAGTTTACATATCTTGGTATAGTATTTTCAACAGGTGGTTCATTCAAATATACCTTTGAAGCACTGACCGGTCAAGCAATGAAAGCAACTTTTAAGATACAATCCTACATTAATGATTTTTTAGACTTATCAATTAGTCATCAACTTAACTTGTATGATAAATAAATAGAACCTGTTCTAAGCTATGGTAGTGAAATTTGGGGATGCTTTAATACAAGTGAAATTGAAAGAGTATTTTTAAAATATTACAAACAACTATTGGGTATTAAAAAAAAAAGGCTCAAAATACTTTTGTGTATGGTGAGATAGGAAAAATGCCTGCAAAAAACAAAATGGTGCTTAATACAATTAGATATTGGATAAGAATTTTGACAACTGAAGATACTAAATATGTTAGACTTGTTTATGATACGATGTTATGTGATCTTGAATTGTACCCAAATAAGATATCTTGGGTCAGAAATGTTAAATGTATACTAAACAAACTTAGGTTTAGTGATGCATGGTATTTTCAAACAGTTGGAAATAACAAATTATTTTTATCTATGGTTAGACAGAGATTAACTGATCAATATTTACAGGATTGGAATAGTGATATTGAATCATCAAGCAGAGCAAATACATACAAATTATTTTCAAACTTCAAATTTCAACCTTATTTAGACATAGTGCAGGTAAATAAATATAGAAAAGTATTAACAAGATTTAGAGTATCCTCCCATAGATTACAAATTGAAGTTGGTCGTTGGACTAAACCCAACACAACACCAGTAAATGAAAGGAAATGTCACTTCTGCAATTGTTTAGAAGATGCGTTTCATTTTTTATTCGAATGTAAAATTTATAATAGCTATAGAAACAAGTATATCCCTCTTCATTAAGTTTAGAGAATTGCTACAATCCAGTAATGTAAAGGTAGTTTATTTATTTAAGAGCTTTGAATTGAGAGAACAATCATTTAAAACAATGCACTTTTATCCCAAAGTATTGAAATCATTGTTTTTTTGTTTTTGGGGGGGGGGGGGGGTTGTTTTCTTTTGACGTTGTTTTTTTTGTTGTATTTTAGTCTGTACTACATTACCTAAGTCATTATAAGTACTCTTATGATTGCTATAAATTAAATGGTGTTTGATGTACATTATTTTCTCTCACCACTTAGTCCTATATTCATGCATATGTAAAATGTGTTGCATATGTTCATATGTGTTTTCTATAAGAATGATGCATACCAGTAATTAAAAAAATGTATTATTTCTTGATTTAACAAAATGTATGTGGTTATTATATACAATGTAACTTGTAATGATGAATCATGGGCATAATGCCTTAATTTCGAAATAAAGTATTTATCTATCTATATAAATTCAACAACACAGTAATTTTCCTATTTCCATGATTTTGGCGCCACATAAGCGGTGTCATTTGATTTGATTTGATTATGAAAGAGTACTGTAAACTATGTCAGGAGAAGTCGTTATTTCATGAAAATGTATTCACAATTGAATTACATCGACTATAAGGATACATAATACAATGAATACAATTCACAATTGGTCATATTTAACAAGAAATGTCAACCAATGACAACCGGTATCGTTATCGGAAGTGAAACAAAAAGCGGAGTGACTAAGTTTAAACAACGGTCTGCTCCAATGCATAGTCAGATCCCCTTGACTGTAAAGATGACATGCAACCACGCTGGACTAAATATATCAATTTTCTTGGCTTAGAACTTTGTCTTGCAAAACTGCACATTTCGCGAATTAATCATTTAAGGTATTCCACCCATAACTGAAATACTTCATTTCCATTGAATATGTATGGCTCAGTAATCAAAATATAAAACTTGTTAAAACAATTAATATCAAAATATTATCATTTATAATGTTTTTGAATTATAACATCCCTTTTCTAAGTTGCTTCAAAAGTTTTTCTAAAAACAAAGAATTGACATAATTTGAAAAAACTGAATTTTTTCATAAAGGGGGGTAATAAAGTGATATTATATTGAAAATATAGTGAAAATGTTTAAAAGGTTATTAAAAGACCAAACATTACCATGATTTTGTTGCACATTCAATATTATTATGTTTTACAACAACACTAAGTTAAATTTTTCAGAAAAAATCTAATTATAAAGCAAACAAAACCACTTAGAAGTGTTACTTTTTCTCAGAGAAATATGCTGTTCAAAATGATATTGCGCTGTAACCGGACGGTAAAAGTCTCTGAAAGTTTGATATATTCTGTGTTAGATAATGTAAATAATTTTTGTTACAGACAATTGGATGCCCCATTGATACATCAATTTAGTTTAGGTCATCTGCTATTAACAATATTTTAATTTTGAAAGGAAATTTGCCCATTTCTTAAATGCTATATGCATAAATGTAAAAAAACTAACATTTTCTTTGAATTTCTTGTAGCTGTTTCTCACATTACTTTAATCTACATATCTGATTAGTACAAAGATGCTTTCCTAAACAAGAACTATTACAAAATGAGAAGTGTAATGTTAATTTTCCATTTACTGGTCATTTTTGTACGGCTAACGTTTTCAGGAAGGAAGTTTACAAAGAAAAAAGGTCATAACTTTTTTTAGAACGGTAAAAATTTATGAAATTTTAATTTTTTATCCGCATTATAGTACAGATTGAATCGATACAAGTTTCATTTGCCTTTGGAGAAATGTCCATTATGGGTGGAATACCTTAGAACGAAGTTGATGTATGATTTCTACTAAGCATGACAATAGATAGTTCCCACATTTACAATATTTACCACTCGTGTTCTGAATAGTCAGCCATATTGATAGGCAAATTCCTTAAAGTTTATAGGGAATATAATGTTAACGAAGATAAACTAATCAGATATATAACAAAAAATACTTATTCATTGTGCTCATGTGGGCAGATGGCTCAGTAAATTGCAGAAAAAGCGGTTTTCACATGCAAATTCTCTTGATATTTTCTCAATTATCATATATTTGGGAATTACTCCTAAAAGTGCTTACCTTATCAGTTTTGCCAATCGAAATGGCTGATGATTAAGAACAAGGGAGGTAATTATTGTAGATGTGGGAACTATAAGGGAAATGCAATTTTCCGAGTCAGCGATGTATCATGGCAGAGCTCTAGAAATCCATTAGCGTGACGCCTGGACAAGTGTAATTGCTGATTTGTGCTACCAACAGTTGAGTTGAAGTAATCTGTTTTTAAAGCTAATTAACATTGGACTTTCTAAATATTGAACGTAAATCATGCATTACCAATGCCTTGGCATAGGTGACAAAACGAAATGTCAGCACATTTTCTCGGACAACTAGCCTCCCATGTAGGACAAGACAAGTTTAACATGCTTTCTTATCCAGAACAAGTATATCTTTAAAAAAAGCACTGAATGGAAATGTGAACGTTAAAATTTCGGAATTTCTTGTGCAACTATGATTCGCACATTAGTGACGATAAGTATGTTGTACATTGGGGGTAAATTATTAACTACATTATCGAGTTGACCTTACTTTCAATTGCATTATTAATTTGAAATTTTAGGGTTATTTCACATTCTTATGTTACTAGTTTAGTTACTGGGAGCAAGGTCAGACTGAGGCTGCTTGTTCCTTCGTGCCGGATTAGTTACAGTGTCTGTTGTTATGTGCGTGATGGTTGGTTGCATTTAATGATTTCTTTACTGATGTATAAATGTTGGAAATCAAGGACCATATAGCGACTAAGGGTGAGGTTAGCTAGCTGTAAAATCGATTTAAACCCCCAGTATTTTTTGCTGACAGTTCCAAGGCTGTAATTCGCTATATGATTGTTGTTTCTGTTTGTGTTATGAATGTGTTTTGTATTTCCCTTTCCCCTATGCAATTCTGTCACTTGATACAGTTTTCAGGTTGTTACCTGCCCATTTTCGGCCTATTGCGCCAGATGTCTTGACTTGTCCTGTGATCTTTTCTATCCATTAATTCCCCCCTCCCCCTCCCTTCACTGCCCACTTTGATTCTCCTAGTTATTCATTGTAGTCTGCCGGGCTATTCCTTGTGCCTCTGTTCCTTAACATGTGTACCCTTTGACCTCCTTAAGTGCCTTATGTTTTGTGGATTGTTGTTTTCCCGGAGGTCTGTGTGGGGAGGCACTGTCTTGTGTATGTGGCGTTCCCTGTAGTTACCTTTTATCTCTCTTTTAGTAGGTGTCAATATGTATTGATCCGTACGTTAATATTGTGGCTCGTCTCTACAAACTGTCATAACGTAAGCGGACTGAATGTCATTTTCACATCATCCTGCTATAAATTAATCAGTTGCAAGTTCACTAGCCGGCAAGCCTGGGATGTTTTTCTCAGTTTTTCGCTACATACGCACCTAAAAGTATCACATACGCAACGTTTTAAATATTAATGACCCTTAAGAGCTACCCTTTTCATGACGGAGACAGGCATCAGCAGTTTTACAGTTTTGGTTTGTTTTCGACATGTTCACATTTGTCAGTGCAAAAGTTCAAGTTGATGCATGTTTATGTTTCGTTATTTTCATTCAACTCATAGGAATTCAAACAGACAGTTTCAGTATCTCAACACAAATATAGGCTCTAGCTAAAATATAAAACCCTCTTTACCCATCAATTCTCATAAATGGAATCATAATATATGTATATATATATCAAACAATTATTGAAATGGCTTGCTTATTAGCCTTAATTATTGCCTGGGGTACAAGGAATGCTCTAAAGAACTATTGCCCGAGACATTGGGTCCAATAGTTCCTTGGATTCTTTCTTGCACCGTATACTATAAAGAACCTGTTTTGCTAACTTGTTTGTCCGACTTTCCATTACAGATTATATTTGCTCGAGAATACACACAAGCAGAGAACCAATGCTGGCATGTACAACATTTCTGTTGTTGGTATTGTGATACACCACTTGCTGGGTTGCGTTATATCGCTCAACAAAATAACCCGTATTGTGTACAGTGCTTTGATAGACTTTACAGCAAGGTAGGGGACGGTAGTTATATCACAATGCTTGCGTTATATAATCTGTATTATTATATGTAAATTATTGATGTTAACGGTTTATACATATTTTGTGAGTCTTTCCCCCTAAATTAACAGCTTCGTTAAGAAACAAGCTATGTTCTGCTTAGTTCGCAAACTAATCAATAATTATGAGGTTTTGTAGCCTCGAAAATATTGCGATATTATGTGCTTTCTGACATCTGAGTGATTCGTCTTGCCGCGGACATATAAACCATTTATATATGTCCATGTTCTTGCATATGATTTGAGCAATCCCTGTGACTTATCATTTAACACTGCGTGCGAAATTGCTTCACTTGTCTTGACGGTGACTAGTATGCAATACTTAACAATTCGTTCACAAATGTCAGAAGTCAATGTTATATGTTTAATGTCATACAATCTCGATTTTTGCTAAAACTTCCCTAATGTTAGTGAAACTTAAGTATAAAATTGTTACATGAAACTGCCATTTTGCAGATACTTCAGCGTAATGGCATCCCAGTGTAAATTTAGAAGCTACTTGGGTCATACATTACACTATGTGGTATGTGTTGTGTTTGTGTTCGCATATAGATGCCATTTATTTCTAGACAGGATGTAGATCTATATGCAGTGCAACCTCTTAAGTACAAAAAACTCTTCTACAACAGTATTTTTCCTGTTGTAAGACAATGTAATCAATCTTTGAAACAACCTCTCAACAACAGACAAAGTCCCGAATGATGTTGCTTTGGAGAGGTTGCACTGTACTATTGTTCTGTTATGTTGTAGATGTAGAATGGTATGCTTTATTACATTATGTATGTTATGTTTCTACAGTATTTATAATTTCCTATGTTTTATGTTATATTGTATGATGGTTCTTATCTTTCTATTATAGTTTTTACATAATTATTCCTTTCACGAGGTTCTAATGAAACAAAATCGAATGGGAGCGACGTTATTTTGCTTTGTCACCCGCAATCAAAGGGAAACTACTCGTTTCAAATTATCGGTGAATCGGAACGGGGCGTCGGCGTTTAAACACCAACGTTTCCTTGAATTGTGTGTGCTAATTCGTCCGTTTCACGGCTACAAGTAAAATATTAATTTAATTAATTCTGTGCGCAATTTCCTTAGTAGCAGAGTTTCCGTCTAAAATGCACACTGTGCGTGTAGAAGAGTTTCCGTCTGATTTACACTTAGCGCGTCTTTGGGGCGCCAATTTACCCTAAGACAAGAAAACGGAAGTGGGATTGTTCACATTGGCTGTGACCAATGCGGCGCAATGAAGTAACGTTTAATATTAGACAGGGAAGATCAATTCCTCTTCTCATTTCTGATTTATAATGAAAATAGTGTTGTGTGTTTCGCTCACCTTGATTGTCATCCATGTTGTCCCTGTCCTACTGATTAGTAAATATGACCCCGAGAACAATGTTCTCGACACAGCCGTGGTCCAGTGGTTAGTGCGCTGGACTTGTAACCCGGCGATCCGGGTTCGATTCCAAGTCGCGGCAGGTCATACCCTTCCATGAAAATTTGATAAAAATGTCGATTTTCCTCCTCATGTGGAGAAGATGCCGGCTCCTTGTGGAAGGGTAAGTTAGTACTGGTTAGATTTCAGTCCAGGAAAAACTGATTAGGTGAACCGGCCGCCGTATATAACTGAACTATCGTTGAGAAACGGCGTTAAACACGATGAAACAAACAAACATCAAGCAGAACACGAGGAACAAAGTTCGCAGGAATATACTAGTACAGTAAAACCTCAATAATACCATTGAGACCCTTGGAAACTGGTCTTATTATTGAGTTGGTCTTAATATTGAGGTTGAATATAGAGCAAAACAGTGAAAATGGACTTGAAAATTGTGGTCTTAATTACCACCTCAATAATGTGATCTTTTACTGTATAAAAATATCACTGCGGGCTTTTGTTCGGTATAAACATGAACACCAATGGGACATAATAGTATCGAAGCAAATGTTTGAACATCAAGTTCTTTGTAAATGTGATGATAATGTAACCAAGTCCTTCCTTTATGTTATTTATTTTGTTTTCAGTCGTAGTATTTTTTTATAATAGGAATAACCGCATTCACAAAACAGGCCTTTACTAAATGTTATTCATTTTCTTTATGTTCTTAACCGAAACAATAATAAAACAATGATTTGCATGATATAGATCAGGTATTGCCACAGAAAACATCTGTCTCTTAATTCTGTATAATAATGTATTCGCAATATATATACGCAACAAAACCGCTTTGCTCGACATTCATCGGTTCGTTTCAATGCATACAACAAATAGAGATGCATCATACTCGTGTGTGCATGTTTATTTATGATCTGTGATGCATGACCCAAGTTCTTCTTTTCTGTCAAGGTTGAAATAAATATATACGAGTAATTATCTTCATTGCATTTTTCAGACCTTGTTTCAAATCTTGATCCCAGTGTATGTATATCTGTAGAATGTTTACTTGTATACAAATGTTATATACTTAATTTATGTTGGAGATTTAAATCTTGTCGAAATGGAATTAAGCACGTACGTGATCAATCAATACATATATGTAAATGATATTGGACGTATATTTAAAAGCACCCATTAGTAATGTATTGACGTAATAGGTTGTTATATAGTAGAGACCATTGTGAAACATGTGTGTTTGTGGTACAAAATACCCACAATTGTCGATCGTGTGTTTAGATTTGATCCAAAAGATGCTGTCCAGGAATATGTGTTACATCTCTAAAACACTTTCCTATTACTTGTAGTGCATTATTCTGTTACCAGGGGATGTTATGTTAATATTTCAAATACCTGAACAGGTTTTAGCAAGACATTTCTCTTTAAAACTAAAACAGTTTTAAGCTAACCAGAAAAACAAACTGTTTTCTCCGGACAGTAGAAAGATTTCGCTTTGAAAACATTTCGTGTCCTTGTTACATCGTCTTCATTCTCTTTTATAACGCATATTCCATTCCAGATCAGGTTGTTTTTGTATTTTTTAATTCTTCCTATCAATGAAATTGACAATTTGTAACCGTACCAATGCTGTATAGATGCATTTAAGGGACTTAAAACCTTGGACACCAAGGTTTGCAAGATGTAAATAAAATTTATGGACATCATATTTTGTATCATTTATGAAATAAACCGGGATAAGACAATCAATTGAGTCCGGTCAGTTTCGATTGATGTCGCATCTTGTATCGAAAAACTATTTTAGAGGATGGTCTTCATTCAAGTTTTATAGCGGCGTCGTCACATTTCTTACATGCTGGTCGGTTAGAATTGAATTGCTGGTTATCATTTGCCGTGTTGTTAGGGACTGCTATGATGTGTACAGATCTCGAAGTGATTTGTTCACGTAGTTGCATTTAACACGCTTCAATACTATATTTAAATACTGACTTATTCAAACGTATAAATTGTAATTTTATATTTTCATATTCAGGTATGCAACACGTGTAGTAGAATAATCACGGCGGATTCACCCGGACTGTCACACGGAGAGTTCCACTGGCATGCCTGTCCTCATTGTTTCTGTTGTCATTGTTGTGGTAAAAATCTTATAAACCATCAATTTCTTCTCAAAGATGGAAAGTTGTTCTGCAGTATGAATTGTCGACAATCTTTCACCAACTCGCCCGGTAATTGTCCTTCAACATCGGTATTTGATCATCACCATTGATAAACAATAGTTCACTTATACTAATGATGAAACATTTCAAACGTGAATTGAGCACTGCTGTGGGATTTACAACCTCTTCTGTAAGTGACGTCATTTCGAGATGACGCAACATGTGATGTCACTATTTGCAAGCAGGAAACAATATTTACTCCATATTGTCACTTCGTTTTGATATTGCCATACGAATTAAATATTGCTTCCTGTCGATACATGGTGACATCACATGTGACTTTTTCTGGAAATGACGTCACTTAAAGAAGAGGTTGGAAATCGTACAGGGCGCTCAATTAATGTTCTTACAATCAACTTTCGCATGTATTGTTTCTGTGAGTGTTTTGTTTGAAAAGCTCTTGCGGACATTTTGGATATTTCCGTCGAACATCGGTTTTGGTCACTCAACAATTATTTTTGTTATGTATTATATTCTTTTTTGTTAGAATGTCACAATAACATGTTTGTGCAAGAGGGTATTTTTTTATCAAATAATGAAAGCGTTCTACAATTTGCCCCACTGTGTTTCATACTGTAAACAACTATTTACGTGACTCGGTTGTTAAGTGTATTACTCATTTTTAGTTATGCAGAATTTCTTAAAATATATCTGACCAGTACTTTACCATCTGTGTTTTTCCGTAATATTGTATATTCAATACCTAAATGTCACATTGTCATTATAAGTAACCAGATTGAGTTATTTTTGTGGAATGTTACAATAACATGGTTGTGCAAGAGGAGATATTGTTTTGTATCAATCAATGAAAGCGTTAAACATATTTCCGCACTTTGTTTTATACTGTAAAAACATTTAACGTAAATTAGTAGCTATTTGCACTATTCTTTATTGTTATGCAGGATTTCATAAACAAATATCTCGGACAGTACCTTAGAGTCTGTGTGTTTCGTAATATTGTGTAATCAATAACTAAACGTCAGTTATTTTCATTATTGTTGAGTTATTTTTGTGTATATCACAATAACATGTTTGTGCAGACATATTTTTTGAACCAATGCAAGCATTATGCATATTTTCCCAAATTATGTTTCATAATGTAAAAACACTTTTTAGCCGACTCAGCTAGTACCAGTTGGCAATAGTTAACAGTGACCTGATCATATTCAAAAACATTGCCGTAAATATGACATTTTGCATATTCAATTTGTTATTTGTTTCATGTATCTTGTTTATTTTAACTCTCAATCTCTTAAACAATTGTGATATGGTAGTAATTAGATTTGTATTTATGCATCTGTCAATTAATGTTGTATTTGCGTTTATTTATCGTCGCCACCGGTTTCCCACATGGGCGACGCCTCCGGAAGAATGTTAGTCATTTTAGATTTTTGGAGGATAGTGCATTATACAGAAGATGCCCTAGTTCCAGAAGCACCCCTGGTTCTTTTACGTGCTCGATGTAAAGCATCATACACGGGACATCGGTTTTTAAAGTCTCGTCCGAAAGACTGTTAGTACGGTCAGTGATGGAGCGGGGAATCGAACCTGCGATCCCAGGATTACAAGTCCAAGCGCGTTACCACTGGACTACGGATCCGCTACTGTCAATTAATGGGTGCTGTGTTGCTTTTTGTAGTACCTGTAAGGGACGGATGTTACCTCTCCTCTTGTGGGCATCAGCATCTCTTCAACAACATTATCAACTTTCTCGTCGTAAAAGCTTACAAAGACAGATTTTTATTTTGATACAATGCCCTCCAAACATTCATTCACACCCATTATGTTTGCAGTTTACATCTGCTCTCCAACTTGGAGGACATAAACGTATCTAACATAATGACGCTCAATTACGTGGCTGTGATTTGTTTCAGTTCAATAAAACAAAAATAAACTATTATGATAAAGTATCAATATTGAAATATATTTTTAACTTGTGACATATTTGAACACAATGTCACCTTCATTGCATTTTAACTGCGTGGACTTAAAACGAAATACTTCTCCTAAGCCACTGACGTTTTTCAATAGAAATAATATTCCAACAATGTCTCGAACCAGCAGTATTCTTGACGATTGCGGCCCCTTCACCCATGTAAGCTTAATTGAATCCGAGCAAAGATTTTCTAAAATATAATCATCGGGAGAATGACAGCGCAATAAATGACTTCTGATGAGATGTACAGCGTTCCATTCACTAAAATATTTGCCTTTTGACAAAAACACCACCATCGTTGAGTAAATAAATAGACAGGTAGTATGGTAGTCTACAGACAATGTTGACCAATGTAAATATTGCATTCAGATTCCATGTGATCTCAGTCAAAAATACATTCCCACAATGCAATATTGCTCCCAAATCAGGATATAATCAGCATTGAACATATAAATGGGAAAGACACATTCACGCATTTCTGAATTGCTTCCCCTGTCTTCACCAATGTCATTTCAATCTCAAACATAGTGAACAGATTTTCACCAGTCTAAAACTAAAACAAAATACAGCATTCTCGGTTCACATCCTACCAATAATTAAAATATTTCTAAGTCAACAATGGCCTTTTAAGGCAATATGACCTGTCAGTCCAATGTCTTGCAATTCAATGCTTTGAAGTCTCTCGCGAATGGGGACTGCACAATGTTATTGTATTCAGGTGACTTCCAGGTCCAAAAGTGTTTGTATTGAATCTAGTACCAGTGTCCAGTATTGTCCCACTGTAGGCATCCTATTTTCAACTTCTGACTCGGTCACTGTGAACTCTTGTATTTTCTATGCTTGGCCTCAGATCGCAGGACAATGATTTATTACCGTAATTTAGAACAAGAGCATGTATATTACATTATAAGTGTAACAACGCATCCTCTGCCTAAAACTATAAATCATTAAGGTAAATTTAAACTAATTGATGACCATGCTGATGATGATGTGAGGCATTGTTTGGAGAATATTAATGTAGACAGATACCAGACTGGCTTCTGACTCAATCTGAGATGTATGCTCCTTCCCACAGTATAGACGCCATAAGTGGAAACACAATATCCTAGATTATTCCGTCAACATATGCTCTAAGTTGACAAGTTGTCAAAATCTAAGATAATTTGAATAAATGTTAATGCATCGTTACTTTAGGTTGTATTTTTTTCTCTTTTGTATTACTGTACTAATATCGGTTGAACCAAGCAGATGAATACTGTGAAAACGATGGGTGTGAAAGAACAAGTTTCCCTATAATTTCCTTTCTAGTATTTCATTTAACCTCTAGGGCAAAACCTGATCAAAAATAGACGAAATTTTCATCGCCTGAATAGTGTTATTGTTGGAGGTTGCACTATATGTATTGTTTAAACTTTACACAAAGTCGACGCGTTACACAATGTTTAAATTTTTAATTTGTGAAAACATTATTGTCTGTAGTTTTATTCAGTATTTTTCTGTTTTGAATGTATATAATTTGAGATATGAAAAACGAAAGTTTCATTTTAAGTAGTCGTACTTATCTCAACAAAGTACTGTCTATCGACAGACGTCATACCTCACCCTCTATTCATTGCTCAACTGTCAAGCATGTATGTAAAATCATCATATAAAACACTATGCCCCTTGTTTACTTTGTATTTTCTAGCATGCAACATTATAATAATGATAAAACTAGATATAGAAATAAACCTATAACACTATGAGTTTGTTTTAATTCATTATTTTTGGTAACCATTATCAGTACAAATGTCTTCAGACAATAGGGGCGCTCAAAATCGTTTAACTGTATATAGAAACTGTCAGTTGACGTTTTCTTCACACAAAAATGAATATAAATAAACAACAATTAGGATAATGGTTTAATAATTTTTAGAAGTATTTGTCAAAATAATAAATAAATGTTTCAAACTTATGACTATACCGTGCAATTTGAGTTGCTTGATCACATGCCCAAATACAGAATAGTGTAATAAAGGATTGGTGACCAGAGTTACCCTTAGGATAAAAAAGTAATGACGTTTAGTGAATGAACACAACCTCTCTTCACAAGAAACCGTTGAAATACACGGGGGACACAAAAAATCCCGTCGATAAAAATCCCCTTTGATGGGAAAATTCTCTCAACAAAACAAGAAGTAGATACATAAATAGATGAGTATTCAAAACCCTTTATGGTATGATGAAGTAGAGACACATGTATTTTGTTTTTTGACAAAACAGTACCTAAGAATTAATGTAATGTAATGATTATATACATTGAATAATTTGAATAATTTAAGTCATTTGGAAATTACATGTAATTACATACGTACATAATGGGAGTGAAGTTGGCAGTGGCATATAACTATGACAGTGTTACTGCTATTCTAACCTAACAGAGCTGGCAGTAATACGACTGTTACTAGTCTACAGCTAACATCCTGTCAATAGTGTTGTATGAGATGCAGATCAAGGCTCCCAGCACTGTTGTGTGATGTGCGCGTGCTGACTACGTTAGGTTTCCTTAGTGCTATCAAAAACATCATATCAGTAATATTCAACTGAGCGATTCATGTTCATCATGGACATGTTGTTTGTCCTAATAGCGGCGTGTTTTGAACATCACTAGGTTGTATATTTCAAATATTCTGCAAATCTCAGTAAAATAATTATGTGAATGCATGTACCATGAATGATAGTTATACCAATATTTTAATCAATTGTTTCAACATAAATATTGTGTAACAATGTAAAATTGTTAGTATGTCGTATGTAGAAAGTTAAACACATAGTTAATAATTTGTCAGTTAGTTTTTTCACTCGTTAGGGTACACGCAAAAACATTTCAGCACTTCTCAATTAGTACAATTAAGCAAACTAAGCAATATGGATTCGTGATTTACATATCTGTGATAGGGCACTGGGCTATCCATGATGCAATGGCTGGTTCTGCTGCCACCCGGTCTTAATGGTCCCTTAGCAACGTCCGATTGAATAATTTAGATTCAACATCTAATTTGTTGAGTTAAGTATCAACCGTGTGCATCGCGCAATAGACGATAAGGTCTGCCGCTGTTATCTAAAAATAGGAACAACACTGCCGTTTAATCTAAAAATAGTAACAACATTTCCACTTAAATCTAAAAATAGAAACAGCTCTGCCACTTTAAACAACACTGCTGCTGCAATCTAAAAATGGAAACAACTCTTCATGTTATTTAAAAATTGAAAAAAATGTCGTATAGTGAGATTTTAGGCAGCAATGATATGTTCAACATACTATTAGATTAATTAATTTGATATTCGACTCCAGAGAGTTGGTTGCATATGCATATTTATTCCACTGGTTTTGCTTGACATACATCAGCAACACAACAAACTTTTGTATTCATATATGAATAAGGATATACTTTATATGGTTTGTTTTCCAATAATTCATAAAGCGCTTGATGTTATGAACAAAACATATCATTTTATATGCAATATTTTAATGACAAGTTAAACAACGTGTTAGACATGTAGTTCGATTTCTAGACACCGACCAATTTACAGGTAATGAATGCGGTTGACTTCAGACATTAGATGACTCCAAACCTACACGCAACTTGACAGTCCCGGTAAGACTGACACCGGAAAAGAAGCTTCCCCATCACTAAGGAATTGATAACACTCCCTGCCTATTGTGTGATTTATAAACACATTCTTCAGCATGCTTCAATACCCAAATGTGTCCCAGATGGGTCACAGCATTGATAGGTGCATTGCACCGAAGTTATTGCCATTTCTCTCGAGAAATTAGTCGACCGTATCATGCTCGTGTGGATATCGTGATGTCTAACTGATTTAAAGTAGTTATCTCGTGCATTGTGTCAGCTTCGGATATACATGCTCGACATTTATTGTACACATTTATACGGACGTAAAAATTGAAAAAAATGTCGTATAGTGAGATTTTAGGCAGCAATGATATGTTCAACATACTATTAGATTAATTAATTTGATATTCGACTCCACGGACGTAAAATGAGTAAATAAATATGTGTTGGAGTGTACTATGAAACTAACATGTGGTAAGATATTATTTCATTTTGTTTTTACTTAAAATAATATACGAAATATTCGCGCAATTTCACGAATAAGAAACATATACATAAACATATAAAATGGCAAGGTCATAGAAGTAAATAAAGGCATTTCACGTTATACACATTCACTTAATGTTAGGGCAAATACATCTACAAAATTTAATGTCGTGCACTGGCGTTTATCTGCTATATCTCGGACGAAGACAGTATATGTCATGGATAGAGTCTTTGTCACTATAGAAGCCATGCACATGTAATTCCACTACAATATATATACATTTCCATTACTTGTTTTTATGTCCTGCACAAAAGTTTATAAAGAACGCATTACTTGACATCTTAAATTTCTATTATAACAATTAATATGAATCTTACAATACTTGAAGTTTTTCTAGATTTGACATGAAAAAAAGAGAACGTTTCAACATAAATGTAGAAAATAGATTATGAACAATCCGGGCATACTGAAGACGTTTTTACAAGATACCCGGTGAGTAATTTACTTTATTATTATTATTATTATTATATACCAGATTTTATAGCGCTCATTTCATATAAAAATACACGTTCAAAAGCGCTTTACAAGCTACATATCACAGATTATGGACAAACAATACAACATAAAATGTAAGCAACATTACCTTTCATAATAATATTATGCTTAAAATAAAGTTCCAATGCCTAATTGTAATTTGAAATGGATAAAATTTATAACAAAGAACATTTTATAAAACATACATTACAGAATACATGTACTTAAAACAATTGTAAATGTTAAGTTAATATAAATATTATATAATATAGTTTTAAAATTATATATGAGTATTTAACATTTATATCACTTAATTTGATGTTATAGATATACAGTTCCCATATGCTTCAGTGAAATAATGAGTTTTGAGTGCCTTTTTGAAACTTGCTAATGTTTAACAGTCCTTTATACCAGAGGGAAGCGCATTCCATAACCTTGCAGCTGCTGTCTGAAAAATCCTGTCACCATATCGTACCGTTCGACTTTTTGGCACCACAAGTGTTAAAGAGTTGTTCTGTGATCTTAAGTTCCTGGATGGCGTGTATATTTCTAACATGTTCACTACATAAGTCGGTGCTTGGTCATTGAGTGCTTTATAAGTATGTGTTAGAATCTTGTACTCTACCCTGCACTGCACTGGAAGCCAATGGAGTCCACGTAACACGGGAGTAATGTGGTCATATCTAGATGTTCTGGAAATGATTCGAGCTGCCGTATTTTGCACATTTTGTAGTTTCTTCATTGAGAGTTTGGGTATTCCATATAAAAGAGCGTTACAATCCTGATGAACCTGTATCGCTCAGTTGAGTATTACTGATATGACGTTTTTGTAAGCACTAAGGAAACCTAACGCAGTCAGCACGCTGACATAACACAACAGTAATGGGAGCCTTGATCTGCATCTCATACAACACTATGACATGATGTTAGCTGTAGACTAGCAACAGTCGTATTACTGCCAGCTCTGTTAGGTCAGAAACAAAAGCAATGATACTGTCACAGTTATATGCTAATGCCAACTTCACTCCCATTATGTACGTATGTAATTACATGTAATTTCCAAATGACTTTAATTATTTAAAATATTCAATGTATATAATCATTACATTAATTCTTAGGTACTGTTTTGTCCAAAAACAAAATACATTTGTCTCTACTTCATCATATCATAAAGGGTTTTGAATACTCATCTATTTATGTATCTCCTTCTCGTTTTGTTGAGAGAATTTTCATACCAAAGGGGATTTTTATCGACGGGATTGTTGTGTACCCCGTGTATTTCAACGGTTTCTTGTGAAGAGAGGTTGTGTTCATTCACTAAACGTTAAGTCATTACATTTTTGTCCTAAGGGTAACTCTGGTCACCAATCCTTTATTACACTATTCTGTATTTTGGCATGTGATCAAGCAACTCAAATTGCACGGTATAGTCATAAGTTTGAAACATTTGTTTATTATTTTGACAAATACTTGTAAAAATTATTAAACCATTATCCTAATTGTTGTTTATTTATATTCATTTTTGTGTGAAGAAAACGTCAACTGACAGTTAATATTATAACAATGAAGTTTCTATGTACAGTTAAACGATTTTGAGCGCCCCTATTGTCTGAAGACATTTGTACTGATAAAGGCATGTTGGACCAACATGCATTCATGCATGAAAAGAGCAAAACACGATGTCTTTGATTGAGTATTCACGTTTCAGGAAGACAGTGCTTGTGTGGCATTACTGGGAAAACAACCAGTTGAGATCTTTCAACTATTAATTTTCCATTTCGACATACAAATAAGTATTACTCGTACAGTTTTGGAAATTTAAGTGCACTAATTGACTGGATTTCTCTGCATTGGTCATTTTTATACCTCCCACTTCCATTGACTATCCTTGAAGCATTTTGTTTACAACAACTCTTGTTTATTATCTTGCCTATGAAAACCATGCTTTTTCCAACTTAAGAGCAGTTCTACATTGACTTATGGTACCCATGTGATATGATTATATGACCTATGGCCAGTGGTTTTATGACCTATAGCCAGTGGTTATACGATCCTTTGCTTATGGTTCTATGGCCTATGATGGGTTACATGATTCATGACTGAGGCTTATTTAACCTATGACTACAGTTACATGTCAGTGGTTTTATGGCCAGTGGTATATGGTTATGTGATACATGGTTTGTATGACCTAATTCGTCTCTGTGTATTATACACAGGAACACTTATTATATAACCAGTGGGATGTAGTTGTTTGGCCCTGAGGCAGTTGCTATGTGTCTCACGTGCAGTGGTTATATGGACCTTGGTTTTATGGCCATACTTTTAGAGGGAACTTTTATTTCCATCATATGCTAGGGTGTAATAAAGGCTTAATTAAAATGATTACGTTTCTTGTGGAATTTATGTCTATACCAATAGATGTAGTCCTTCCCCATGAGTTAGAATTAATGAATTCAGTCAACTGCTCCTAATAATGTTTAAGTGGATATCAGTCTGTTCTACATACTTTAAAAAACAATTTAAAAAACGCTTCTACCTCATAACGGGTCAGATATTGCAACTGGTCTGCTGGTATACAACTGATTCCTTAAGTAACTTAATTGTCGCAAGGTCTGACTATAAGACCAGTCTAGTATTCTCTATTACAACTGTTACAAGCGGATCCGTAGTCCAGTGGTAACGCGCTTGGACTTGTAATCCTGGGATCGCAGGTTTGATTCCCCGCTCCATCACTGACCGCGCTTACAGTCTTTCGAACGAGACTTTAAAAAAACAGATGTCCCGTGTATGATTCTTTACAGGGGTGCTTCTGGAACTGGGGTATCTTCTGTATCATGCAAAATCCTCCAAAAATCTAATATGACTAACATTCTTCCGGAGGCGTCGCCCATGTGGGAAACCGGTGGCGACGATAAATAAATGCAAATACAACAACATCTATTACAACTTCATTAATCAGTCCCATTGTGTTAATTACTGCTGTTTTTTTGGTCCTCTAATACCACCAGGAACTTGACTTGGATCATCTGTATATACAATATTTTAACACCCCAGTGGATGTTAAGCTTAATGAATACATTGCTAATCTTAATTGTAACTTTTAACATTAACACAGACTTCTCGATAATATCAGAACTCTTTAAAGTTATTATTTTCATTTCCTTCTTCATTTTGTTCCTAAGCAAACATGAAAAGTGACAGAAAAGTATAATTAAGCATCAATAAATATGCATTATAGAAGAATACGCTAATGATGTATTCCTCTGTATACACCGATTAAAGAAGTTTTTGTTATCTTTAAATGAAAAAAATGCATAGTTGTAACAATTGTCAGGGTTTTTGCAAGAATTGTCGACGCAAAACAAGATAAAAACAATATTTTTTAGAATAAACGGTATTACTATTTGTGTTAGTTGACTTAGTATGATATTGGTATGTTTTTCATTTGATTGAGCCACAAAATAATGAAATAAATGAAAACGTTTGCTTTCAATCATTTGTGAAATAAGCATTGCTATTTCGAATAGCACATGACAGGCATAATATAATCTAAATCCATAAACGGTATTACAAAAAAATGTTCTGTCGGTCCAGATACATCTTTAAGACGCATGTCACAAGTTTGGCAGGTAATTAAATTATGTTTTATATCATTGTGAAGTGTGTGTATGAGACATGAGGGTGGGCATCAGGAATGTCGACATGTTTGATTCCGTGTGTTAAATCTTAAGGTGATGGTCAATGATTCGCTCATTTTTGTGCTAGTTGACTTAGTATGATATTGGTATGTTTTTCATTTGATTGAGCCACAAAATAATGAAATAAATGAAAACGTTTGCTTTCAATCATTTGTGAAATTAGCATTGCTATTTCGAATAGCACATGACATGCATAATATAGTCTAAATCCATTATTGAAAAACAGAGAAGAAAAGATTTTTCAATCAAAAAGTAAATTTCATAATGGAAAATGATGTCTTCAATTGATCAATACTGAGCGTCAATAAAAAGTTGCCTTTTGTTAAGAAATGCCAAGTGACGATTGTGCTCAAAACTGTTAGTCATTTTGATTTAACTTTTTGCGTGCTAATAGTCACTTTAAGCGGATTTCATATCACAGCTTTTGTTCAGTGACAATTGCTAAGTCATGTGCAATTAACCATAGGTGGCCGGTGAGTGAACCCGCATTGAAAAAAAAATCATTTTTTTCACTGTGTACTTTTAGAAAGAAAAACGTGTTATATATAACACATTTGCTTTGACGTACTTTTCAAAGCCATTTCTTTTTTTTTTCGATGTGGGTTGTAAATGTCATGGCCTCTCACCGGCCACCTATGCAATCAACAAATATTTACTATTGCTTTCTATGTTCTTTCGCAGTGCTCTTAGATTGAAGTGCTGTTTCAAAATGATTTGTGTTTTGCTTCCGATTGTCTAATATATTATTTCCCACTCATTTGTGCTTTGTTCCTTTAGTGTGAGTCTTGTTTCTTGTTAGGAGCTGAATGTTTTCCTATTGACTGGAGTTTTGTTTCTGATTGGTTATTGTGTAGCTTCCTATGGGTTGATGTGTTGTTTCCACCTAGTTTGTTCATGGTTTCTCATGGGTTTCCAATTCGTTAGTGCTTTGATTCCCACTGGTTAGTTTCTTCCCACTGGATTGCTCATTGTTTCTAATTGTTAGGAGTGTCTTTCCCATTGGTGGTTGTGTTTCCCATTGGTGGTTGTGTTTCCCATTGGTCGTTGTGTTTCCCATTGGTCGTTGGGTAGTTTTTCTCTGCTTGGTGTATTGTTTTTCATTGGTCAGTGTTTTGTTTCCCATCGGTTGGTGCTTTCCTTATTAGTTGATGTATTGCTTCCCATTTGTTGGAGCATTGTTTCAAATAGGTTGTTGTGTTATTTCCCATGTACTGGGTCATTTGACATGATTTGAAATATGGTTTTGTTTTCGAGAATGGACTGAAGTATGATTGTTGCCTACAACTATAGACTGTTCTTTCATTGCAGTCGACAACAATATACTGGTTTTGCTTGTGTCTTATTTAACATAATACGATTTTCAGAATCGGGTTTTTATTGATACGTACAATAATCTCAACACATAACTATACAAGTATAATAATTGCATTGAGCCTTTTTTATATTTTTTTAGAAAGTCCATGTGCTTGGCCCGCGTCTATGATAGAACGTGCGCATTTATTCATGCCTATTTTCAATATTTACTTTTATTTCTTTCCAGAGTTGTGGAGAAATGAAATCTATTGTGACATCTGATAAACCAAGGTGTTTGAAATGCGGTGATAGATGTTCTGGAGGTTTGTTCTATACATTTCATTTGTCGATATAGTAATTGACTCCTTCGAGAAGAGTATTCTCGCGACGTGATACAATGTACAATGGAAAAAGTACATATTCTGATGACACTGAATATCGGTGCGCAGTGAACACCGGTGGAAACCAAAAATGTCCGATTACTATACTAGTTTTCGTCACACATTAATTCACATCGCAGTGTTAAGCATTTTTTAGGTCTTCCACTCGAAGGTGTCGTTTTTGTAGGCAAAATATATTGGAAAATAATATACAATTTCAGTATACCTCTTTTTCTATGATATGTGTTAGTTTTTAAGCAACCTCGCTTACATTGCAATTTTGAATCGCACAGTTTCACACTGTGGCAAAGTAACTCGACCATTGTTTTACATACTGCTTGTGCTAGTGAAACATCCCAAAAGATGTTCAACCAAGTATACATTAGAAGTTACAAAATATGACTTTTGACTTTTACACCAGTTTTTGGTCCAAACGTAAATAACAATGGCGGCGAGTGGTTGGCTTGATTGAAAGGAAAAGACAGATTTAATTGTATTACAGTTATTTGTAAAGTTTATTTACAGAAATGATTTAATGTTTAAGATATATTGTTTGCATGTACATTTTCGAAGTTTTTACACGAAGTGCATTGGTTGAAATCTTAATGCACTAATACTCAGGACAAACATTACATTTCATTTTATGTAGAATGATTATATCTCTGTCAATCATATATTTTGGAACTTTCCAATATACACGCTTTTGATTCCGTTTCTTTAGAAACATCTGCAAACATTGCCGTTGTGGACCTGAAGATCATGACCTTACAGATGATGACGACAGAGACAAGCAGCCAATTAAATTTCAGATAGATGGTTGTCATAGTAACCGAAGAGAATTATCGTCCAGATTACACAAATTAAACATTGATGATCCAACAGTGTAAACAGAAATTGTTACAGCAGAAAATGATATTGTTATCCATAGAATTGTTGCAGAAAATGTGGTAAGTTTGATACTTGTATTTATACTCCAATTTCCTTTGTCAAATACAAAACTCTAATCATTTTGTTTTAAAATTATTACTTAAAAAGGATAAATGTTAGAAATGATCACAATTATACTTTCCAGTTCACATCATGTACACAGATACCAAAAAGGATCTCTGTATATCCCCTCAAATGTACATGCTGTACAGGGACCATCATATATAAATTTCGTTCCTGGATCGAGACTAACAGTCTAACAGAAGGCAAAGTCCAAGAGGCTACTCTTCTAAAAGGATCATATCCTGTGATTGGGACCATCAGATGCAATCGCCAATGCTTAATAGGGACCACCACATAATGTGTACTTATGCGTTTTCAATTAGGACCACAGCTTATCCTGTAAAAATGTCCTTTCTGCATAAGAAGAACAGTATACCGTGTACAATTGTCCTTCCTGAATAATACGAATCATATCGTGTACAAATGTCCTTCCTGAATAATACGAAATATATCGTGTACAAATATCCGTACTGAATAATACGAATCATATCATGTACAAACATCCGTCCAGAATAATACGAATCATATCATGTACAAACATCCTTCCTGAATAATAACATTATCATATCATGTACAAATGTCCTTCCTGAATAATGACCACAGCATATTGTGTACAAATGTCCTTCCAGAATAATAACAACATCATATCATGTACAAATGTCCTTCCTGAATAATGACCACAGCATATTGTGTACAAATGTCCTTCCTGAATAATGACCACATCATATCGTGTACACATGTCCTTCCTGAATAATGACAACATCATATCGTGTACAAATGTCCTTCCTGAATAATGACCAGAGCATATCGTGCACAAATGTCCTTATTGAATAATGATAAAAATAATTTCACGCAGGTTACCTCTATGCCTTATGTCATATGTTACACAATTAATTCATCGGTCTTTGATTTAAACTTTTTTACTTTTTTTACATCGATTGTGAAACAAGTTCTTATATTAATCATTCTCGATGGCTGCTTCCTGGCTACCAACCAGTACTCGCGCCAAATTTAGGGAGTGTGAAGTTAGTGATCAAACTCTGCCCATTGCGGGGCTCGAACTCACGTTCTTCTGATCAGGAGTCAGGTGCTCTACCACTCGACCACTGCGCATCATCGGTCTTTAGCAACGTCATAAGTTATAGTCACTTTGAGATTTTATCGTGTTTTCATTGACACATGCTAAGGGGAATCTTCGTATGGTGTTCCGACACATTGACATATGATTCATTAACTCTCTACCCCTATACCACTGCGCATCATCGGTCTTTAGCAACCTTATTAGTTATAGTCACTTTGAGATTTTATCGCGTTTTCATTGACATATGCTAAGGGTAGTCTGCGTATGGTGTTCTGTCACATTGACATATGCATCACACACTCTTAAAAGTATTTCACGGTATTTCTAAATTGCATTCGACCAACTTCGAAGTTGATTGGCACAACAATCTTGTGCAAATATTTACCTGTTTTCCATTCAAATTCAGGTTGGAATACATTTCCTGTCTAAAGCCTTCCGTCAATTTAATGACATGTCGCAGTGTTAAAATGAATATCACATTTTTTTGTGCAATTCGAATCCTAATAATTTAATAATGTGTATAAATTCAACAACACAGTAATTTTCCTATTTCCATGATTTTGGTGCCATACAAGCGGTGTCCTTTCATTGTATTTGCTTATGAAAAACGCTATGGAGAAAGAGTACTGTAAACTTCGTCAGGAGAAGTCGTGTCATGAAAATGTATTCACAATTGAATAGCATCGATTACAATTAGTCATATTTAATAAGAAATGTCAACCAATAACAGCCGGTCTCGTTATCGGAAGTGAAACAAAGACCGGAAGTGACCAAGTTTAAACAACGGTCTGCTCTAATGGGTAATTAGTTCCCCTTATCAGAACAGATGACAATGTCACCACGTTGGACTGAATATATTAATTATGCCCCCCCCCCCCTTCGAACAGAGGAACCCTATTGATTTTGGGGTCACGGGATCAAATGTCAACTTCACAGGGGGGGGGGGATAATGTTTTACAAACATATCTTGTTTTCTTGGCTTTGAATTTTGTTTTGCAAGACTGCACATTTCACACATTATTCATTTAAAACGAAGTTAATGTATGATTTCTACTAACCATGACAATAGATAGTTCCAACATTTATAATATTTACCGCTCGTGTTCTGAATAGTCAGCCATATTGATAGGCAAACTCCTTAAAGTTTATAGGGAATGTAATGTTAAAGAAGAGAAACTAAACAGATATATAACAACAATACTTATTCATTGTACTCATGTGGGCAGATGGCTCAGAAAATTTCAGAAAAGGCGGATTTCACATGCAAATTCTCTTGATATTTTCTTAACTATCATATATTTGGGAATCGAAATGGCTGATGACATTTAAACCATTTAGATATCCGTGGACTTGCGTATGATTTGAGCAATCCCTGTGACTTTTAATTTAACATTGCGTGCGATACTACTTAATTTGTCTTGACGGTGACTAGCATATAACCCTTAGCAATTCGTTTACAAATGTCAGGAGTCAATGTTATATGTTTAATGTCATACAATCTCGATTTATGATAAAACTTCCCTAATGTTATTCAAAATTAAGTATAAACATATTACATGAAACTGCCATTTTGCAGATACTTCAGTGTAATCACGTCCCAGTGTAAATTTAGAAGCTACTTGGGGTCATGCATTACTCTATGTGGTATGTGTTGTGTTTGTGTTCGCATCTAGATGCCATTTATTTCTAGACAGGATGTAGATCTATATGCAGTGCAACCTCTTAACTTAAGTACAACGAACTCTTCTACAACAGTATTTTTTCCAGTTGTAAGACTATGTTATCAATGCAACCCCTTAGAGAAATAACCTCTCAACAACAGTCAAAGTCCGAATGATGTTGTTCTGGCCAGGTTGCACTGTACTATACATAGTTCTCACATCTACAATATTTACCTCCCTTGTTCTGAATTGTCGGCCATTTTGATAGGCAAATTTCCTTAATGTTTATGAGGAATATAATGTTAACGATGATGAACTAATCCGATATATAAAAAATAACTGATACATTATGCTCATGTGGGCATTTGACTCAGTAAGTTAAAGAAATAGTAGTTGTCATATGCAAATTATTTTGTTTTTTTCTCAATAATCACATATTTAGGGCTTATCAGTTTTGGCTATCAAAACGACCGCGCTTAAGAACAAGGAAGGTAAATATTGTAGATGTGGGAACTATGTATAGTTCTGTTATGTTGTAGATATAGAATGGTATGCTTTATTTCATTATGTATGTTATTATGTTTCTATAGTATTTATAATTTCCCAAGTGTTATGTTACATTGTATGGTGGTTCTATCTTTCTATTACAGTTTTCACATAATTATTCCTCACACGAGGTTCTAACGAAAAAATTCCAATGGGAGTGACGTTATTTACTTTGTCACCAACAATCAAAGGGAAACTACTCGTTTCAAATTATCGGCGAATAGGAACCGGGCGCTGGCGTTTAAACACGAACGTTTCCTTGAATTGTGTGTGCTAATTCGTCCGTTTCTCGGCTACAAGTTAAATATTAATTTTATTTAGTTCTGTGCTCAATTTCCTTAGTAGCAGATTTTCCGTCTAAAATGCACAGTTCGCGTGTAAAAGAGTTTCCGTCTGAAATACACTTAGCGCGTCTTTGGGGCGCCAATTTACCCTTACACAAGGAAACGGAAGTGGGATTGTTCACCTTTACTGTGACCAATGCGGCGCAAGGAAGTAACTTTTAATATTAGACAGGGAAGATCAATTCCTCTTAACATTCTTGATTTATAATGAAAAAAGTGTCTCTTCAAATCGTGCAGATTTTTGTGTGTTTCGCTCACCTAGATTGTCATCCATGTTGTTTGTTTGTATTTGAGTTTAATTATAGTCGCCACCGGTTTCCAATATGGGCGACGCCTCCGGAAGAATGTTTAGACATTTTAGATTTTTTGAAGGACAGTGCATGATACAGGAGATGCCCCAGTTCCACCCCTGGTTCTTTTACGTGCTCGATGTAAAGCATCATACACGGAACCTCGGTTTTTAAAGTCTCGCCCGAAAGACTGTTAGAACTGTCAGTGATGGTGCGGGGAATCGAACCTGCGATCCCTGTATTACTAGTCGAACGCGTTACCACTGGACTACGGATCAGCGACATCCATGTTGTTCCTGGTCCTTCTGATTAGTAAATATTACCCCGAGAATAATGTTCTCAATAATCGCGCTTGTCGTTCGAACACTCTGTTTTCGGACAAGTAAAAGCAGAACACAAGGAACAATGTTCCCAGGAATGCCTGGACATTTTTGTTTTTGTTTAATATGATAATATACTAGTACAGTAAAACCTCAATAATACGACCACCATTGGGACCCATGGAAACTGGTCTTATTTTTGAGTTGGTCTTAATATTGAGGTTGGATAAAGGGCAAAACAGTAAAATGGACTTGAAAATTGTGGTCTTAATTTTAAGGTGGTCTTATTATTGAGGTGGTCTTGAAGTGAGGTTTTACTGTATAACAATATCACTGCGGGCTTTTGTTCGGTATGGAAATGACGTCACTTAAAGAAGAGATTGGAAATCGTACAGCGGTGCTCAATTAATGTTCTTACAATCAACTTGTGCATGTATTGTTTCTGCGAGTGTTTTGTTTGAAAAGCTCTTGCTGACATTTCGAATATTTCCGTCGAACATCGGTTTTAGTCACTCTACAATTATTTTTGCTATGTGTAATATTCTTTTTTGTTAGAATGGTTATTTTTTGTGGAATGTCACAAAAACATGCATGTTTGTGAAAGAGGGTATTTTTTTATCAAATAATGAAAGCGTTCTACAATTTTCCCCACTATGTTTCATACTGAAATAATCTATTTACGGGACTCGGTTGTTAAGTGTATTACTCTTTACAGTTATGCTGGATTTCATAACATATCTCGGACAGTACCTTAGCGTCTGTGTGTTTCGTAATATTGTATATTCAATAACTAAACGTCAGTTATTTTCATTATTGTTGAGTTCTTTTTGTGTATATCACAATAACATGTTTGTGCAAAAGTTGTTACGTGTATAATTCTCTTTTTAGTTATTTAGAATTTCTAAAAATATCTCTGACCAGTACTTTACCGTTTGTGTTTTTCGTAATAGTGTATATTCAATACCTAAATGTCAGATTGTCATTATTGGAAACCAGTTTGAGTTATTTTTGTGGAATGTCACAATAACATGTTTGTGCAAGAGGAGATTTTTTTGTATCAATCAAAGAAAGCGTTATACATATTTCCGCACTTTGTTTTATACTGTAAAAAAACTATTAACGTAACTCAGTTGCTATGTACTATTCTTTATTGTTATGCAGGATTTCATAACATATCTCGGACAGTACCTTAGCGTCTGTGTGTTTCGTAATATTGTATATTTAATAACTAAACGTCAGTTATTTTCATTATTGTAGAGTTCTTTTTATGTATATCACAATAACATGTTTGTGCAAAAGTTGCTTTTTGTAGTACCTGGAAAGGACGGATGTTTCATCTCCTCTTGTGGGCAACAGCATCTCTTCAACAACATTATCAACTTTCTCGTCGTAAAAGCTTACAAAGACAGATTTTTATTTTGATACAATGCCCACCAAACATTCATTCACACACATTATTTTTTGCAGTTTACATCTACTCTCCAACTTGGAGGTAATAAACGTATCTAACATAATGACGCTCAATTACGTGGCTGTGATTTGTTTCAGTTCAATACAACAAAAGAAACTATTATGATAAAGTATAAATATATTTGAATAAAACCAAAACTTTGATATCTTATTTATTTATTTATATACGAAATATATTTTTAACTTGTGACATATTAAGAACACAATGTCGCCTTCATTGCATTTTGACTGCGTGGACTTTAAGCGAAATACTTCTCCTAAGCCACTGACTTCTTTCAATAGAAAAAATATTCCAACAATGTCTCGAACCAACAGCTTATTCTTGACGATTGCGGCCCCATCACCCATGTAAGCTTAATTGACATCCGAGCGAAGATTTTCTAAAAGATAAACATCGGGAGAATGACAGCGCAATAAATGACTTCTAATGAGAGCGTTCCATTCACTAAAAATACTTGTCTTGTGACACAAACACCACCATATTTGAGTCAGACCATACCTAAGGTAATAGACAGGTAGTATGATAGTCTACATACAATGTTGACCAATGTAACTATTGCATTCAGATTCCATGTGATCTCAGTAAAAAATACATTCCTACAATGCAATATTGCTCCCAAATCAGGATATAATCAGCATTGAACATATAAATGAGAAAGACACAGTCACGCATTTCTGAATTGCTTCCCCTGTCTTCACCAATGTCATTTCAATCTCAAACATAGTGAACAGAGATTCATCAGTCTAAAACGATCGACTATCGCTCTTGAGTTCATTACGAATATCCAGCAGTCTCGGTTCATATCCTACCAACAATTAAAATATTTCTAAGTCGACAATGGCTTTTTAAGGCAATATGACCTGTCAGTACACTGTCTTGCAATTCAATGCTTTGAAGTCTCTCGCGAATGAGGACTGCAAATGTTATTATATTCAGGTGAGTTCAAGGTCCGAATGTGTTTGTATTGACTCAAGTACCAATGTGCAGTATTGTTCCACTGTTCCTGTTTTCAACTTCTGACTCGGTCACTGTGACCTCTTGCATTGTCTATGATTGGCCTCAGATCGCATGACAATGATTTATTACCGCAATTTAGAACAAGAGCATGTAGATTACATTATAAGTGTTACAAGGCATCCTCTGCCGAAAAATATAAACCTTTTAGGTAAATTTAGACTAAACTATATCGGGGTTGATAACCATGCTGATGATGGTATAAGGCATTGTTTGGAGAATATGTATGTAGACAGATACCAGACTGGCTTCTGACTCAATCTGAGATGTATGCTCCGTCCCGCAGTATAGACGCCATAAGTGGACACACAATATCCTAGACTATTCCGTCAACATATGCTCTAAGTTGACAAGTTGTCAAAATCTAAGATAATTCTAAAGAATGATAATGCATCGTTATTTAAGGTTGTATTTTTTTTCTTTTGTATTACTGTAATAATATCAGTTGAACCAAGCCGATGAATACTGTGAAAACGATGAGCGTGAAAGTTTTCCTATAATTTCCTTTCTAGTATTTCATTTAACCTCTAGAGCAAAACCTGATCAAAAACAGCCGACAAAAATTTCATCGTCTGAATGGTGTTATTGTTGGAGGTTGCACTATATGTATTGTTTACACTTTACACAAAGACGCGTTACACAATGTTTAAATTTTTTAAATTGTGAATACATTATTGCCTGTAGTTTTATTCAGTATTTTTCTGTTTTGAATGTATATAATTTGAGATATGAAAAACGAAAGTTTCGTTTTATGTAGTCGAACTTATCTCAACAAAGTATTGTCTATCGACAGACGTCATACCCCACCCTCTATTCATTGCTCAACTGTCATGCATGTATGTAAAATCATCATATAAAACACTATTCCCCTTGTTCACTTTGTATTTTCTAGCATGCAACATTATAATAATGATAAAAATTGAATAAAGATATACCATAATGAGTTTGTTTTAATTCATTTTTTTTGGTAAACCATTATCAGTACAAATGTCTTCCAACAATAGGGGCGATCAAAATCGTTTAACTGTACACAGAAACTTCATTGTTATATCTGTCAGTTGACGTTTTCTTCACACAAAAATGAAGATATGTAAACAACAATTAGGATATTTGTTAAACAATATTCGGAAATATTTGTCAAAGTTTTGACTATACCGTACGTTTTGAGTTGCTTGATCATTTTCCCAAAAACAGAATAGTGTAATAAAGAATAATTATTGGTGAACAGAGTAACCCTTAAGATAAAAAAATAATGACTAAACGTATAGTGAACACAACCTCTCTTCACAAGAAACCGTTGTAATTTTCTCAACAAAACAAGCAGGAGATACATAAACAGAGGAGTATTTAAAAAAAACTTTATGATATGATAAAGTAGAGTCAAATGTATTATGTGTTTGGACAAAACAGTATCTAAGAATTAATATAATGTAATGATTATATACATTGAATATTTTGCATAATTAAAGTCATTTGGAAATTACATGTAATTACATACATACATAATGGGAGTGAAGTTGGCAGTAGCATATTACTGTGACAGTATTATTGCTTTTGTTTCTGACCTAACAGAGCTGGCAGTAATACGACTGTTACTAGTCTACAGCTAACATCCTGTCAATAGTGTTGTATGAGATGCAGATTAAGGCTCCAAGCACTGTTGTGTGATGTCAGCGTGCTGACTACGTTAGGTTTCCTTAGTGCTATCAAAACATCATATCAGTAATACTCAACTGAGCGATTCATGTTTATCATGGACATCTTGTTTGTCCTAATAGCAACGTGTTTTGCACAGCACTAGGTTGTATATTTTAAATATTCTGTAATCTCAGTAAACTTATTATGAGAAAACATGTACCATGAATGATAGTTATACCAATATTTTAATCAATTGTTTGTACATAAACATCGTTTAACTATGTAAACTTGTTAGTATGTCGTATGTAGAAAGTTAAACACATAGTCCTAAAAACTCCAAATAATTTGTCAGTCAGTTTTTTCACTCGTTAGGGTACACGCAAAAACATTTCAGCACTTCTTAATTAGTACAATTAAGCAAACTAATCAATATGGATTCGTGATCTACATATCTGTGATAGGGCGCTCGGCTATCCATGATGCAATGGCTGGTTCTGCTGCCACCCGGTCATAATGGTCCTTAAGCAACGTTCGAGTGGATAATTTAGATTCAACATCTAATTTGTTGAGGAAACTATCAACCGTGTGCATCGCGCAATAGACGATAAGGTCTGCCGCTGTTATCTAAAAATAGGAACAACACTGCCGTTTAGTCTAAAAATAGTAACAACAATGCCACTTAAATATAAAAATAGAAACAGCTCTGCCACAGTAAACATCACTGTCGCTGCAGTCTAAAAATAGTAACACATTTCCACTTAAATCTAAAAATAGAAACAGCTCTGCCACAGTAAACACCACTGCTAATGCAATCTATAAATGAAAACAACTCTGCATATTTTTAAAAAATTGAAACAATGTCGTATAGTGAGATTTTAGGCAGCAATGATATGTTCAACATACTATTAGATTAATTAATTTGAAATTCGACTCCAGATGGTTGCAAATGCATATTTTTCCACTGTTTTTGCTTGACTTATCAGCAACACAACAAACTTTATAAATGTAAACTTTTGTATTCATATATGATAAAGGATATAATTATATGTTTTGTTTGCGTAATATTTTTCCATTTTATGCCATAAGAGCGAGTACTGTCTGTATTTTAATCCATCGTAAAACGTTTGTTAGTTTGTTTTCCAATAATTAATAAAGCGCTTGATGTTATAAACAAACATATCCTAAAGTTAATATGCAATATTACAATGATAAGTTAAACAACGTGTTAGACGACATATGTAGTTCGATTTCTAGACACCGACCAATTTAACAGGTAATAAATGCGGTTGACTTCAGACATTAGATGATTCCCATCCTACATGCAACTTGACAGTCTCCAACACTAAGGATTTGATAAAACTCCCTGCCTAGTGTGTGATTTATAAACACATTCTTCAGTACGCTTTAATACACAAGTGTACCCAAAGTGGGTCAAAACATTGATAGGTGCGTTACTCAGTCGACCGTAGTTACCTCGTGCATTGTGTGATCTTCGGGTATACATGCTCGGCATTTATTGTACACATTTATACGGACGTCAAATAGATACATAAATATTTGTTGGAGTGTACTATGAAACTTACTTGTGGTAAGATATTCTTTGATTTGTTTTAACTTAAAATAATATTACACATTTATACGGACGTCAAATGAATAGAGTGTAGGCTACTATGAAACTAACATGTGGCCAGACATTCTTTCGTTTTGTTTTTACTTAAAATAATAATACGGAAAATTCGCGCAATTTCACGAATAAGAGAAATAAACATATCTTATCTTTTCATTTGAAAGATAAAATGCAAGGTCATAATAATAAATAAAGGGAGTTCACGTTATACACATTCACATACTTAATTGTAAGGGTAAATACATCTACAAAATTGAATGTGGTGCACTGGCGTTTATCTGCTGAATCTCGGACGATGACAGTATATGTCATAGATAGATTCTTTGTCACAATAGATGCCATCCACATGTAATTACACTACAATATATATAAATATTCATTACTTGTTTTTATATCCTGCACAATAATACGCATTATTTGACATTTTCAATTTCTACTATAAGAATTTGAATCTTATAATACTTGGCGTTTTTTAGATTTGACATGAAAAAAAGAGAACGTTTCAACATAAATGTAGAAAATATATTATGAACAATCCGGGCATACTGAAGACGTCTTTACAAGATACCCGGTGAGTGAACCTTTGTAGAGGACCGTTTCTAGTTGCATCTACCCTTTTATCTATTTAGAAGCTGTTTAGTCTACCTTCTCTCCATATTTGAACTGTCGAAGATTTAAACTACAGTAAAACCTCAATTAAATACCACCTCAAAATTAAGAACACAATTTTCAAGTCCATTTATCCTTTTTTACTCTTTATTCAACCTCAATATTAAGATCAGTTTTCAATGGTCCCAAGGGTGGTCGCATTATTGAGGTTTTACTGTACATTGTTCACTTGAAACCGTTTCAGATTAAACTTATCTTGTTTACTACATAGAAGCGTCAACGGGTTAACATACCTAGTCCCATAGACAGAAACTGTCAACTATTTAACCTACCTAGTTATCTGTATAGAAACACTCAACGGTTTAAACTTTTTGTCTCCATTATACAAACTGTCAGCGATTTAACCTACTTTGTTCCCCATATAGAAACTGCATCGATTTAACCTATCTTGTCCCCTACAGAGAAACTGTCAACGATATAACATAGCTTTTCCCTGTTATAGAACTGTTAAGAATTTAGCCATGTTCTCCATATAGAAACTGTTAACGATTTAACATTTCACGTTCCCTATGCAGAAACGACTACGCGTTCCCCATTTAGAAACTGCCAATGCTTTAATATATCTTGTTCACTACGTACAAACTGTCAATGACTCCGTATATGTAATAACCTTTGAATTATTTAACGTACCTTGTTTCCTATATAAAAACCCGTTCCTTCATTATTTTCTTTCAGGCGTATCTCAAGAAAATCCATGTACTTTTGCAGACTTTCATTACTAAAAACAATCGCCAAATCTTTCTGTAAAACACACATGACATTTGTCGCTTACTTTTTACTCATACATAGTGACCATATATATACATGTATATAGTTGTCCACTAGATTAACGTATAATCTTTCTCGGAATATTCATCATAACATTTCACACTACATAATTTCCACAAACATTGCTTAAATTTGAATACCTCAAATTATAAAACATTAACTAGTCGTAACATTTCCATCTCTCATAGTGCAATTTCTCTATAATAACCACTTGGAGCCAATAATCTCAGCTGCAGCTGAGAGGTTGTTGCTCTAGTGAAGATTTATTGGTTGTATTGTTTAACGAAAGGAATACTGAAAATGCAATTGAAGAGGAGTTGTTGTTTATGTGAGTGCTGCTCTGTAGATGTATCATTGTAACTGTGTATTCATGAATTTGATTGGTCTATTTATGTATGTTAAATTTCCCTTTTCCCTGCGCAATTCTTTCACTTTATATAGTGTTCATGTTATTTTCTCCCCCACTTTCGGCTAATTGTTGCCAGCTGTATTGACTTGTCCTGTGATGTATTCCATCCATAAGTCCCTCTGTTTGTGCTCTTTGATTCCCCTTAGTTATCCCTTATGGTCGGCCTGGTCAGTCCTTGCGCCCCTGTTCCCTTATGTATTTACCCTTGCGCCTCATCAAATGGCTTCTATGTTTTATGGACTGTTGTTTCCCGGAGGTCTGTGTGGAGAGGCATTGTCTTATGTATGTGGCGGTCCCTGTAGCAACTTACTCTCTCTCTCTTTTACTTAACGTACAAAATGATTTATGATAAATACTGACGACTTTGTTCATACACAATGACAGCTCGCCAAGTATTGCAGAACGGAACAGTTACCGTTCACTTTAGGTCTATCTTACAGCAAGAAACGTTAAATATCAGATAATAGTAACATATTGTTCTAATACGAAGTTACGTACTGACATTGATGGTGTAACACAAAATTTATAGGCATTGACATTTACCTTATAACCAAAAATGACAATGAATTAATACCTTTCTTTGCTCGTCTTGTTCTAAGTGGATTTTTACCATTTCTTTTTGAACCATGTCAGCAAGTAGTTCTTGTATCTCGTGAGCACGAAATTCGTCCATGTTGCAACAACCCATCAATCCTGACATAGCAGATGATAATAAAGTTCATAATTGTATTTAATCAATTCTATATATGTATTCAACAGTACCTTTTGTGTACATAGGGATTTTTAATTTGAGATATTTTATTTAGATTTCACTGAACCCAATGCTTACCACGTTATTACGAATGGTTACTCCCCTTCAATCACCGCTTGGTTATTTCTTCTTACATGCTTATATATCACCCTTTGTGTCAATGCTTCGACCGAACTCGTTTCATATGGTTCAAAACAGTTTATGAATATCTAGTGAGAAGGGGACCAAAGTCACTTGTTAACACCGTATCTCTGATATTTAACGAACTGATTGGCGCTTTGACATTTGGCTGTGCATATCATGCAAATGTTGTACTTATAGAACTCCCTAGTAAAAAGGAGAGTGATTGCTTTACACTGTACTGTTTGCCAATTAGCAAGCGAATAATCAGCACTGTGTGTCCTCCTATGACGTCTTTACCAACTAGAGTGTGATTTCTATATATCATGTGTACTTACCGAATTCCTTGGCCAGATAGAGAGTGATTGCTTTAAACTGTATGTACTGTTTGCCAATTGGAAAACGAATAATTTGCACTGTGTGTACTTCATGGACTTCTTTACCAACTAGAGAGTGATTTCTATATAGCATGTGTACTTACCGAATTCCCTGGCCAGATAGAGAGTGATTGCTTTACACTGTGTGTACTGTTTGCCATCAATGTCTAGAACAGGCAATTTTCCCTGAAGCATTTCTGGAATATAAATACCGGTAGCTGGTATAATAAGCAGTATAGCCTTTTGATTTTATCATTCCCAGGTTTATAACTGACTGTCCACGTGTTTCACGTAGCGTTGTTGACCTCAGTGTTGTCATTGACAGCAGTTGAACATTTGAAATACCATGAATAATTTCTACCAGATTGTGCGACTGAATACATGTTAAGTAAAGGCATAATGTAGTATATGGTATCTCATTTCGCCTACGAGTGATCATCTTCACGCTTGTAGTTAATTGTCAATATGGTCAATATTTATTTCACGATGCTATGGTATAGGAAGGCAACATCATATGCATTAAGATTTTGCATATCAAACTCCTGCTTATTCCCTCCGATCTTGCCGCCTTGGTATTTAAGTGCCAACAAAAGAAACTATACAATGAAATCATCGTGTTTTAAATTGTCAAAAATATATCTCGACACGATTCTTTCCAATTACGCATTAAAATTCCTTAGAGGTAAACAAATAAATACCATTGTCTGTATTTGACGCACGTTTTTGAACCATTTATATACATGTATACATATCCACCAAGGCTGAACATGTGCTTCCGTGACATTCGACTGCGGAAAATTGTCCTGCACTTCAGATTCACGTGGGCTATTAGTCAGCTACTTGCGAAAGGGTAAATTAGTACTGGTTGATAATAAATTCTATGGAAACTAATTCAGTAAATTGACCGCTATTTATAACTGAAAAAAAGTTTTAAAAAGGCAACAAAACCCACAAGTATGTTATCTCAAGAAAGCTGTACCTATTACATACCATGTTTTCTGTTTGGCCAGTCTTCCATTTCAATCCTTTCATCGATAAAATTTACTCCAGCAACTTTAAACACGAGTCTTATTGCTTCAGCTGCCCCTCTAGCGTTAAAGTATATCAGCCTGTATTGCACCATGTTCACTGCTTAAATGGCGAAAATTTGAAATACTTCATGATATTATAAATTTACACAAAAATTGACATTTTGGGAGCTGAATAATAGCATTTATTGATAAAAACGCCAATACAAAAAGTTTAAACATGTTTTTATAATTTAATTCATACACGTATCTATACTGTAGTGTATATAAACGAATAATCACATTTGCGTATACCGACGTAAGGCAATGGTTGTTATAGTTCAGATGTATTCGCGGTGCATTGCAATTAACTCTGATCACATGACTTCTTACAATACGCCTAGTTATAATTTATACTACCATATTATCACAAAATGTACAAATGATTAATGTTTGTGATATAACAATATGTACGCAGTTTTATTGAAAATAAAGAAAATTATTTGAAGATGTAAACAATGTTAACAAGAGGGCCATGTTAAACCTCCGTCACTTATTTACGCACCAGTGATGGGCAAATCGGTCAGATTTGCTAATCGATTAATCGGCGTATTCGGATAACCTAATCGATGCAATTAATCGACATAATCGGACAATCGGTTATGACTTTTGAATATTTAGAAGTGTGCCTTTTATCAGGCTAAATGCTTCGTGTAACTTAACTGTCACTTTTTACAAAATACAAATGAATCTGGCATGTAACTTTGTCAGTACTTGAACTTAATTTGAAACTTGTATTTTTTACATTATTCAAGATATAAATATTACCTGTAAAGTTTCAAGTCTTTACTCATAATTTTCCGATTCAGTTCAAAGTAATTAATCAACTTGCGCAAATAGAAGTCGCCGATGACGATCGCAAAACTGCGAAAACTATTTGATTGTCGGCGATCGTCGGCCAATCACCACTACGTACTGATAAGATGCTTGCCCGACCTTTAACTTCTCTTCATTATTCAAGATATTAATATTACCTTTAAAGTTTCAAGTCTTTACTCATAATTTTCCGATTCAGTTCAAAGTAATTAATCAACTTGCGCAAATAGAAATCGCCGATGACGATCGCAAAACTACGAAAACTATTTGATTGTCGCCGATCGTCGGCCAATCACCACTACGTACTGATAAGATGCTTGCCCGACCTTTAACTTCTCTTCAGGTGCTCATCGAATACATTTTCGTACTTATCGTTTTTAGCTGTTTTAATACTGTTTAGTATATTTTATATTTCTCTTTTATTTGTTATTATTTAACTGTATTACAACTTCTTTATTAGTTATACCCTGCCATATTTTGCATGCGTATCATCGTTTATTATGTTTTATTTATCTGTATTGTCAGTGCTATTTCATGCAGACTGCTGCTTATTCTTAGCATGATTTCAGTAATAATATTTTTTTCTGTTTGTTTCCAATGTTCTTCATGGATTTGCAAAAACTTTTCTTCATAATGCTGATTATACCCGCAGAAGTTTAAATCACATTTTAAGTATTAAAGCGCTATCGCAATTTCAATAAACATGCTTTAAAGAAATATTACGCTAATTTTTTGTTCATTTGTTTACCTAAACAAACATGAAAAATATATTTCCTATAATTAAACATCAATAAACATGCATTAACAAAGGATGAACTCATAATGTAATTGATCCGTATTTGTTGAAGAAAGATGTGTGTACATCATAAAATTTAAAAAAAAAACGTCTGTTATAGTAATATGGTAAAAAAAGATATTTTCAATCAGTTATACATTGCAATGGTTCTTAATAGAGATGTTTTAGCCAATTCAAACATGTATGTTTAGATGATCCAGATATATCTTTAAATGTTGCAATACCTTACGTCCTTACTTACTTATCCTCTCCATCCCATTTGGGACACAAAGCCTCAACAAGTTTCCCCCACTTACCTCTGCCATCAGTCACAAACTGAGCTTGTCCCCAGGTGCTACCTCTCTCCTTCAGTTCTACATCAACAGTTCTCCTCTTGGTGGTCCGTGGTATTACTGGCTTCCTTTCTCCCCCTTTGCAACAACTATTCATGAATATTGTTATAGTGATATTATTGTGTTTAAATTAATGTGTATTTGTGGTTGGTGCAACCTTAAACCAGTTTTACACCCAGTTGGTGTTTTTACCTTCAACTCTTCCAAAGCGGCACTCGTATTTTCACCCATCATTTATGTTTAGGGTTTTCCCATTTTGTCGTCGTTGTGCGACTTAACGCGCCTTTACAAATTGAGTAGCTAATGTAAACTGATGTTTTTCAGCGAATCTCTGTATGATAGTTCCATGCATAAAAGTCAGGATCGGGTTAGTTAATTTGTTCGAACTATATGACTTTTCAATTAATAAAATTCAAAGTTATTAAACAAATAAGGTATAAAAATGTAAACAACACTCTTTTCATACATCACAAGTGCATTAAGATAGTATATAAAACATGCAAAACAGTCAACACATAACTCAAAAAAAAGAAACGTTGGCCAAGTTTATTTGTGGTACAGACAGACATGATATTCATAAATAAAAAAATAAAAGTTTCATAAGCACGGCATTCATAAATAACAAAAAAAAACCATCATGACATTCATAGACACAAATCATATAACTACGATTTCAAGAATTTAGAACATAAAGATAGTTGACCTTGGTTCAGTCGGCAATTCTGTTTTCACCAACATCATGTCACTTGGTAAATAGTTTGACAAATTATTTCCATTGAAAAGAATAAAACAAAGTATTAAATCACACACTGTGTTTTCGAGTCCATTACATTTAATTTTACATGGTTCAGAAAGTGAAAAAATATCATCGTGTTATCCATTATAAGAGGGATTAATATAGTAAATGACAAAACTGGAACTCATAACCATAACAAGGTAAACTAAACACTAGCAAACAAATTATGGCAGACTCATTATTACGTAATATTTAGAATGATACAATAATTGCAGCTCTACTCTTCCTAACTCTGCTCACCAAGATCACAACTACGCTCAAGTATTTTATTTGACCACTTTTTATATTGTCAAGAATTTCTGAATAAAACCAGTGAAATATCAATTAAATAAAATAAATATATTTGTTATCACAAGAGGCCAATTAGTGTCTGATGCTCTACTGGCTACATTGTGCTCAAAGAACCTTTGATAAGCATTTTTCTGGAGAAGACAATTTTCGAATTTAATTCCTATATAGCTCTATAAAATATTTGACCCCTCGGCGGGGCGGGTGTTGACCCCCAAGGCATAATTTGAAAAATCTTGGTAGGGGACCACTAGACAATGTTACATACTAAATATGAAAGCTCTGGGCCTTATGGTTCTTGACAAGCAGATTTCAATTTTATATTTTTTAGCTCTTGTGACCTATTTATGCAACATACAGTAACCATTTGAACAACTTTGAAAGCGAACCACCGAAATCATTTTCCTGTGAAGTTTAGTCAAAATGCACCAAGCGATTTATGAAGAGATTTCGTTTGAATGAAAAGTTATTAGACAAACGCACGGCCGGACGCATACACGACGGACAATTCACCATGAAGTAAGCTCTCATCTCAGACCTTGGCCGCTAAAATTGTTAAACAGTTAAACAGCAAAAATGTAGGGTGACGAACTAGAAGTGTTTCAGTATGGACACTTACAAGCAGCCTTACTGGAAACTTGACAAAAAAATAAGACACAATACTGTTTATATACTGGCTAAAATATGTAGGCAGGGCCTAACATTAACATTCAGGTAAAAGCAACTGGCCAGAGGATTTAGGTCAATTAGGAAACACACAAAAAGGAAAAATTGTGTTTCATTAAATTTATCGTATAAAAATAACCAAAAAAACCCACAAAAGTTTTGCAATGCATACAATACCTGTTCTTATTGACAGACGGGTGGAAATTGTAGCACGCTTACAGAAAATTAAAATTATGCATAAAGATGGTTTAGACAAAAGACGTCTTCAACAAATATTTTATTTTATTTTACATTGGGAGATATACCTTTGGACTTCTCATTTCAAAAATTATTAAAACAAAATACAATTAATAAAGCAAATTAACAGAGTGCTGGTACCTATGTTCAGCGTATTTCATATTGTTATAGGCACTAATAAGACACATATTTATTCTGTTGTGACCTACAAATAAAATTTATTGGCATAACACAAAAGCAATGTTAATATTATTCATAATAAACTATCATTTGAAAATACACCAAGCATTAAAATAAGCCTAGCATAGGTTCTAACACTACATATATAAAACAAATCACATTTGCCTTCTGGAATGTTACAGAATTAACAACGAAGATCAATACATCAGGAATTGTGTGTGAATCATTATTTCAATGCACAATGTTAACAAATATAACTTACATTGTATTTCCAAAACTGACTTCGTAAATTAGTCTAAAATATTTAGGACAACAGCACGGCTGTGTGGAGCAATGTTAGTATACAGGTAGCTCTGGATATTACATTGTTGAATAAGTGAATAGACCAAATAAATTATCACAAAATGGGCCTGGTCCTACATACCCGAGGCATTCACCAGAAAAAGAAATAGACTCAAGAACTACAATAGAATCTTATTTTTCGTCAATTGTTGTTTAGCTTTATCACAACACGTATTTTGCACTTACCAAGATACCAGTCGCATAAAACTATCGCGACAGCATATCATAATATCTTAAACCTTCCATGAATGGTTATTATTTAATGTTCATATTAACATATTGACAGACTAGCTCTGGTTAATAATCGAGCATTCATATTTCTATTGTTCAATGATGGTTTTAAACATATTTAATTGCATGTAACATGTTCCTCATTACTATTCGTCTATTTTATAAAAGAGAGGTACACCAGTCCTGAACCAATAAAACAACTTCAGATCAATGTGGTCATACTTTCACATAAAATAAAAGTCCGTTTATAATTATAAAACCATAGATCATGGCCATAGCATTTAGTAGGAGCTAAAATAGACATTTCCACGGTTTCATTATTTCCAGACAATGTACTTGAGCAACAGACAATTAGTCAATGAATCACTGTTGTGGAACTTTTATAACATCGTGTGACATGGATTGAGGACTCAGGTGGGTCGGAGTTGTGATTCTTCGAATCGATTTTGGAATTTACTTTGAAAGACTGTTAAAAGTTAGCTACAATACAAGCGTTTTAAGATAGAATTTGACAGATCAATCACTTCCCCAATTTTTTTCTCAACCGGCAGGATCCCTTGGGAAGATCAAACTTCAGGTTAAGAGGACTGACAGACTTGTAACTCGCTAGAAGTGTTCGTAATGATATTTCTTTTGATACGTAGAGTAAAACTATTCAATTATATATCCGAACTCTTCAAATCGAGCAGCTGAAGGCGATGCATTCTGTCGCTTTGTTTTCCCACTAAATAAAGACATTCACTGTCGTTCAGATGATAAAATATCCCAGAGAAACATCGAAATTACAAATAATTGGTCAGAAAATTAATACCACTATTCACCTGTCCAAGACGCTTTACTCTGTCGGAAACGCATCGGTTTATACACCATGAGCTAGGACAAAAACAGAACACAATTCTTACAGTAAAATAAAACAATAACATGTTAATACCATTTCATGTAAAGTAGAAATGCAAACAACAAAATACCTAAAACGCAAAAACGGGGCTGAAAGATTAAAGCTGGAGCTCCTTCATATATTGCACTTATATGTTATAAAAACATGGATTTCCCTTGCAAGTTTGTTAAAAAGTGAGATTACAGTCGATAGATAAACAAATAAAATAAATATATCCTTGGTCAGTTTCAATAATACTGTCATGTTAAAAAAATAAGTAACTAAAATTGCAAAATATGTTACACATTGACACTTAACACCTTTATATCAGTTATTACTTAATAATCAATACTCAACAACTTTAAACTATAATACCAGCAAAACTTTGTAACTATAAACAATAATATATGTAATAAAATAAATATTAAAGCACAATAATTCTAACAACAATACACCTGTTTACAATTTAGCATCAATCAATATATTCTTACTTTAACAATTATATTTTTATCAATAAATCATCAAGACAGTCCAACTTTAAACAATGGTATCTTATATAAAGAAAGCTTTAAAATACATACAATTTGACAAATAATCGTACATATGTTCTCCATTAACAATAGATACGCAATTACTTCGAACAAAGATATACCTTAACAATATTTTGCATCCATACATAATGATATATGTTATCAATAAATCATCAATAATTTAATTGTACATGTATATATGTTCCCTCAAGTAAGCATAAGCACACAATAGCCAACCAACCTTTAATTATTTTCTTTTTATGCCTTGTTTGTATAACTAAATGTAGTCCAGCCACGGACATCACATCTCTATACTGTCGCTGTAAAAGTCGGAGTACAGAGACATGTATGCTGGGCTAAACTAAATGCAACATTAATCTCTGTTATTTCATTGTTTCTCTTTGCGTATGTATGTATGTATATATTTTGTTGCTACTTTTTATACTTTTATTATTAAATGAACAGTTCCAAAATTAGAAAAGTATTTGTTATTGTATGCTCAGTTATTTAAAAAAGACAAAATAGTTCAGCAATATGTTGAAAACTAATAGGTAAACATGAATTAAGCATTCATACACATTAATTTTAAACTATGATGAATACTATCGATTAAAAGTTCATACACTTTAACTTCAAACAATGATTTATGTTACAAATAAATCATCGTCGTCAAATGAATCAGAGGTGTACACGTTTAGCCATCTGATTAACAAAACGGGATTACCGAAAAGTACATAACTTAAAAGGGAAATAACAGACAATGCTATCAATCAAGATGATTTTAAATATTTTGGCAACTTCGTTTCAATACCAATGAATCAATTTCCACACAAACACAATGCACTCTGCTGCAACCATATAAATAAAAAGAACAATTTATACAAGTTATTGTAAACACAAGGACCGAGATCACAGTTTTTAGCCAATCTAGCTAGGTAGAATAAACAATAATATTTTAAATGTTCCTAATTAATTCCTTTGTACATACTGCTAATTTTAAAATTAAAAAATCAACAAACCTTATAACATATTCTTTGAAAAACACTATGTATTTCATATTCATAACTTTTATAGAGGGGAAATCCTATCCTGAGATGTAAATAATACTGTTTTCCAACAAAAGAATGAGTTATAATAAAATAATCGAGAGGTCGCATTTTTATAACTTGATCCTCATAGCAATAGTACGGGTGTCAATACACAGAAAGTGCAAAACAGATTGGAAAATCCCCATTTTTATTTATACCTATAGAAAAGGACTTCAGTATTCAGTGATAAAAAAGACTTTGGCCAGATAGCATGATAATTTTGTTTAGATGCCTTATAAAATTTTGTTGATGGCTGACAAGATGTGTAAATCAAATATGAATACATAACATAATACAATATTTCTGAATTCTTTAAAATAAAACATTTCCATTGAAATTAACTTAAATAAGTGATATATTCAACTTAATAAAAAAATGTTATCATGCCACAAACAAAGGTCCAATATTTTGGCATTTCGCCCAAGCATTTCGATCATGTCTCTTTTATCCTATTGATTTCCTTCAGTGAAATGTCTGCCCCCTTTTGGTCATTCGCCATAAGTTGAGCATATCGCACCTGGGTCCATAATGGAATAGAATCTGGTTGAAGAAGGGTCCCCTTAAATACAAGTAAAACTATTATTATAACAAACATTTTGTTATAATGACATAATGCTACATATTGCATTGATAACTAACTGAAGTTCAAATATTATCATAATACGACAGCTACTATTACTAATTCATTTTAATTACAAGATGTCGAAAAGTGCCCTAAATGCCCGACATGTTATACAATGTAAATTCACAATACTTCTAATTAATAATGTATACAGCAAGGATTTCCAAATTGTACGATACTTGATCCAAGTCCAAGTAAGCAACATGATGTTCATGTACAAGACAAACATACTCTACACCCAAGCAGTATTTTCTGTTAGTAATATATGAAAATATTATTTTCATTTACTTGCAATACATGCCATTAAGTACATGACTATGTTGTTTGTGTGAGAATATAAACAACTATAAATGTAGCCAACCTATTTTTTATCAGACAATGAAGTTATTCAATTGATTTGTCAACTTAG